>VXAA01003315.1:0-11263 GCA_013399115.1 Anseranas semipalmata | reverse complement strand
GCTGCGGCGCCTGGAGCCCCTCCTGCCCTCCTTCTGCACTGCCCTGGGTGCCTGCAGGGCTGTTTCTCTCCCATTTCTCACTCCTCTCTCCCAGCTGCTGTGGCGCAGCAGTTTGTTCCCTTCCTTAACTCTGCTCTCCCAGAGGCCCAACCAGCGTCGCTCCCTGGCTGGGCTCTGGCCAGCGGCGGGTCCCTTTTGGAGCCGGCTGGATCTGGCTCTGATCTGACATGGGGCAGCTGCAGGGCTCTGCTCACAGACTCCATCCCTGCAGCCCCCCTGCTACCAAATCCTTGCTACATAAACCCAACACACCTTGATGATTAACGGATCTACTCCTGAATCAAACAAGCCATGGGCTGGTTGCTGCTCTTCTTAGTGAGGAGACGGGATCTTAATGGAGGGTTCTTCACTGGTCCTTGAGGAGGTGGGGTTGGCTCCTGTCTTTTACAGCCAGTGCAGTCCTGCACTACCTACACTTTAATTCCCATTAGCTGCCATATGCACATGACTGAAGTGTTACAGGTGCTGGCAGGACATCTGGTCCTATTTTCAAGTTACCTCATCCCAGTTTTGTCTGAAAGCTTTTTGTATCAGCAGCAGTTTCATTTCAACAAGCAAGCAATACAGCTAAAAATCCCACATATCAGCAAAAGACTCTTCACTGCTGCGGCTATCAGCAAAAGAAGTGTTTAAAAGCTTCTGCAGTGCACAGCTGAGTGATTAATAAATGTGTGCATTGAGCTGTACCAAAGCCAGGGCTATGTCGGTGCTGTAAGGCTTCAGCAGTGCTATTAGATGGCTTCAGCAGTGCTTACAGCTGGGGTAGTAAAGTCAGTGTATAAGTTTCTGATTTCAAATTAACAGGCAACTTTTAATTACCCAAGATGGATAACAGTAGAGATCAGATATCGTACTTCCACTCTTTTTATCATGAGCACTTGACTCGTTTACAGCAACTTGTGTATTCTTGTCAATAGGAGAAAATGACAGTCAGCTATTTCTTGGATACCGTCATGTTCATTGGCAAATAGTGTGCTCATAAGCACAAAGATCATACAGAGCCAATTTCCCTCTTCATATTTCCAAACCTGCCCTTCAACTAGCATTGTGTCCAAAAAGTGGTCTTCTGTTTTTCTTTCTGACTGACAAATGGGACTTTTCCTGTCTGCGCTGCTTTCTGCTGAAATTCTGCCTGTTCTTGCTTCCTATAACAGAGACACACGCACAGGCAATCCCTGAACTAATTAATTCCCAGTGTTAGTGTTTACATTCAGTCTAGCCTTTGGCAGCTACTACCATTGTTTTAGGTCTGACTGAACAGTGGGATATTTAATTGTTTGCTCATTTAGTCTGAATAGAAAGCAGCCAGCATAACCATAAAACCCAGGGAGGATTGTATGTGACCAGCTTGAAAAACAAAGATAGATGTGCTGGATTGCACCCAACCTCCTGCAAAACAATGCTTCAGCAGTGTATTCGCAGAAGGGCCACTGTTCTCAGTTACCACGAGGAAGACTCAAGGAGTCTCTCATATGCAAAGACCATAGGTCCTCTGCACCTCAAAGCCTACAGCAGCGGGAGGGCATAAGCTGTCCCTAATTGTGTAATTAAAAAAAAAAGTCTGCAAAAGTGAACTATTTTTTAAAGTGATTTAATAACCTTTTTTTTTTTTTAAGATTGGGTTTGTCCCCTGTGTGGAAGAGTAGTCCTATGAGCAATTGTCCAGACACATCTGATGAGCACAGCAAGGGTGGCAATGGGTAGCTGAGGCTGGGCTGATGAGCATGGGAATGCATTAAGCCATGCATTGCTACCAGCTGGCACATGAAACTTAAGGAAAGGCAAACCCTGAATCTTATACTTCCCCCGCCAGTTCTGTGCCTCATGTTGCGCATCCACATATTCGGATGGGGGAGAGACCTGGTAACCTCCAGAGGTCCCTTCCAACCTCAATCCTTCTGTGATATTTCTGAGGGCCACCTTAAGGAGTCATTGAACAGTACGAAAAGCTTTGAGGTTCCTGAAAGGAAGACCATGTCATTTATAACAGAAGTTAGTTTACTTCTAATGCTTACAGGTTATGCATCAATAGGACAGTTTCCGCCACCATGGTCCCTCTGCAAAGATACTGCATATGTGTTTCCACTAAATAAATGATTGGATAAAGGAATATAATTTGCATAATTATTTCATGTCTATAATTTATATGTTTTCAACACCCATTAACTCCTAATTCATAACAGCAATTTATTCCTCAGGACTCATCCAGTATTTAACTCTTTGCTACAAATAGCAGGGGCCTATTATTGGCCAGCGCTACTAAAGGAATTAACAGAATGTCTTGGTGTTTATCTTCTATGCTTTGGTCTTGAAGCAGTAACTATGAGAGACACAACAGCCTGACATCTGCCTTTGGACAGGCACGGTATCTTACCTTCTGGGTCTTGAACACAGAGAAATTTCAGCCTTCCTGTTTTTGCTGTCTTGAGATCCCAGCTACTGTATGAGGACACAGCTTGAGGTTACCCTTTGAGCACCTGCTGCCAATACCTGCAAAGCCCAGTCTGAAAAACAATGTCAAATAAATAAACTTCTGTATTACTTCAGCATCCTAAATGGCATTTCTCTTCCTTGCCATTAGTTGCCCATGAATCATCTTTATTTAAGTTTAAAGCAATGAGTAACTCAATGACGCAACAGAAGCTACAGCTCAGAATTCATCTCTTCAGGCACCAAAAATAAAATGTGATACCTTTGATTGATCTATTGTCAAAATAACTGCAGTCTAGAGCAGCATTTTATTTTTCAAAGGTTTTATTTTATTTCCCAGGACTTTGGCAAAAGGATTTTTCTTCACCTGATTGAGGAAAACACGGATGTCAGCATGTTCAGGGCTCATCTCCATGTGGAAACACACTGGAAGAGGGATTCCTGAATAATTGTATTTGATGTAGAAATGAGAGTTGTAATTATTATTCCAGAACAATTATTTTTGAATAGCTATTTTGATTTAAGTCTCTCTGCTGCCATGCTGTTACTGAATTAGCTCTGAATATGGATTACAGTCAGCCCAAAAAAGCATTCCTATTCTGAAACAGGCGCACCCAGAGAGGACGTATGCCCAAATAATGTTCTGCGATAGCTATTTCAGAGACTTTCAAAGTGCTAAGGAGCCCTTAGGGCAGGCAATCTGAGGTCTTCCAGCGGCGTCAGGGTGGCCAAGTTCTGCATTGCGGTGCTCTCAAGCCTAGGACAGAGAAGAGGAACCCAGAATGTGCTCTCAGCCCCTGCCCCATTCCCAGCGATCACCCCACAGCGGGGACCGTGGGGAGGGAGGGAGCGGGAGCATCCAAGTCCTGACGGAGGAAGAGTGCATGGGGAAAGCTGCCTGTACCAGCGCTATCTGCTCAAGAACCTTTTACTTTAATGTTTTAGACATTGCTTCTGAAAGATCAATAAGGGGGGATGGGGGTGGGAGGGGTGGTGGTGAATGTCCCAGACAGATCTGTGAGTCTGCAAAAAGAAGTCAGTGCTCAGAGAAATTGTGATTTTCTTTTCCCATTCCCACTCTCTTTCCTCACCTGAGATCTGAAGAAAACTTGAAACAACACTTTCCTGTGAAACATTTTGCTTGGACTGAACAGTGAGATAATTATTTGAGCATTAATTACAGTATAATGGATTTAAACATGAAGGTGTAAAACATTTGCATATTCATTTTCCTGGCTTCTTCTATAGAAATACAATTTTTCCCTCTATAGCAATGCAATCTATTTACATATACAATTATAACTTTCCTTTTCGCCAGTGAGTCATCAATAGCCATGCCTTGCTTTTAGTGTTTCTACTGTTTTCCTATTGCAGACATATATTAACAAGTACAGTATGCATGTAACTTTACATACCTCATAGCTATGAATGCAATACAAAGTGTATTTGTCACAACCCAAAATAAAAATATACTTATTTCCTAAAGATGTGTAGAAGTCTTTTTGATCCACTAACACAATTATACTCAACGTACAATGTGTCTATCATTTTTGAAGAAATTAATAAAGTGTGGTTTTGGTAAGCACATAGCTACTGCTATCCCTGCCCAAGGCAGGGGGTAGGAACTGGATGATCTTTAAGGTCTCTTCCAACCTAAGCTGTTCTGTGATCCTGTGATACTTCAGGTATTTCCCAATAGCTTAGAGGACACCACCAGCATCCTATCTGTGGGTACCGCCGTAAACCAGATTAGAGGAATAATTTGGAAAAGATGAAACTAATACAGGGTGTTGTGTTGTTTTTCTTTGCCTGGATTAGTATCTTGATCTGTGTCTCAGCACAGACACGCACAAGGTTATGCCAGCAGAGTTAATAGGAGGCAATGGAGCCACAGGAGTCAGTGTGGACAACAGTAACAAATTATTGGTAAGGAATGCAAAATTAGGGTTTGATAGGAAACAAATAGAGAATAAACCAGAAAAGATTATACTGTTATTTATGGTGTAGCTGCATCTTGCATACTGAATGGTGTTTTTGTTTCCCACCTTAGAGAAACAGAACCTGATATAGGAGATGATGCCTCTCTGATGACAGCATCTGACCATGGCCATGGTGATGTCATAGAAAGCCATAATGGAAGGCAAATCATAAGAAAAGATTATGACTTGTTACCTTCAAAGAGGCATGCCAACTTTGACAAAAGTCTTTAACACTGTGGATAGCAGGGACGCAAGAATTAGGGAGCATCCAATGAAATAATCTGGCAAAGTTTTGAAATAAAAAAGAAGAAAACACTTTTTCATACACTGGAAAACTGAAATGTTACCGTGTGTTGCTGCTGGATGTGAAAGTCAGGTGAGTAACTGGTTCAAGAAGCTATTGGACAAATCTGTGGGAAGACATTTTGTCAAGGGTTATTAGTTTCCCTAAGCAGGAGTTGCTGAAAGCTAGAGGAAAGTTGCATTTGGAGAAACACCGCTCTGTACCGTAATCCTTTTCCCCTGAGGAACAGCTACTGGCTGCTGTCAGACAGCAGAAGGACAGACCTTCGGTCTGACTCACTGCAGCTGCTGTTGTCTTTGTGACAAAAAACTGCTTCTCATGGGCATCTGCGCGAATCTCCTGGAGAAACGTTTTCTAGATTTTGTCATATTCTGTAATGTAGGATCACTGAAAAGGAAATATGCACTTCAGAGTAATTTCAAATAATACAACCTTCTCATTTGAGGCATCCACAGAAAGTTCAAATATATTAGAATAGAGCAGAGTAAAGTAGTGCAAAGTAGAGTAGAACAGAACAGAAAGAATAGAATAGAATAGCATAGCATAGCATAGCATAGCATAGAATAGAATAGAATAGAATAGAATAGAATAGAATAGAATAGAATAGAATAAAACAGAACAGAACAGAACAGAACAGAACAGAACAGAATAGCTCAGTTGGAAGGGACCTACAAAGATCATCCTGTCCAACTGCCTGACTACTTCAGGGCTGACCAAAAGTTAAAGCATATTAAAGATGGTGGGGGAAAAAAAAAATCTTTTTTTTTTNTTTTTTTTTTTTTTTGAAAGTGGCCCCAGGAGATTCTATGGGACACCATATGCCCTGCTGTTGTTATTGCATGAATTAGAACATTATCTGTAAAACTGAATCTCACTGTCTATGATAAAACCATACAGGTTTCATTACAAGTTTCATACATTTCAAGTTTAATTAAAAAAATGTTTAATACAAAAAATGTTAAGAGTTATTTTTCAAAGTCTGTGTTTGCATGCCCTAGCTCTCCCAGCCCCCACCTGATCCTGAGGACTGCAGATGTTAGCTGGATATACTGGATATACCGGCTAACAAAAAGATGTACACCCTCAAGTACCCAACGATCTCCTATCTTTCTGCTTTCTCCTCCACGGTCCATTGCTCTTGCAAATATCCATCTTTTCACAGGGATTTCACACCATATTTCATGTGAGGCATAACCAATGGCTGATTTTGAAAAACATGAGATGATAACACAGTCGTAGGGGTGGGGTTTCCCTTGCACTAAAGGCACCTACCAAAGCAATAGAGTGATAGTGCAAAGATAAAACTGTACAGAAACAATAAGAACCGTGATAAAGTGCTTTTAAGTGTGTGTTTATGTGCTGAAATATGGCCCAATTGCTGCCTGTGACTGTGAGGAGGGCCAGCCATTGTGTTTCAATCTGTCTTGGAGATGATGGATATGAAAGATTGCACGTTTTTGAAAAAAGCATGTTTGCTTTTTTAATCACCATTTTCAGAAGAATAGAAGGTATCTGCCTGGTCACAAAAGCATGGTTTATATATATATGGTGGGGGAGTGAGAGAGAAAAGAGCCTTGTGAAGAGCCTGGGATGATTACTCCCCCTCCGCCGGGAGAGGTCTCTCTGGTCCTGCGGGGACGGGGACAGGTTTTGGTGCTGGAGGGAGGCTTCGCAAACTCTGCTAGAGCAGGAATACAAATACAGATTGCATTTTTTTTCACTTAAAAAAAAAAAAATCTACTTCTGATCTTTCCTGTGCAGCACTAATGATCAGCATGCTCTGAACGCATCTCTTTATTTTTCTCTTCCTGCTCTAAAACCACACGCACTGCTCTGCACACTTCTGTAGCTCTGGTTTTGATTTTCCCTGGAGGATATCCGGTGGCCTTCACTGANTTCAAAAAAACAAACCCAAACAAGAAAAACATTTTTTCTTTTAAAAAAAAAAAAAAAAAAAGTACTTTCTTCTGTTCCTAGATGAAACCAAAACTTTTGTACTGAAGTAGGGTGCTCTTTCAGGCTGTACTGCAATTCAGATACAAAGTACTTACATACCTCCCCCAAAACTTTTACTCAGTGAAGCAATGACTATACCCGGTTGGTTTGTGTCACCAAACATGTTCACTTTGGAATTTTTATCCCCTTTTTGCATATCTTGAAATACACCAGAACGGCTCCGTTGGTTGGTACTGTGATGGGAAGGATGTCCTATTCCTGTGGGGATACCCGAGGTGGAGCAGCTGGAATGCCACCCTGGTTAAAGCTGCTGTTGTTCCTCGGTTGCCTGCAGAAGGCTAAACCTGAGCCTAGAAAAGGTTGTGCTATGGTAATATCAGCCAGGAGTGCCATTTCTAAGACTTAAATAACTATACCAACAAATTATACTGACAAAAAACATGATACTTTTTTTCTGTTTTCACCTGTTTGCAGCTATGGGAAATGATATGAGCTCCATCAACAAAACCCACAATACTAGGGCCAGGCTAAAACCAAGGGGACCTGATGTCACAGGAATACATTTTAGTGGTGTTCCAGTGAATGTGGTGATCCTTTTGGCCTGGGTTACCTCTCACTGTGGTATTTTAATCTACAACAAATGCATACCATTTCCTCATCAAGCAGACAGGAAACGAATGCCTGTGATATATTATAACTGCTGTTAATTCAGCGCTCTGCGAGCAGAGATACAGTATGCTCCTTTGGGTGGTATTATCTGCTTCTGTCACCAGCTACCAGGCACTGCAGGCATTTCACTGGCTCTTTTGTCCTCCGTAGAGTATGAAGCCTTGAAAGGAAGGACCAAATCTCAGGCATTGACGCGAGGCAGAAGGGCGTTTTCTGCTTGTTGGTGCATCGATCTCAGCGAGTCCGTGCTGCTCTCTGCACCTGCACGCGAGAAGATTTGCTGCAAGGCAGCGCGAGCGCCTCTGCCTGACCCAGCACGGACAAGTCCCTGAGCCCTGGCTGTCCCTGCAGTGGTTAAATGGGCGGCGTGGGCTTTCTTCAGAGCAGAGAAGTCTCCACCTTGCTTTAGTCAACAAGCTGCCCTGCTCGGCCATGCCCTGGGCAGCGCAAGCACGGACCTCACTTAGTGCCCACTCCACGTGCTGTGGCTGAGGGCACCTTTTAGACGATTTGGCAGCAAAGTAAATGGAGGCACATGCTCTGCTCCCCCTCCAGCACTGCTCCGCAGCCTCCGACAGCTCTTTGCTTTATGTTCAAGCGCTGGTAACTGTGCAAAAGGGCATAAAGTGCCTAGAAGTATGCAGAAGGGAGGAAAAGGTCACTCCCACGCTGCATCTCTTACACGAGCTTCAATATTTACAGTGTGCTAGGGCTGCTGACTCAGCCCCAACATTTTTACACTGGCAGTCAGTGGTTCTGAAAGAGCGTTGCCAACTGTTGATCCAAAAGAATGGGATTTAGGGAGTAATTTCATCAAATAGAAAAGAAACTGGTTTCCTCATGTTTTTTGCTGGCATTTACAGGAAGTTGTCCCATAGATCTTTCAAAGTTTGGACAAGGCTAACTGTGGCTTTTATTTGTAGAGTGCTTGTTTTGTTGTTGTTGTTGTTGTTCTTTCAAATATCCAGAGGTTTCAGATGGCATCTTCCAAATTGAATGTCTGGGTCACTTGAAAGCATAGTTAAGTATCAGGCTGGTGCTCTGAGGTGCTGAGGGGGCTGCAGTATTCCCAGCATCCTTTGATGATGGTGACATCTGGAACTGTTCAGCAGCTTTAAATTCCATCTTTAGGTGTCTAAGCATAGATTTTAAATAAATATTTAAGTATCTAGATCTTAAGATACTTATTATGCTTTTTTTTCCTCCTCAAATATGCTAACACATTTCTCCCTTATGCTCACATTTATGACAAAGCCCTTCAAGGTCTCAGTCAAAACTGTTCCCACATGAGAAATACAGAGTGTGATTTGAAGTGGGTCACTGTCACTATCTCCATTATGTCAGGTCCCTTAATACATGACCTCACTAAAGCTCAGAGTAATAATAACAATATTTTATATTTCTCCAGTGCCTTTTACTCAGGAATCTCAAAAAAAAAAAAAAACACACACAAAAAAAAACAACAGACAAAAACAAAAACCAACCAACTAAACAAACAAATAATAATAAAAAAACCCACTTTCAGAACATTGAACCAAGTAGAACCAGAGGTGAATCTAACCCCTCTACTGACACTCAGAGGGCTCCTGCCAGGTAAGTGGCATACCAGTGTGGCAAGTGAATGAACCAAGATTTGGCAAGAGGCACAGAACAGAAACAAAATTTAAACTGGAGATAAATGACTGCAATAATAACAAACAAGTAAATGTTTTCTCTTACTTTGTCATCCAAACTTTTCATTCTCTCATGTGTGTTTATTTGATCTGTTTTCTTCTGTCTTCCCGGGGCTAAGGCAAGGATTCTTCCACATTGGGTTAGATTTAGGTTGTTCTCTTGCTCTGGCTTTGTCAGGTGGATTCGTGGAGACCAGAATGAGGTGCTTTGTAGTACTGAGGATTTCATCGTGCTGCATTTCCCTGGGTTTGATTTCAATTGGCCTGTTTTTTCAGCTTTTTTTTTCTTCCCTCTTGTTTCGCACTTCTGCTTCATCTCTGGAAGCCCACGCCTCCATGTGCTGGCAGTGTCCTCAGCGGCACGTCCTAGGGACTGGTTTCCCCCTCTCCAGGCTGGGAACTTGCCTGGAGCCTGCAGGTGTGGGGCTGGAAAGCAGCTCAGGTCCTCTATGAAAACTTAGAGGACAGGAGCTCTGCCTTGTAGATGTAGCCCAGCAGACTTTTGGAGAAGCCAGATTCTCTGTTCTTCTAGTATTTATAGGGAGGAAAGCAACAAACAGACCAATGCAGCAGCTTTTACCACCAGAAACATCTGGACATTTAACACCAGGCTCATCTGGATGTTTTTTTAAATGATTTTTTCTGTCCCTATAACGCCATCTGGTCCATGCCCAGATCCACATTCAGGTAAAAACTGGACCACACAAAGCTCTAGGACCTACTGATTTGACATTTCTACCTTGCTCTGTTGCATTAAATTGGTATATAACAAAATCTTTAACTCAGTGAGTTATGCTAGCCACTTTGTATGTCACATTGTATATCACACACAGCAATTGTAGAATGAATATAAAATTTACCTTTCCACTTTTTTTTTTCTTTCTGCAGCTTACGTCATAACCGTAATAATATTTGCACATACCTTTTGTGTTACTATACCATAGGTTAAATTGTTACCATCCAACATCTTTTCAGCAATGCCAGTTCAATCAGAATGCACAAAGCTTCACTGCGTTTTCATTCACAACTTAACAGCTTCAAGACACAACTTGTCTCTAAAGGACTCCAATGTCGTGTCGCAGCAGCCTGGCAACATCCCCACAGGCACTGACAGTGCTAAATGGCATGCTTTAGATTTCCATACAGTAGCTTAAAATGAAATAGCTCCTGACCACTATAACAGTCAAGAGAAATAAACTTTACTATAGGGTAATGGTTCATGGAACACCTCCAACCAAGATATTCATTAGCTGAAGAGCAAAAGGTACAGAAGAGTTTGTTTTCTGCTTGTACTAAATAATTATAAGGGATTCTGCTATTTCTGATGACATAGCATATGTACTGTGCTCTCAGTCTTCTGGTTGAGACATAAGCGCAGTATTATATTAAAATATTCTTTTTTACATTTTAACTAACACAGAAGCATCACTGAGCACATAAAAGTCAAAATATCAGCAAGAAAGTTTTGAATGTCAATGTCTACGCCTGATGAAAAGCATCTTCGTTTTGTGAGAAATCACATTTTTTACAGTGCTGCAATTCATTCTTCCATGCCAAAGTTAAAACACTCACTTCCATTTTATAGCAGACATATTACAGTAAGCCACAGTACAAAATTATTTTCTTGCAATATTTCTGCATTTTCTAACATTACTTACATATAGATGTCTTAATCATTCACAGACGGGAACTATAAGATAGCAGATAACAAAAAGGGTGATAGATAATAATAAACATGACAGATTTTGTACAGATTATTTTAAACTTAACATACAGATTTATAGCACAATAGCACACTAACAATCATTTTGACACATACATAAAAAAGAAAGTGTTCCATTAAATATAAAATGTGCCTTCTTTTCTTTTACTGTGGACAGTAGTTTTGCTTATTCTGAGACTGAAATTATAGATTGCTGCAACAACGGCTCTCCTTCACTATTCTGCAGTTGCAGAATTGGACAAGGAAGTAAAACTGGAATGTGTCGTCCTGGTACTACACCTTGGTGCTATGGATATTCTGTCCTACTAGTCAATGCATGTGACAAGGGTGCCATGTGTCACTTTATCAATGTAAGGACATTTAGTGGCAAAGCTACTGTTTTGGTTTTTTGGTTTTTTTTTGTTTTTTTTCTAGTAAAACTGGTAAAAATGGACATTGAACTAATGTTAGGGCCATCAGGGAGTGTGAG
>VXAA01003313.1:276277-294526 GCA_013399115.1 Anseranas semipalmata | reverse complement strand
TTTTTTTTTTTTTTAAAATACGTGCGAGTAAGCTCTTAACCATGCAACTCTGTGTTGATGGAAAAAAGACAAAGTCACAGTCTTGTATGGTTTCACCAGTTTACAAACACAGTCCATTAAAACATGATTATGTACAAAATGGGTTCTTTCTGTGCAAGATCCTCAAATCCATTGTTTATGTTGTACCTATATTAACAAACCACAAAATAAGCTTGTAGTATTTCTAAAACAGAGTTTTTTAGGCTGGGAATGTGGAAACTTTCCTAGATTGAAACGGCATGTAAGTTCAATCAATAAAAGAAGATTGATTTGTGTCTAAAGCTCGAGTATTAGATAGAATGAAAAGATTTATCTTTTTTTCAACACATTTTTTTTTTTCCCCAGATGGTTAATACAAAGAGTTTTAGGCAGTGTAAATTCACTCTCTGAATAGATACTGAAGTTAGTGGATTATATTTAAATGGAGGGTACTGTTCAAGGAGGAAACCCTGAGTAGTGTTATTAAAGAGTGTCTGCTGAGTTCAAGTACAGATATTCTCAAAGCATTATGTCCTTTTCATTCATACTCAGAAATTACTCAAGCATGACTTGCAGTGAAAAATTATGCAAAAAGACATTCATTTATGACAACTGTTCCCAGTCCGATGTTTCATAACTGATAGCCTGAAAACCTGCTTGTGCAGAGTCCCTCAACCTCAGAGACATTCCATGAGGATGAAGAAAATCACGAGTAAACAAAGCTGTGAAGAGAATAGGCAGATGTGCAGTGGTTATTCGTATGCTGAAAACTTTGTGTGTCACAAGAACTCTGACGTTTTTCTGAAGACACAATATTGCAATAATTGGAAGAGACACCCAAACCCTACTCTAGGCATTCTTAATGAATTACAGAACAACTGTTCTCCCACTCCCAAACTTGCACTTTGCGTAGTATGAATATTGTGTCATTTATTTGTGCATAAATCTACATATGGCAGTAGATCCAGGCAAAATGCAAGTCTGGCTAGCTTGCAAAGGAATTACTCCCAAAATACATTTTTTTCACCACAGTAAGGTCTGTGAATGAGGAGCTGGCTGTTCAGTTTGAACTAACAGACTTTTTCCTTCTCTACTGCTTGACTGAATACTAGGTCTTAGAGCGATTCCACTTGATCAGATGCTGATAGACATATTTTCTGAGGTATTTACTAAAGACTAACCATAAGCATTTAAGAATTTAACATAAACCCCAAGTAATTTTGAATGCTGCTCTCTCACATCATTTACTGAAATACAGAAGTGAATAGCATCTTCTCTGAATTAAACTTGTAATAGGTGTCCAAAAAAATTATAATTTGCATATCTTGTCCTCTTCTCCTTTCTGTGAATGTGAGAGTTGGGTTGCTGAATTCTCCCATTTCTTAAGCAGATGTTCTCCTAGGGGCTGTTCAGCCAATGCAAAGTGCTGGATTTTGTGCCAGTCTCTGAAGATGTTCACAGGCTCCTGCTGTTGTTCGGACCCTGCTGATTCTGGCTCTTTGAGGCGTATTACTGCCAGAGCTGAGGTCTAAAGGCCACTGTAATTTTTTTTTTTTTTTTTTAATTCCGTGGTGTGCTGTGAAATTTCCCTGTTAATGGATGTGGAAATATTTCATATTCAGATTTTGTACTATTAATTATAGAAGTCACAGAGTACTGCTTGTTTCCTGATTGGATGACATTTCTCGTTGGATAAGTGTATGGATCATGCATTTTATAACTGAACATACCACGCTAAGCTCAGTGGTTATTTGAAATTGAAATTAATTATTCACTAGTATTTGTACTAGTAAAGTACAAGTGCTCAAATATTTGCAGAAAGCAAATGTGAAGCAGCTGTAAATATGGCTGAATTTGCATCTGAATTTTAATGAATATTTGCAGATTTTTGGTTAAGCCGCAATGCATGTGTGTATGGGAGAGAAAGCTTGTAAATTCCAGCGCTTTACACTTACCAGTGTGCAAACTGCAGCTAAGCCCACTGGACTTAACTTTTATATCCTTAGTTTAAATGGAAAAATACAGACAAATTTGCAAAGAAACAAAAACAAAACCCTTAAAAAATACATAGAACATCAGAAACTTTCGATAAACACATAAATTAGTGGTCTGTAGCCTTCACTGGCTTGTGGGTAAAAACTAAGTAGAGTGTAGTTAACTCTTTCATTTCCAGTGAGCACAACCCAAAGACTGAAAGAGGAATGTATTGCCCAGGATCCACAGTTCAGGGATGAATTCTGTAAGTCAAGATTGCTCCCTTTGTTTCCAGAGAACTGATTCTCTGGATGGAAGTTAAGGAATTTGTAACAGTTTTTAAAACTTTGTCTTAGCCAAATTTTGTATTTTCAGTGTGAAAATGGGCTGTTTGGGAGAATCATGACTTGGAGTGGGAAAGGGGGAACACAGCAAGCTTAACAGGCAGTGTGTGCCCTCCTTGCAGAATTGATTAGATCATGCTGGGTTTGTAGTGCTGCTTAATTGTAGTGTTGCTGGACTAGGGGTGGGCACACTGTTTTGTCGTGGTAGTAGTGCTGAATTTCAAGAGGAAAAGTGACCATTTATTCATCCTTTGTGTTTTCTCTCTTTGCCAATGGAACAGGAAGTGTTCAGAGTGGATAGAGAGTTGTGCTTGGAAGCGGTGGAAGAAAGCTGGTAGTACTCTAAAGAGAGAGAGATGAGGAGAAGAACTCAGGAAAGAGTATTGGGTTTCAAAGGGACATAGTCTGTGAAGATTTGGAAAGCTTGATGAGACAAGCTCTGTTGGGACTGCTGGATGATGTGCTCCAGAGACAGCGAGTGGCATTGGTCAGCCATCTTTTGGCGTCCCTGATACGGATAATTTCTGTTTAGTTTTGCTGTTGATTTAACCCTAATGGAACAGAAAATACCTGGATGATGACAAAAATTTTACAGCTTTCCATGAGGGTTTTACATCTGTATTCCTANAAAAAAAAAAAAAAGAGTGTTTCTCCTATGTTCCTGCTCTGGATTTCCAGAACTGCCTTGTGCTTTCACTGTTTTTACGGTGCAAAAGTAGCCCAAGAAATCCAGAAGGTGATGGACCCACTGAATGTGCATTGTACAAGTAGTCTTGCATGCTCCCTCTGAGCTTTTCGGTGTCCAGAAATTCAGGACCTATGTCCAGAAAAGCTGTAGATGAAGTGTAAGCATGATGGTGTGCTGCCAAGAGCTGTAGCATTGGCAAGTGTGTTTGTGGCATTCACGCGGTCAGAAAATCATACCAACTGTCTCCTCTCCATAATCGTGGATTCCTCTTCTCAAAAAAGGTCATGTTTTCTGTTTTCCAGGCCTCTAAACACATAAAAGGCATTTGCTTGTTTCCTTGCTTTGCCTGATTCTGCAAGTAGGATTTTATATATACATATATACACATGGTTTTTAATTCACTGTGCTTTCCTTTTACCCATTAATCTTTATTCTTTCAGCAGATCCCTTCTCATTATGTTGTGTGATGTACTTTTTAGGTTTTGAAACAGAAATTAATTACTATTTCAGAAGATGACTCTTTTCAGAATGAAAAGCAGATTGTCATGAAAGTAATGATGAGATCTTTGTGGTTTGCTGTGAGCCTCTTGTAGCCTCCAGTCTATTAAACCATGTAACCTATTGGATCTTCTTTAACAGATATGCAGAGAAAGTACCACACGTGGAAATGCTGCTCAGAAACATCTACGGGGGGCAGAGGGGGAAGCCTCTGTAAGAAGAAATATTGTCTGACCTCTCATTATTAAAGCAATCCTGGTGTAGTTTAGGGTACATTCATACTGTGGTAGTACTTAGGAGTTCCAGACATAGACCAGCATCCACTCTTTTGGGCGTTGCAGTGTCAGGAGGTACTGTCATCCTGTTGTATTTTCTTTTTTTTGTGTTGCAATCCATATTTTTTACAAAGGAATTTATAAAAGCAACTGACATCGTGACAGAACTAGAAAGTTCTAAAACACTATGCTTACTCTAAAGTAACCATATTGTGATGTGGTCTGTTTGTTGGCATTGAGGAAAAAAAAAAAAAGTTAGGAAGATAAGGTATTTCTTTGTAACTAATGTTTTGTATTCTGTACAGTCCCTCAAGGTATCTTCTATTAGATGAGAGAAACTCCAGAGATGATGTTATCCCTATATGAATTTTGAATAGTTATGTTTGGACTGAATAAGAAAATACTACCTTTATAGACAGAGAGCCCATAATTGGTGGTACCCAAAATTGGGCCAAAGACTTTGGCACATATTTGTGTTTTCTGCACTTTAAAAAAAAACATTCTGTTTTCTTAGGCTTGGATATATACACTCTGCAAGAATTCTCTTCTTTGACTTTACGTTTACATATCTCACATTTTCCAGGTGTGTTTTCCCTGACGATATTTTTATTAGTGTATTCGTGGTAAATGTGTCCTTGAGTGTCCCCCAAATTCTGTCCAATATACATTCTGTTACTGCATTCAATGCAGATGAAAGCTTCAAGGCAAAGTGTAATTTCCAACACCGAAGATTTTATAAATAGGGCTGCTGTACCTGGGAGATGCATCCGAGCAAGGCACTTTCTCGTCCCAGGATAGAACTGTAGGTTTAATGCTGGATCCATATATGCACTGCTTTTATGAAGAAACTTAGGTAGCGGACAGAGGGTCAGAAATAATGATTGTTCTAGAATGGCATAAATATAGGTTCTATCTTGTTCGTTCCTAATCAGGAGTGTTTTTCCCTGCACTGCCCAAGTTCTTCATCTGCATGACAGAATCTTATTTGTTATATTCAGACCCCTCTAGTTCCTGTTAAACTGCACCTGTAAGAGCTGACATTCAATGAGGAACCACTATAAAAATTAGAAAATGAGTAATGAGATAACTTCAGTTCTCATTCATTTATTTGTGTATACTCTTTCCTCATTCACTTCTGTCTTTAATTATGTCAGCATGTGTGAAGCAACCAAATTTTGGTGCCCCCACCCTCACCATTTCTCTGTCAAGACAATATTTACCCACAGAGGAAGGTGACAGTGAGAAAGCTGAACTTCCTAAGAATCTGAGGACTGATGTACTGGTTCAGTTTTGTGTCCTACTTTTGCTAGTAGTCAGTTGTACGCCTAGAGAAAGGTATAAAAAGAGTTAAGCGAATAGTGAGTGTACAGGCATTTGTTGCTCAAGGTTTTTCTGAGGTGAAAGTGGCTATGTATATTAGCCTATAGTAGACATTTGTTATATTTATTTGTCATTTTCAACCAAATAGGCTTTGGTACATGGCAGATCGTCTGGCAACACATTTTTTTTTTTTTAATCTGTGCAATATGTGAAGAACTACTTCCTGTTGTTTGCTTTTTTAACTTGCCACTTGATAATTTCCTTTGATACATTTTGGTCATGTTCTGATGAAGATAACAACCTCTTTTCTTTTTCTCCATACAACTCTTCATTCCGTGGAACTCTGCCATCTTTTCCCTCAGCCTCTTTCTGCCTTCCCTGCATCTCAGTCATACCAGTGAGTTTGTGCTGAGCTTTGTCACTATCTTTGTTCTATGATGTGGTGGTCTTAATTTCTAGGTAAAGACTATCAATGATTATGTAGGAATGTGCAGTGCTTCTTAAAGTAATAAAAGTTGCTAGCATGGAACATTCTGGCTTGTGTGTCTCCATATATATTATCAAGAGTTTTTTCAGAGTTCTGGCTGTAAATTCATGTCAGTCTGTGGTATATTAAATTCCCTATATCAGTGTCCTCGGAGTGAAAACCAGTCCTTGTCAGAGTAATCCCTGCTCATGTAATCATGTTGCCCTCTATTGGTTAGCTTTGATTCAGAATCTTCTCAGGCTTGCTAATTACCAGAGGACTTCTTTCTTAAATTCCTGTGGAAGAGGCCTAAATGTTTTCCTCTGTAAGGCTCTGGTTCATGTGCTGGCTGTGTGGTGTATCTGCACTTTACAGAGGAAAGGGTGGAAGCCTCTTCATAGGTTGTTGTTGCAACCGTGTTCATTTATAAAGCTGGTTTTGATTTCACTTAATGAATGTACATTTTAAGAGCTGGAATTCATTGATGTCAAGGTCAGTTATCAAAAAGTTTGTGTTGACTTTTTAAGGAATTGGACTGAAAGCAGCTAGAACGAGAACTTTTTTCCTTTGTGTCTAATGTTTCTGTCCCTGTAGATTCCCAATGAATTCACAGAGATACTTGGTAAAGTCGGATGGCACAAAAAAGCCAAAAGGGAGACAAGAAGGCAAAAAGAAAGTTTATTGCGTAGGCAAATACAAAAAACTCTCCTTCTAAATGCTGGAAAATGGCTTTATTTTAAACATAGATAATATGATGAATTAAAAGCCTGGTGAGGAGGGAAGATGAGAAATTCTGGTGAAATAGAATATTTTTATTGTTGACTGATTTATCCAGAACTGCTCTGAGTGGAAATGAACTTCTGGGATCCAGCAGTATCCTGTGCTCTTTGCAAATATATTCTGACTGCATCCAGGTAATGTGTTTGGGTTGATTTTCTCATAAGAAATAAATGAGGATCAAAGTTTAAGAAGGAAGACTGTGGCAGAGCTGGGAATAGCTTTCTTCTCTTGAGGGGTAAACTGGAACACTGGTCAGCATGTCACAGTGACTTGCATACTAGTTCAGTCAAATCTTTGCACCTAAATAGACTACGAACATGGTTAATGCTCATCTTCTTTCTTTTATGAAGTGTTTGAGATTCGTGGTTGGAAAAACAAGCACATAGGTGTAAACCATTGCTATTGATAGAAATGAGCTTAAGATGGCACAGCTGAAAGTATTTCCTCTACTTTTTCTGGGATGCACTGTGGATTAGACTGTAAGTGTAATGCCAAGAGATGTGTTCCAGTTGACACTGATACTTTATATAATACGATTGTTTGGTTAGAGGTATTACTTGATGGCTTGTGCCAGGAATGCATATGCAGGTAATACAGCTGAATGTTTGAAAATAATAAATAAATAAAATTTAAATCCACCTATATAAAAGAAAACAAATAAGAAAATCCTGAAATAATATTAGCAAAATCTTAACCAAATTTTTAAGCTTACAAACTGAAGATGATGTAGCCTCTTGACACATGTATTTATGAAAAAAACCATAAAGACACGTAACAGTGAAATTTTTTATCAGGTAGTGTACTAGCATCCTTGAAGTTAATTTCAGTTTTGTCACGAGGTTTAATGGTGCTAACATTTTACCTACCGGATCTTAACACAAAAAATCATAGCCCTTATCCAAAATAAATGTTGTTTCTTTTCAAAGTATGAGGACAAACAAAATTATTTGGAAGAAGAAATGAAGAAATAATATATATCAACAGTTTTACTTTTCCTTGCTCGTATGTTATACGTGCTTTTCCTGTTAGTTTATGTGGACTCTACACATACACTTATGCACACATACATAAAATGTTGTTTTTAAAGCAGCAGGGGTAATGTAACAACAGCAACCAAGGACACTGAAAACTATTTTATTTCTTAAATTATTTTAAACAGTATTTATTAGAAGTTAAAATCAAGGTAGAAATGGTGTAATTCCCCCAGCGATCTAAGAGGCAAAGTAAAGATGTTTTATTTAACAACCTGTGTGCATTTATTTGTGCTTGGTAAGAACATGTTTCTGCATGTTTATGTGTGGTGTGAGAAATTTTCAGAATTATATCTATGGATCTCTGCATATTTATACATTACCCAAGATGTTTTATTCTCTTGGTAAAACTTTACTTGCCAGATATGAAGCTGTTTGGAGACTATTTCTGTAATAGATGAGGCATCAAGCCTGTTCAAACAAGCATACCTCCTGTCCTTGGTAAGCCACTCTACCTCAGCAGATATTTGGAAAAGTCAAAGGCTAGCTTCCTTCATATTAGAAAGAGGAAAGACATCTGGTTTTCTATTACTTTTCAGATGTTTCTTTGTTTTTATTAATGCCTAATACATGAGTGGCCAAAATTTGAAGTTAGCTAGATTAATGCAGATCCTAAACCAGAAATAGTTCCTGTTTTGCATCTGAAGATTTCGATTTGGGGTCATCTGTGGGTGGAAGTACAGCTACTTTTTAATCATGTGCAATAGAACTACTCAGTGGCTTATGGTGTAGGCTAATCTGGACATGATATATACTAAAATTACAGGGAGAAGTTTTGACAGTACAAACTGACCTGGAGGTTGAAATGTATGACAGGGCCAAGTAATCCCAATACAGAAGGTGGCAGAAGCGTGGGCTTGTTCTGCAGTCCATCTGCGATCTGTATGTGAAAACCTTACCTGAAGACAGTTTGCTCTCGTGTGTCTCATAGAGCACAGACTGGCTTTGAGCTTTGCAGAGGGTTTGCGCAGCAAAGCCTGGGTTTGGGACATTGCAGCTTATGTTGTGTGGGCCAGTGAAGCTATGGCAGGAGCTGTATTTGGGAGCTATGATGTCGCACTGTGATTCAGTCCTATAGGTTGCCCAGTATTGCTGTAGTGATTGTGGAAGAACTTCATCTTCCTTGTCCCTCCAGTAGGTGTGAGGGAAGTACTTCTAACAGCCTGCATGCCTGGGAGTAGGCACAAAGACCTCAGTGTTTAATGGAAACTTGATGATACTGAGTACCGACAGCATTCGTTTGTTTGCAGTTTCTGGCCTTGTCTAGAGAAATAATACTGATGCCTAAAGCTGTTAAGCCTAACCAGAACCGTGGACATGACTTGTCAGGCAGATAAAAGAAATGGAAGGAAGGAGGGAAGATAGCAGTGTGGTGTCTTTTTTCTTAATGGTCTCCTTAAATTGCTAATCTGCTGTAAACAGCACATTCAGATTGAAATTTTGCAATGCAAGGACACTCCAAAGTGGTTCTGTATGTTAACATATTAAAAAAAGAAGAAGGAAAAAAAGGAAGAGAAGAGAATAGCTCCTGAACAGTTTAGAGTGGGATTATGGTTTGTGTTGGATCCTTGTCCTGTAAGCTTGGAGTACTCAGATCCACCTGAAGGATCAAAAGTGTCCTCAAGCCCTTAAATAGATGACTCGGAAATAGCTGAAATGTGTTTCATTTTATGGTAAGTTTAATGTTTCTAATCTCAGTGCAATTTACAATTACAATAAATATCACAAAAAATTAATGTGGCCACTTCAAATACAAAGGAACGACAGAGTGTAATCTGAGAAAATTTTATCAACATGCAATTTCCTTAGCAAAAACATCAATGTATCATTTTAGCATGCTGAGAAATATTTATCTTTTGGGACAGCAAAATCATTTGCAGAACGTTTTAACTGCTAAATAAATATTTTACTGGCAACTTGTGAGGCATCATAAATGCAGTCAATATAAACAAAGCAATGTGGAAACCAGCTCCAGTCTCAGCTGAAATGACTGTTGGCTAGTTCATGGCAACACAGGACTCTGGGATGCATTTGGCTGAGTCTCAGCATTTGGAAATATCTTTTTTTTTTTTTTTTCTGCTATATAAGCAAGTTTACTTAGTTTATTTGGAAGTTCTGGCAATGGAAGCCACAGCAAGCTTTTAGTACTAGTGATGCAACTAGTTAGCATTTAACTGAAACCTGTCTTTTCACAGTTAAATCACATTTGTTTTAATTGAATCCAGTGCTTATGAAAAGTACTGGATTTGCAGCCTTGGAGGCTGTCTACTTGGCTGCAGAACAAGAACATCATGGCCATGCTAGCTTGAACTTCCTCATGGGCCCCTGCCAATGTGCTTCACCTCTGACCTATAACTATGTTGTTTAAATGTCTATTTTATTTGTAGTCTCTTCTCCGAGTATCCAATTGAAATGACACTTTTAAGAATGGTTTCAGAAAGTTGCATCTGTCCACTGGAAACAGAAACTTGTTTCACAGATGCAGTTGAAGAATTATTTATTCCATACCAGAACTTTCACTGCAGTCCTTATTCGCAGTCACACTTCCCAATGTCAAGCCTGAGACAAAGCTTTGATTTGTTGTATTGCTCTTACTTAGCACTTGTCATCTTTAAATTGATAATTGCTACCTGACTAAGCTGAATGATAATTGCCTATTTGTCAGTATAGGTGCTCACTTTGTGTTATTTGTGTCTAACATTCAGTGGAATCATGCTCTTATTGAATATTTATTGAAAAGTTTTTCAAATATTTGAAGAACTATACATTTGTAAATGTCTGTAGCATGTCCATCTTCTGTTTAATTTCTTAAAAGATTTCTGTTGACAGTCATTAGTTTCAGTGCCTTAGTGGTTTCTTGGCCATTTTAATGGAATTTTCTACCTGTTCTTTCAGACATCTCTGTTAAGCAAGTAACTTCTCAGTTGGTAATAACTGGATGTTCTTCTTCTGAGCTTAGGAAGAAGTTACTTGCCAAAACGATATTCTTTATTAATTTAAATTCTTAGATTTATGTATTTGCAAAGGATTTTCTTTTTATCTATGGCAGCTCAGAGAAGATAAATTAAAAACTAAGTTTTCTTTTTAAATAATTTAATAAAACATTTTAGAAAATGTGAATAAATGTTTATTAGGTAGTTTGATATACCCTCTATTTGTCTGGACACAAGAAGTTTATTACTGTGATTTGTCTTCTGACAATACTTCAAGAGTTTTGTTGTCTTAAAGATTCTTAACATATTCATCTCCTACTTCTGGGGCCATCTTTTAATATATGAAGCAGGAAAAGTAAGAAAAAGAACAGGATTTTCAAGGACAAGTTAGTCATTTCACAGTGAAGTTTGACTTTTGTTCCATGTCAATAGCAGTGTTCTTTAAAGTTTAAAACATAGTTGAAAATTGGAGGAGATAGTGTAAGAATTTGGTAAAGAGCTGCTTCCAGAGGGCCAGTGTAGTTCTTGTGTGGGTTATTAGTGACTGGCTGAAAATTGTTGCTGAATGCTGTCGTTGCTTAGTTAACGCAAAATGAGTGTTCTCTGCATAGATGTCGTAATTCACACATCTAATGAAACTCACTGTGGGTCTAGCTGGAAACTTGTTAGCAACTTCCTCAGAAAAAACAGGTGGAAGCTGTGCTATCAGCTGTGGCTGGGAATTAAAGATTTTGTTAAAGCACTTTGGCTGAGAGATGTCAAGAAATTTGTACTGCTGCTGCCTGTATTTCATGAGTAGAGGACTTAAGGTCTCATAACTCCCAACACCTTTCCAGGGAAGTCATGTAAAAGGAAGTGATTAATGAAATCTTCATCTTTACCATTTGAAGAAGGTAAAGGTAATAGGTGTGAAGGCATGTATGCTCAGAACTGTGCTTTACATAGGTTCCATCCCAGGTAATGTATATTATAGCATTATGGTGTGAGTACGTCTCCTCTAGAGTCTGTCAAGCTCTGACAGACTTGAGTGGCATTTGGTGTATGGATTACTCCTCCACCCAAGGATATGGAAATTCCCTAGATTATCCATCTGTCTATTCTGCATTGCATTTCAGAGTTCACAGTTTAATCGTGCTTTTTTAATAAAGCTGTAGACTTTTCTGCTAAGAAGATAGGAAGCAAGGAGGATTAATAAACTCCTTGCCCTTCAAGAATGAGTGTGGATCTCAGCCCCCAGAAGACTAGGATTTTGTGCTGGCTAGCTGACAAACGTAAAACGAAACACCTGTGTGAGAGCAATGTGCTGCTAGCTATGCATGTGCCACTGCTGAGCCATCTGCAGCCCACCTGTTAATTGCTTTATGTGAGATGAGTTTGGGAAATATGAAATACTCTGATTTCATATCCATAATTGAACCAAAGATACAGATCCATAACAGAACCATTATCCAAAAAGAAGCATTAACCACACTGAGTATATTTCTCTGTAAATAGGGAAGCTTCCTCTGTCCCATTCTCACTGAATGGAATATCATGGAATCAGAGGGAAGTGGCTGGAGATATCTAGAAACAGCTTGCTGGTGGCTGGGGTGAAGACTATATGTTTGAATGCCGAGAAGTAGAAATCAGCTAGATGATATTTCAACTTTTCGGCAAACTAGGCACAGGGGTTGTGCTTATTTTGACTCTGACTTCATTTTATGTCTGTGTATACATATGTGAATGGTACAACATTGGCTAACACATTTGTCTACTGGCTGAGCAAATACTTAGTTTTGAAAGCTATGAGTTGGGTTAACTTTGCCTCATGTTTGGGACATAATCTAATACATGAGGCATTAGATGTCTACCATAGACTCTTGTGATTTAGAATTTTTAGTTGTATATTTAAAGGATAAAAATCTCCCACTTTTTTAGTAGCACACTTACTTTATGGAGTGAGCAGTTTCCCCCAGTGTTTGAAGCATGATTAAAAACATCAGAAGAATACTGTATCATACAGGGAAATATGAATGTACATTTATTTCACTCATAATGTGTCTTTCAGATGTGACTGGGAAATACATTCTTGTGTTCAAAATTGGGTATAAAAAGAGAGGCAAAAGTTTATTCAGTCCAAAAAATCCATTTAAATAGCCTATGTTGCTAGGGTTTCTTGGTAGTAACTGCAATTTAATCCTTTCTTTAAAGGATTTTTTTGATTAATTGAACACACAGGAAGAAGCCGGCAATACAGTTCCTCACAAAAGAAACAGCTATTTTTAGGCATTTGCTTAAATTTTAGGTTGCTTTGTTCCTGTTAAATCTCAGCCTTTACTTTGGCAAAAATCCCATTTTAAAAGCATGCTCTAAAGTTCTGGGACTTCAGCAGGGCTAAGAATTATGCACGTGCTTCAGGGCTTGGCTGAATAAATTTTAAGTATGTGTTTTACAGACTCGAGGCTATCAGTGGTTTGTAGAATATGATCAAGATTCTTGCCCTTACAGGATTTAGGATGAAATTTAGAGCTAGCTCTGCTTTAATAATGAAGGGTTGGGTAACATTTATTGTGTAATATTAGGTTTAATGGGTAATGTTAGTTATCATCAAATTAATATTAGGCTTAATGAAAATTACTGTGTAGGAGATTCTAATAATTGTACCTATTGAATACTCTTATTGTTTCAGATGATTTGAGAGCTAATGCTTATTGTGGGTACTTGGAAAGATACTTTTATTTTCTTTAAGAAATGGTATTTTCATGTCTTAACAGCTTGAGTTTCAACTGTTCTTTTCATTTCATACTCTCATTTTTCAGCAGGACTAGGAAATAGGTACAGAAAATGAGATATACATGTGCACACAGGTTAGCTGGTATATTATTATTACCTAGACTTCTGAATGCAGCTTCTGGGAATTAGACTGACAAAACTCCACATATTTTTCCCTTGAAACAGACTATTTGCAAAGCTAGAGAAAACGGTGAATAATTTGCATCATTTAAAAATGATGGGTCTGCTACCAAAATCCAGAGAGCTTAAATAGGATTTAATGAGCATAAATATTGTGTCGATCTTCTGATACTACTATTTTCTGATACTGATATTTTTCTTTTTTCTTTTCTTTTTTTTTCTTTTCTCCTGTCTTTCATTATGCATAGGTTGATAACTGTTGACTCCAACTCCCTGCTAATTAAGTGATATTCATATTGTTTTTTTGTTTGTTTTTGTTTTTTTTTGTAGTTTTTTTTGTTTTTTTTTGTTTGTTTGTTTGTTTGTTTTTTGTTTTTTTGTTTTGTTTTTTTTTGTTTTTGTTTTTGCAGCATAGGGTCCTTAGTTTTTATGTAGCAGGGAAAGAGCAACATCTTCATCAGTTAGAGAAGTGTGATTAGGTCTAAACATAGCTGAGTTGCCATTGGATTTAAGGTTAATTGTCAGTGTAGACAGAAGTGTAATGTGGATTTGTGGGAGCAAGTTTTAAATAAGGTCTTGTCTAGCTACCAGAGTGGACTAATTTAAGAAGTAAAGGAGTAAATAATAAATGGTGCGGAACTCTGCTTCTGTGGGCAGGGTGCTTATAGTAGCCAAAGAGTCTCACTGCCTTGCATCTAGATGAGTTAATAAGCTTGTTAGAGATGATTGTTTGTGCAAATGGGACTTCTGGATCTTTTGAGCCTTACTGAAATATTGACCTAATTCTGAACACTTTTCATTATCAAGATCACATTTTCTGAAATGAAGCAAGGGAATAGTGGAGCTGAAGATAAAAGTCATGGAGCTGCATGGACTGAGAAGGAATGATGGGTCACAGACTATGAGACTGGGTTGAATTAGGCTCTGCAGTCAGGACTCTGGGCGTCTTAAAAGCAGTTCTAAAGCTGCCACCATTTTAACATTCTTTTTATCCCTTTAAATCACAGAAACATAACACAGTACTTTATATACCCTCCTCCTCCCTGACCTTGATTTCTGGCAGTAATGGGAGAAGAGAGGTTTATTTCATTTACTTCCTGTGGTACTATTCAGTCTGCCTTTGTTACTCCTGAGGACCTGACAGACTGAGGAGAGGGAAGAGAGCCTCTCAGAAACATCCAGGTTACTTCTGTCTCATCTCTTCTCTTCACAAAGCCAGCTCTAAGCCCTTGTCTTACGGGCTTTACAGTAGGTGTGTGTGTGCTTGTATGCATCTCATGTCTGAGTTTCATTCTGGCCTTCAACACCCTCTGGCTACCACCCATAAAGGAAGATAATGCTCATTTCAATTCTACGTTATCCATCTTTCCTATTATAGGCATAGGAAATGTTTTTTACATCTAAGTAATCTTTTCAGAATCATCCAAATTAAACTTTCACGTAAGGACCAAAATTGGAATGTAACTTGAATTTCTTCTCTTTTTTATTTATGTTATTAATTTCTTGTGAAACTGGAAATTTGTATTGAAAAGTAGGTGGAGGAGAAAATATAAAGGTGGTTCTGACAGTCAGCTCTGTGAGCTCCCATCAGGTGAGCTGATGACTGTGTGTTTGTGTAGCATATACAGGTATGTCAGGGGCCTGCTTATAGCAAGATCGGTATTGTTTGCTAACTGGAACAAAAAGGATGTAGAATTTGTATGTATCCTTAGTTTCAAGCTCCTTGTTTATGCAGAAGAAAAGGGACTTTGTCATCTTAATAAAGTGTTACGCTGCTGTTAAGATTTTAAGAGCAACTGCTGAGAAAATGAAGAATTAAGGAAGCAAAGGGAAAGTATGGGGCACTTGTCTTTGAGGCATCCTTTAGTTTGTAGGCAGGCCATTTTTTTGGCCATGGCAACAAGCGATTTGAAAAAAGTTTGAGTTCCTTCCAAAATCTCTGTTTGCTGCAATGAAAAATTGCTGATTTCTGATTTTTCAATCCATTTTCTACGAAAACAAGACCCACATGAGCACACTGTTTATCAATATTTCTACTGCATGCCAGTTCCAGTACCTTCTGAGAAGCTATTAGCCACAGTCAGCAAAATTTGATAGTGGCAGGGAGGTCTCAGAAATACTAGGATCTTTTAAGTTGAATGAAGATGGATAGCGGATGGAAGAGACTGGAGGCCTCCTTCCTGGTAAGGACATGGATGTGTGCTCGAGGGCTATCTGTTTTGTTGGCTTTTTGGTTAGGCAGTGGCTCTGTATGTGTTGGTTGGGTAGTCAATGTGTACCTTACTCAGAACTGGCTGTGTTACATGCTGCCTCTTACCTCCTCACAGTTAGAAGATGGGAGGGAATTTAGGCTGCTCTGTGAGGATTTAAGGCACTTGCTGGGAAGCAGTGGTTGAATTGAAACTGGAGCAAATTAGAGTTGCAGAACAATATAGAACATAAACACACAGGAAACCAGGCTACCAGGCTTCATTAGGTTGTACACCGACTTGAGAGGTTGTACACCAACTTGAGGTGTGGTTTTTTTTTTTTTTTTTTTTTTTTTTTTTTTTTTTTTTTTTTTTTTTTTTTTTTTTGCGGCAGTGGTAGAATTAAGAAGGAAGAGAATTTGTTTTCCCTTCTGTTTCCTCCGACCCTAAGTATCTCTTTCCATTTCTAGTCAGATATCAAGTTCATGAAAACATCTCTGTGTATCTGGGATTGAATTTCTGAACTGCGTGACTTCGTACATGTTACCTGATTGTATTTCCTTTTGGTTATAAAACTGTCAATCCTGTTTCAAAATCAGGAATCAAGCCTCCAGAAATTGTGAAACTGCTTGAAAAGAATCACACAATTTAATGAAATGATAATTGCTTTGGTGGTGATTTTTATTTAGGCTGTGTTTTTAAAGCTTCTCTGTACTCTTACTGTTCACTCTGTAGCACTGGAGGTTAGAAACTTCAGTCTCAGCTTCATTGTATACATAACTTAAAAAATATTAGAAATTATAACATGAATAAGCATGATTAATCAAATTTGCAAAACTTTCTGTAGTTGTATAGGATGATAGGAAAAAACAACTTGATTTCACTTTTAAAATATGTCCATTATTACTTCAGTGCTATATTTAGTTCTTGACTTTCAACTCCCTGCCAGTTTCAGATAAAGCCTATGGTTCTACCTAACAGCTGGTCTTGCAGGGGAAGTACAATGAACTGCACTGGGAGAGGGAGCATTGGAGAACTTTTTCGTGCCTAAGTTTATGAATCCTCTTTTTCTCAAAACTGCTTACTTAAGATAGTCATACATAGCTTATGGGAATGTTATGATGTTTTCCCTGGTTAACATGTAAAATGCTCTGGGATTTGTTAGTGGGAAGTGCTTTAAAGTGGTCCTTGCAGGTGGTGTCAAAAGTGAAGCATCCTGAGCGCTTCTGAAATTCTTATCATAAAGTTCCACTTAAATACATGGTAGAAATCTATCATAGTTCCCATCTGCTGAAGTTTGCAGAATCTAGTAGGATTAGTACATGGTACATTTTGCTGCACAAATACTACATTTTTATTAAATAAATAATGTCACCTGCACCTGTATCACACTACTACAAAGTACTAAAGTAGGAGGAAGTCAATAAATGAGTCAGTTTGTGCAAGTATTAATTTAAAGCGCCCTGTGTGTCTTGACAAGTTGGTTAAGACATAGTGTTTTCTGACTGATATATTCCAAACCTTGCACTCTAAACATCATATTTGTCAACCCTTTATTAAATATACAAAATAAGACCACTCTCGCCAAAGTCTGTCACAACCCATTTTGTTGTCACAGTGCTTTTTGGTATATACTGAGGAATGAGAGTCCAAGCCGCAAAGTCAGCTTGTTTTAGCCTCAATGGCTTTTTAAAAAGCCTGCAGCTTAAAATAATACATTATTAAGGTATTCAGACTTGTCAAAATTAATAATTAATATCACATTTATGTTCCCCACACATACACAGAGTCTTTCATTCACTTCAGTTGCTGCGCTGAGGCAAAGTTATTTGTGTTACAGCCAAGTGGCTATGCATTGTAACCTTTTCATGTCAGAAGTGCACCTGGGGTTTGGACTGGCAGCTCGGGGCTTCTGTCTTCTGATTCCTAGCATACATATGTATGTTTCTGTACAGAGGGTTATCTAGCGTTAGTTTTCAGTTGCTGCTTTCTAAGTTATCTGAGTATGTACATGATCTGATGGTCTAATATTAATAATACTAATTAAAATTTAAGAGTTTAATAAACAATGTTTGAAGATCCTGGGGAGCTTGCTTCTTGTGATAAAGGAGTAATTTAACAGGCAATTATGGATGTTATCTAGGCTCATTGTAAGAGTGAGTAGGACTATTTTAATCGCATACCATATCAGGTGAAGTATCAAAATTTGTCTTCTGTTAGAAGTAAAGATACAGAGACCGTGTCCTACTTGCAGAACAGCTGCAGTTCTGCAGTCAGTGCTCAGGGAGAACAGAGCATGAAATGTACACTGAGGATGACAGAAACCTCAGCAAGAATAAAGATTACCAAAGACAGCAGAAGAATGGGCCTAGATTCTACTTCTGAGTTACATGTAGGTAGCTCTTTAAAAACAAGCAAAGAAAGAAACAACAAAAAACCACCCAAACCAACCAAAAAAAATACCCAAAGTTAAAAAAAAAAAGGGGGAGCTAAGTTTTGTATCAGTATGGTGTTTCATACCAAATGGGTAGGATTAACTGTCAATTGAACATTCACAATATTCTTTTTTATTATTATTTTCAGAATCATAAAATACCAGTTTATCCCATCATTTAAAATTGTAGACACATTTAAATAGCTTTTATATAAATAAAAATTTTGGCTTTTTGGCTTTTTGAAATGTTCTTATTTGGCTTTTTGCAATGTTCTTATCACTTGAGATATCATGAAGAAGATTCCCATAGAAGAAAAAAAAGAGGGAGGAAAAAAAAGGAAAAAAGTGTTGGACTTTTTTTTTTGTCTTTTTTTTTTTTTTCGGGGGGGCTTTGTTTTTTTTGGGGG
>VXAA01003313.1:239155-276203 GCA_013399115.1 Anseranas semipalmata | reverse complement strand
AAAAAAAAGAAAAAAGGGTTGGACTTTTTTTTTTTTCTTTTTTTTTTTTTGCGGGGGGTCTTTGTTTGTTCTGGGAGTATAAAAACATATTGGGGAAAAATGAGAAATAAAAGGAAATAGTTGCTATAAATCTTTACAAGAAAGGTGTAACATGAAAAATGTTGAGTTACCTTTGCTACTGTTGATTTCAGCTGAAGCTCTGAGTGCAAAAGATTTGTGAAATCAGACCCAGGTTGTCATGAGACCTCTTCTTAATTGGTGTGGATGAGAGAGCCAGACTTTTTCCATTCCACGGTCAATGAGATCATTGTGTTTGGATTCTTAAGCTGCCTCAAGCAAGGGATGGTACATGGGCTGCCATATGGACCTGTATCATCAAGAACACCTGAAATTGGGAAAGATTGCCTTAGGATTTATTACATTTATGTTACTGGAGTATTACCTGCAGACACAAGGAACTAAGAGTCCCCATGCACCCTCAGGCTTAGTTGTAACACTCTACACCTTGTTTAGAGATGTAGGTCTGAGCAGTGAAAAAAAACAGGGAGAAATCTGGGTAAAAATAACACCAGATGAGGTTCCTTTGCCTTAGTGGAAGGACTTGGTAAGAAAATAGAATCCTTTCTTGCCCGTCTACATGGGACCAAGGAATCTACAAACTTGTCTGCTGTTGACTACTGGGAGAAGTAGTAATGTGTCCCTTACCTGTTTCAGGTGGGATTTGGATTTATGGATCAGCACAGTGCCATGCATCTCCAGCTTCCTCCTTGCATATCTTGTTTTTCCACAGGATGCCGACAAATCTTGTCAATCTGCAGAAAGAAGCAGATTCATCTAGGCAGCTTTTGATTGCCTCCCCATCATCAGTTTTGAGGTAATTGTACCAGTGCTAGAAAGGATGCTCTTATCACGTGAATTAACTTGATAATGCCTCTGACTACTTATTTGATATAGCCCCTATTTCATCTCACTTAAAGAATCCTCTTTCAGTATAGAGCCAGTATCTGGATTCTCATAAAAGCTGATTACCACTTTGCCAATATTAATGTGCTTTTCAGTACGAAAAATTGCTGAGAAGCAGATTTCTAAATCATCTCATGTTTATTATTTACTTGCAGAAACAAGCAGTTTTTATTTAAAAAGTGTATTTTTTAGACATTATCAGTGATATAACAAGAAAATATCTCCCTAGTTTTAGAAATATGTCACTTAGTGTGAATGCGAGGTGAAATATATAGCATTTTATTATTATTCATGCAAGACAAAAATCTATCTTGCTTCACTTTAGAATAAGTAAATATGACAGTCATTACTATGAAGCGCTTGCTTTAACTGGAAGTGGAATTATTTTCCTTGTGCTTTTAAATGTCTTGCATATTCTTACTATAGTTTTAATCACTATGTCAAGATACAAATGTTAAAATACAATGTTGCTTTGGTATACAATTCTTGGTTTTTGGTTGTATTTTGACAATAATTTGTTTTTATATATTTGTATATCTTATATTTGTATATTTCTATATTTTGTGTATATATATATAAATTTATGTTTAAATATTTTTAAAGAGCTGGTACAGTAATACTGACAACAGTACTATTATCATGGTAAGTACTAAAGTCATCAAACACACTAAGCTTTCTGAACAAAATATGGATTTGAATTCAATTTACCCCCAATAATCACTCTTTGGAGCTTAAAGAGAGAAATATGCAAAGAACAAAAAAGCCTGGGAGAAAGCACTGCAAATAGTACTGACTACTTGATACACGGTACAGTATTTTCTGGTGGATAGTATGGGAACTTTTATGTCCCCAGGCATATCTGGTCATCACCTGTTACTAATGACCATATGTTGGGTTGTGTTCCAAGTATTTAACAGCCCACAAGAAATATTAATGCCTCAGGGAACTGTTTAAAAGATTAGTCTGTGTGAGAACTGACCTTTTACAATGACACAGTTCCTGAAATGATGAAAACGACAAGGCCAGATTGGGCATCATTTTGCCTCGAGGGCAAGTTCACTGAACTACTATAAAAATCCATGAAAACCTGGGTTACTGCTGGAACATACTAAAAAGGTAGAGGCAGTTTGTGATTCTCCAAGGCTCCACCACAACAGTTAGGTAGAAAGCAGGAGCACCAGCTGTCCAGGTGCTTGGATGCATGCTGCCAAGAAAAGGCAAGAGGAGAACATTTGTTTGTAATAATGAATTATATTTCATGCGTTTGGGCCAAACATGCTTTGCTTCCATGTTAGCGCGGCAGCTGATTTTTTCTGAGATGTACAGGAGAGTGTATATGCATACTGCAAATCAAATTAAAAACCCAAATTGTATATGTGATGGTGATGAAGCAATTTGAAGCTAGTCTCCAGAACGTGACATGAGCAGTATTCTGTGTGTAAACATGATGCTGTGGTTTTGGAATTAATTCTCTGTTCTCTAGTGTTGATACTCAAAGCACAAGAAGTAGGTGGCTTGCAGGCTCTCTCCATAAATCTTTCTTAGCTCCAAGGCTGTACAACTGAGTTTGTAAGCCTGACTGTCTTTCCAAGAATTGATCTAGTCTGCTGAAGCAGTGCCAGTCATAATGGAGATGATTTACTGCTTTTGTTTTGGTGCTATTTAAATACTGCCTGTGCTGAATAATCACTGAAGCGTCTGGTAAATGTGAAATACATTCCCAGTCCTGCCTCCCAAATATTTAGGAATGAAGTTCTCTGAGTCACCTCTTGTTAACAATGTGATTTCAGAAATGTTTCTCTTCAATCAAAGAACAAATTGCTTCAATGATTTTTCAATTCTATTTCAAACTGCATTGAACAAGTCTTGTTTTGAGATAGTTTAAAAGTAAGATCACTGCTAAACGTGCAAAACTATGCAAAAATATAAACTTTATATAAAATGCAAAACCAAAGTGAGTAAAACTGTTTTTTTCCCTCTTTCATTCGTGTCACTCTTTTAACTTTGTGTGAATAAAAGTGGTGTTTGATTTGGCAATGATCAGGTAAAATTAAATGAGCTAGCATAGCAAACAAACCTAGCCATGTATGTGTTGTAATTATGAGACATGAAGGAAGTGAGAACCCATATGGCAGTTAGTGGAGGATCTCAGCAACTGGAGGTAGGAAAGGAAGTTCTATATTGACTTGATAACAAAATCTGAGATAACAATCAAAGAGTAAGTATACAGTTATATTTAGGCTTGATTCATATATGGTATGAGGGTATACTGCTCATAACCTCAGCTGAACCATGGACTGCTTTAAGAAAAAGATAACACTCAATTCTGTTTGAATCTTAGGCTTTCATTTCTTTTCTTCCAGTGCTAAAATCCGGAATGTAGTATTGAGCTCTGGCCTTCTGACATGCCGACCACAATGAACCCAACAGCTGCTACAAATGTATATAAAAACTGAAATGAAATTATAGCATATTAAGGTAGGAAGATAAATGGAAGATAGAGAAGAAATGGATAGATAAAATATTAAAAGTAATCAGTAATTTTGTCAGACACCTAAATATAGACATTGAGCTAAGAATTGTCTCTGGAAGCAAAGTTTAACTGTAGTGGTAACGTGTAGGGCCTTTTATCCTTCTTCTCTAGAACAATTTTTTTTTTTTTTTCTTTTCCTGTGGTAAGGAAGGAAAGCCCCCTCATGCCACTGGCTATGATGAATAGGTCAGCGTCTTCTAGGCTCTGGGCACTAACTTCTACAGGAAATGTTCCAGAGATGTCTGGGTGAAGGGGAGAGAGCCTCTCACAGCATCAGGATGTGCCCCTCAAAACCAGGTGGTGACTTGCTCAGAATCCGGCCCTGGTAGCATGGCACAGAAGGGAGGTACGAGCACTGCCCAACCAGGCAGAACGGGCAGCTGCTTCTGCAGCCGTTGGCCCCACACCCTGCTCCCGCAGCCAGGGGCTGTGGCGCTCTGTCTTCTCAATTGGGCCAGCTGCTGCATCTGCCCCAAAGGGGCAGTGTAGATAAACAGCAGTCACTGCAATAAGGGTTCCAGAAATACCTACATGATATCCTACATAGAAGTTTGTAATAGATAGGCAAATAATATTTCTTTACAAACATTTTTTGTAAAATATCCGAGTTTTAAAAATCAGTTGACATGTACTTAGCTAACAACCGTAAAGTGTTACTTAGCGTGCAACATTGCTCTCTGCTCAGTTCTTGTGCTCATGATGAGGTATATTTTTTGCTGTGGGACATTGCTTCCTTGAAATGTGGAAAATGTCTGAAATACAAATAATCTTTTTGCTTTGCTCAAAGGAGCCAATGTTGCTTTAGAATTTAAGTTAGTTAGTGGGTATGCCACTGTGTCCCACTGAAGGAAAAGCAGTGTACCGGCGAAATCGTGCAACTCTGAATTTATCCAAAATTGAGCTAAGCGGAGAGATATCTGGATGCATCAAAATGATTTCTGTGAAAGTTCAGTAACACCCAGAACTACTTAGTAGAGCTCTTGAATGCTTTGGCAGTCATAGTCAGGAGTTGATTGTTTCCAACAGTTTTAATATAGAGATTTATTCTAGGTCCATCTCCACTTGGTATGTGGATTTATCTGAGGTGTTATGCACAGGAAAGAGTAAACAAACTCATAAAAAAGGATCTGTTTGCAGGACTTCTCGGTGTGTTTGCAGAACTATCTACTAAACTAATACTCTTTGGATGAAATATTTATTCATCTTTTGGGCATGAGCTTCACTGCAGTAATAAATATTGTGTTTTTTGTCCATAAGCAGACTCTTGAACTATTCTTGGAAACATGCAAAGCCCAGCTAACAAGTATGTCTAAACTTACAAGTCTCAGGCTCAGGTTTTACTTCTCTCCTAGCTGAAACATATCCAGTGAGAATGTGTGTGTGTCCTTTTAATCATGTGCTACAGTCTCACTTGGGATATGCTTTGTTGTTTAGCTTGTGACTACTTCTGCACCATATTTTAACTGACGATTAGCAGCTCTGTTTCTTCTGTGCTTTTAGAGGTACTGTAGTAGTTCAGCAGGACATGTGTGATTCAGGGGGCATCACGACCCAGAAAGAAATGGAGAGGCAGAGATGTGAAACCAAACCACCACAAAGTGTGGTTAGAGTTTACAACCTGAATTCTTTCACGGAGGTTCTTGCTCTTGGTTGATATTTGTATTTACCCTTAAAGTGATCAGTGTTGAGGTATCATTTATGTATGCATCATATGCCTGTCTTTGTGTAGAATAGCACTGTCATCTGGATGAGGAAGCACCACGTGAATCCTAGAACTGTCCACTATGTTAAGTTACTCAGAAGTGTGAGCTCCCCATCCAACCCCTTTTGTAACATACAGTGGGCTAGCACTATGTGCTTGTAATTCATGATCTAGCCTTGTGGCAAAGGCTTTGCAGAGAGGGTAATTCACAAATACTGTCTAGTTTGTGGTAAACTTCCTTGTGTTAACGTTGTGGAGCTATGCCCCTCACTGCAACTGCAAATATACAGTCAGGTGGAACACTGCTGTTGCAGCATGGCACCAGGTACCAAAGGCCCAAGAGCTGCAGATGTAATGGCAAACATTTCTGGCCCAGTCATACTGTGACCTGGATGAGTTTCAGATAAGCTTCTCATTTTTGGAAGCATTTCCCAACCAAACCAGTACTCCAAAGACTTGGAAGTCTGCCCAGGTCTGTAAGATCATACTACTGTGAGAAGATCTGGTTTCACGATGGTAACATATCTTTCTCAGTGTGGCTATGTGCAACAACTGATGTGAATATGCACTGGAAACAGTGTCCAAACTTTTTGTCCATTTAGGCCCCAGGTTTGGGAGAATGTTATTTAATGTTTGGATTTCAGATTGTGGAGGGAAAAAGATCTGACAGTTCCTGTTTTGTCATGCTTCTGTCCCCACATTGGACAAAGATTAGCAGGTCTGATTACACTTCACTTTGCATTTTTGAGTTTCCTCAAAGCCAGGACTTCCATGGGTGCCAACCTGAAGGAAACATTCTGAAACATTTCTAGACATCATTTCTATGCATCATTGGCTGGGCTAATAAAAACAGTGAACAGTGTGTGTGTGTGTGTGTGTGTGTGTATATACATATATGTATATACTTAAATATAAAATAAGTTAAAAACTAGAAAGCATCGAAAGTGAGTAGATCCAATAATAGGCTTCTCTTCCAGCATCCTGCTTTCATATGTAAATAGTCTTTGTTGGGGATTTTAGCAGCTGTTGCCATCTTTATTGCTAATTATGCATTGCTAATCCTCATGCCTGATGTTTCTCCCAATTTGTCTTTAAAAGTTCTTCAGATAAAAAACGCAGCTTGTCACACAAGTCCATTGGTAATTCTAATATAGAATTACTATACATATATTTAATATATATACTATATATGTTCTTATATATATCTACAGTACACATTGTTATTTATAATCACATCAGTATCAGAAGAGCAATTTGACAACTTTGACAGTAAAAATACACAATATCTAGAAGAAAAAAATAGGATAGGAAAGACACTTGATAATTCACTCTATTTTTGGTTGCTCTAGAGCCTGAAAGATTAGTGTTGTATGTCAAAATGGCTGCATGTATTCCAGGTGAACTCTTGTGTAGTTGATGATAAAACAAACTTGGAAGACTGTATTTTTAGATATGTGTTCAATCCCCAAGTTAATTTAAACTGCATTTACCACTTAAAAGAGATGTTAAAGAAAAGTTGTATAATTTCTGACAGTTTTGCAAATTTATTTAAATCAAGTGTTTTTGGAAGTTTTTTTTTTTTTATATATATATATATATATATATATGAAAGCTACAGCTGGTTAGAAACAACTACATTGCATTAGTCAGGATATCTCTGTTGCTTGATAACATGCCAGAGAGCCACAGTGATGAGATAACTTAAAAAAAAAATAAGGATTAAGATTTTTTTTTAGATGATAAGATGCAGTGCAGTTGTGGTTATTCAATGTAGTGGGAAATGAGACTAGTAAGAGATTATTTTTGAATATGGACACTTATTCTACAGAAGTGTTAACAGCTATATTTAAATTGTACCAAATGCTCTGGCATGTACTGAACCTTGATCTTAAAGGAGTAACATCCTCATTTGTTTCAAATGCATAAATTGAAATAAGGCAGTACTAATGTGCCATTATTGTCATCAGCTTTGACCATTTAAGTAATTTGGATTAGGCTTTTTTAATTTTCTTTAAGTCAGCTGGAGTTTGAGAATTTTTGTTTTCTCTTAAAACAGTGATGGTATCATGGTTAAGCACATGCATGTCCATTTGCAGAATCAGAATTTTAAACAGCAGATGATGTTTTATATTAACTTTAACTTTTAGGTGCCACTTCATATGTTGTTCTTCCTGGTGTTTGTTTGAAAACTTTGAAATTTTTAAAGTCAAATTTACTTTCCTTACTGCGGTTCTCTTGCAAAAAGACCTGTGTGATATCTTACAGATATAGGTATGCTATGTTTAGGAAGGAGTTAACAAAGGTGGAGTTGGAAAAATCCTAAAGGAAGATCAAATTTAAATGTAAACATCTTCACTACTTTTTTAAAGAGAATTGAGGGAAAAGGGATATAGAAAATTACAGGCTTTGCTAAAATTGTGTCTCAGGGCAATGTTTTCTTTCCAAAGCCTTGCATAATGTGCCAGTATATTTTAAAAAGACATATTCCAAATCTAGAAAATAATCAAGTCTTTATTAAACAAAAAATTACTTCTCTGTCAAATAATGGAAGTGTATTGGTCTTAACTGGATTGCTAGGCTGCACATTAGCAGAAATGATAAATAGTAAGGAAGGTGTGATTCCTGTTGCTCTGTCAAAGCATGTTCCCAAAGAATGAACCATTTCATAAAAAGGAAAAAAAAAATCTGTAATGCAACTAACCCTGAAATGCTATAAAGTGATGCAACACGATTCTTTTGCTAATTTAATTCCTAATCCTCACTTTGTGTCAATATTGGAAATAAAAGGACTGAAAATCAGAGCTCTGTATGAAAAAGACAGTGAAGTAAGTCTCCATATGAAATAACAATTTTACTTCCACATATAATTCAAAATGAGTTGGATTTTAAATTTAACAAAATACATCTGTACCTTTCATTAGTGTAGTTTTGAGCTGAGAACTATCAGATCACTTGCAAAACAGATTTACTGACAGAAGCATGCTTTAATACAAAAAGCTGTCACTCAGATGAGCATTTTGCAGCTACTGTGCTGAATATTTCAGTGATAATCATCAGTAATCCACAAAGATCTGTTTCCTCTTAAGGCTGCTGTAACCCAGTAGCTTCCAGACAGTGAAGAGACTGCAGAGCATCACTGCCTTTAACACAAAAATGGGTTCTTTAGACTCAGTAGCCCTCTGCCTGGTAGAGACTGTGAATCACACAGGCTGTTTGGTGATTGGGAAACTGGGAAACGAGGTGCTGGGGGATTGAGAAATAAGAAGAAAAGCAAATAAGGAGCAGAACTCAAAGGACACGGGCTTTCTGCTACTCGGGTTTTGCATAGAACTTCTGCCATTACCAGCTGCCAGGAGCTGAATCTGGGATTTGTGCCGTAAAAGTTTAGTCTATAGTTGGGATAGAGTTGCTATCTGAGTTGGTAACTGCAGCTGGCTCATACTGTCTGTGGTATATGGGAGGATATAGTGCACTAACTGGTAGATTGTGTGTTTGAACTGGTCAGCAAACTTACTGTGCTTTTGAATCTGATATTTAAGAAATGTCATGCCCTTTGGCAGACTGTGACAGAGGACTTGAGTTATCAGAGACTGGCCTTAAAATGTGAGGTGAATTTAGTGTGTTTCATTGCTGTTTCTTGTGATTGTTTTATCTCAGAGAAAAGGAAAATAATGTAGTTTGCTATTAACACTCCAGTTTGCTTTACTTCTAGTTAGCAATACAAACACACCACAATTCCTGACAAGTATTTTGAGTAATAGATGTGAAGAAATTTGGTATAAAATTATTATTGTGTACCACTCAGAATAACAGAGCTGAAATTTTGAAGCAAACAGGGAGAGCTAATGCCCTAAATTTAGTAGGGGTGTGTACCCCGCTGCACCCCTCCAGTAAAATTTCTTGTGTTTTACGGGGCATACAAAATTCCATACACTCAAAAGAAAAAAGTTAACTGTGGCCTAAGGAAGGTTGGATAGAGGAAGTCAAGAACATTCCCAGTCCTTGGACTTCTCCAGAAAACTCTCCACTAGTTTGTGCTATGGAAACCTGTTTGCCTTTCTCTCACCTCATAATGGACGCTTAGTATTAAGGTGGCTGCATTGTAAATCCTCTCCAAATAATTTGGTCAAGAGTCAATGCTAACTTTAGTGAACACTAGTTTGAGCCCAGAGCAATACAAATACAAGCATTTATAAAGAGATTTTTGGCTAAGTTACTCCAAATTGGAGACTCCATAACACAAGCATTTAGGGTGCAATATAAGAAGTATGCCTTTTAAAAACAGATTGTATTTCCTAAATGTTGGAATACTCTTGTTGGAAAATGCAGCTTTAATTTGGCCTGCCTTAGGATTTAAAATTTAGACAGTACAAGCTTACTTTGAAAATCTGTAGATGTGTGTCAGAAAATACAAAAATTGTGGTTGTGGTTGTGGCTGAGCATAAACCAGAATGATAGGCACTTTAGCTGGTGTAAATTTATGGCTGGAACAATTTACACTGAGAATAAACAATTTAATGGATAGCTGGAAGGATTAAAGGATGTTCAATCCATCAGATTAAACATGTCATTCTTGCTGGTGAATGGTGCCATTATCTGACAAAAGACTTGGAAGCTAACATTCTTTCAGAGGACACATTTTTACTAGCTTACATCTATTGACAAAGACTTCCCTAATTCTGTCAGTGATACCTTGGCCCTGCTGAAATCAGCGGCAGAACTTCCATTGACATCAATGGTTCAAAGATTTCAGCCTTTATGTTTTACTTATATTAAATATTAAGAAATCACTAATGAGCACAGCTGTCTGCAACTAGTTTCTCTTTGACTTCAAATAATGAGCTTTGAAATACGACTCTGAAGTTTGATGGCCAATAGTTAGTGTGCTGTTATGCTTTGGAGGTTTACATTATCATTTTTGCTAAGTGTTACTAAAAGAAATAGTAAGATAACTAGTGCTGACACACAGTCAATTTTACCATAAATCAGTGATGTTATACACTTTTCCTATTATACTTAGATATACAGATAAGAAAAAGCCATGATAGTTTGAAAGGCAGACATAAAGAGCAAATTTTCCATGGGTTGTGTCTGGTGAGGTGGCCCTTAGTTTCTTATTCACTGGTTCCCATTTCCCCGGTTCAAAAACAAAAAGGTAGTTTATTTTACCCTTTTTCATTAGCTGATCCGATGCAAGAAGACATTTTCTTTTTTTCCCCCGTAGATAAGATAGTTTATGGACTTGAGTTTTGTTGTTATTTACACAGTGAATTTCTTAAAGTTTAGGAAAAGTATCATGTTTACAGTAGACTTTAACAAGGGGCAGCATCATGCTAAAACTATTCTGGAATAAATGAGGTATAAAGCTTGCAAGTGAAGAAAACATGCAGAAACTGAGTTTGTAAATATGCAAAATAGACTTCAACAGTCATTATGTAAACTTGTACTGTACAGCAGTTCCCAGCAGTTATAAAACTTATCCATTCATAGTCAGATATCTCCCTAACCCATTCCCAAGCTTTTTAATGAAGCCTGAACTTCACTATAGCATTAAGCTGGACTGAATGCAGGAGGCTAGAGCCTATTTTATGAAAGGTACTAGTTAAAGTCCTACCCGATCCTTGGCCTGACTTAAAAAACAAATTCTGCATCTGTCAAAGATGTAAAGGATTTCTTTTCCTGGCTCTAGAAAACAAAATAAAACAAAGAAACAAATCAACAACCAACCAAACAACACAATTTTACCAGGTTGCACAAAGGCGTAGACATTTCGGGGTTGCAACTTGTAATAAAAATTACTGTGATTTAATGAATTAATGTTTCAGGTCTGTGGTAACAATAAATCTTCATGTTCTTGGCCCATAGCAAAACATGGTGCTATTGAGGTAACTAACTCTATAATTCTGATTTTGTGTTTAGTTGCCTTACCTTTTCTGCAGGCCAAGAAAGTATACAGAGACAGGCACCATGACTTGGCTGACAGGCAGTAACTTACTAAGATGAGGTAATTTAGTTTTGATTTTGAGTCCTGACTTTGCTTTTAAGAGTAACGGAATATATATTCTGCTTCTGCTCTGTATGCCATGATATTACCATTCAGTGATTACCTGGGAGAGATCCCTTAGCTCTTGGCAGTTGGAACAGGATCTGAGGTATGAAAAAGGTGAAGGCACTCTTTCCAGGTTACCTGGGTGAGCAGACCCTGTTGTGGTTCTCTCTCTAACCTCTGCCATCCTTAAGGTTTTTTTTGTTTGTTTGTTTGTTTTTGTTTGTTTGTTTTTGTTTGTTTGTTTTTGTTGTTTTTTTTGTTTGTTTGTTTTTTAACATTCTCATTCCTTTCACATTTCCTTCTGGAAACATTTGAACTGCCTGGAACAGCAGACTTGCTTATTTCCAGTTGGAGGCTGCTGCCATCAAGAAGAGCATTAAGAGAACATGAAAACCCCGCACTCTCCTCAGTATTTCTTGCATTCCAAGCAAGGACCACAGAAGCCTCTGGTAGCTGCTTCACAGCCTGTCTTCCACTGAAAGATGTTGAAAATTTCAGAAGCTTAGAGCTTTTTTTTTTTTTTGGTAATCTCCTTAGTATGTAGGAGTTCTTCAAATTTTCGTTGTTTCTCCATATAGCCATAATGAGAATTCTGCTTCAGATGGAAATGCAGTTAAACAGTTAAAAAAAACAGATTTAAGAGAACTTAGCTGTGTTCATAAAATGGAAGAATTGTCACTGCTTTATCACTGGTGACTGACTGAAACTCTCTGGTAGCAGTCCTAGTAGTCTCTTTTTTGTTTGTTTTTGTTATCTTGGAGGAAAATCAGCTTCCTGAGAGAGTGGTCTCCAGAAATAGTCTGACAGAGGCTTAGTTTTCATAGGAAGTCTCATGGTAAAATTTGCAGCCTTAATTCCCATTTTTCCATACTACTGGATTTTTTCTCAAAAGTTTACGATATTCCATGTTTATAAAAAGAAGCATTTTCCTATGTATGTTGTGTTTTGTTTTTTCAGAATAGGCTGTGGAAGAATGACTGAAATACATGGGGTGGATTTTATGCATCTCATGGTGCTTGTGAGAGTTTAATTTTGCTGCATTTCTTTCAAAGCAGTGCAATATAAATTGGAAGAAAGATGTGATCGTTGGAATCCTAAGATTTAATATGTATTTGGAGTTTTCATAAATCATTGTCCTGGTTTTGGCTGGGATAGAGTTAATTTTCTGCATAGTAGCTGGTATGGTGGTGTTTTTTGTATTTAGGATGAGAATAATGTTGATAACACACCAATGTTTTAGTTGTTGCTGAGCAGTGCTTACTCTAAGGCGAGGACTTCTCATATCACCCGCCAGCGAGGAGGCTGGGGGCGCGCAAGAAGCTGGGAGGGGACAGCCAGGACAGGTGACCCAGAATGGCCAAAGGGACATTCCGTACCATGTGGCATCATGCTCAGCAATAAAACTGGGGGGGAGTTGGCTGGGGTACGGGAGGCTGCTGGTGCTCAGGGACGGGCTGGGCATCGGTCAGCTGGTGGTGAGCAATTGCATTGCGCATCACTTGCTTTGTTCTTTTTTTTTTTTTTTCCTTCTCTTTTCTTTCCTTTTTTTCTTTCTTATTAAACTATCCTTATCTCAACCGACAAGTTCTTTCACTTTTCAATTCTCTCCCTGATCCTTCTGGGGGGAGGGAGTGAGCAAACAGCTGTGTGGTCTTTAGCTGCCTGCTGGGTTAAACCACAACTGTCATTATATCAAAAGTTTGATTGTTTTTTATAAGCATGTACCATTGTTCTGTGTCTCCTGTTGAAATGCATGGTAAACCCGACAAGGAGCAGTATTATGCAAGCTAAATGCTTGTGGGAATCACCTGAAAATTATAGCTAAATAAAGACATGAAAACAGCTAGCAAAATAAGTGGAGAGTATTAGAGCAATTCCTTATGTTTCTCTTGTTCCCTCTTTGTTTCTTTCTGTGATACAGGCCTCTTGGTTCCAAAGACGGCAGCTTCTCTGTATAGTGGTAACTTTTGAATTCCCAGCATACTCCTATGATTGTTTTTTCCTCTTTGCTGAAAATGTGGAGCTAAGAAGTTGAAATAAAAACAAAGAAACAAAAATCCCCAAAGCAAAAGAGACAGAGAATTGTCTCTTTCTGAAAAGCATTGATAAGAAAAGGCACAACTAAAACATCCAAAGAGACTGTGGGAGCTAAAGCTATTGGTTTTATCAGTTCTTCTGCACTTGTGCAGGTAGCTTGCAGCTCTTGATCTTTCAGCCAAGAACATGGAGAACTTCCATTTCTCCTTGAGAAACAGAACCTACCTGTAATAAACCAAATTTGACAGGGGAAAGGAAGCGAATTCTAATTTCTGTGGGCAAAGAAGGAAACTTTGGCAGATGAGAAAAATTCCTTGAGTTAGGTGAAGAGAGAACATTTGGAACGGCCTTGTTACATGAAATACAGAGAGGAAGGTGGATAATAATGTGTGAAGAGAGAAAGAGAGCACAAAATTTTTCTGTAGAGAAGTGTGGGAGTAGAGAGACACTAGGTGCGTAAGGGAGGCTGGAGGTAGTTAATACAAAGTTGTAGAAACAAGGAGGGGTGTCTGAAGCTGGAAATTTTATAATGGAAAGTCTGGCAGTCACCACTAAAATAAATTATGGACATTAGTGCAGTGTGTGTGATGTTTCATGGAAGTGGTATGCTTGGGTAAAGAGGGTTCCCTTAATTTTTTTCTTTTCTTTTTTAAAAGTTTATATGTTATGCTGCAGTTAGTTTTGCTTTAAATTTCATATAAGGGTAATTCTGGAGTAGTAATTTTATCTTTCATGGGTGTCATACTGTTGAGTAGCTTAAATGTGAAATGTAACACTAGGGACAAAAGCTCATTTTGAACCTACAGGTGCAGAAAAGTATGGAAAGATCCATTTATTATAAAAGGTTGCTTGTGCATTATGACAAATCTAAGCTAGGTTTTACGGTTCTGTGTAGGCATTGTGACTATTACAGCTTTAAGTATACTGACAATCTAATAAAAGACATGAGTGATGTGTGTGATAGTATTTTTCAGTAGGAGGAATGCAGTTAATTTTGATTTCTTGCAAACATAGCCAACCTTTGGGAACAAGGTTGTGAACACCACTGAATGTGTCGTGAATCAAAATTCATAATTTAGTTTAATTTGGCAGGAACAGCATTTCATCCATGGACATGGGGCACTTCACTGTCTGCTTTGCTAGTTCTGTCTTCATCCCTATAGCAAAGGTATGAAAAATCCAGTACATACTGGTGTGTTATTACTCATTCACTCTGCCCATTAAATCTTAAATTGAATGCAAGAAGCACTTTTGCATCCTGTTTACTCTTTTTGGACTTGGATCTCTGCAGTAGTATAATAACAGTAGATTAAATGATGCTCAGTGCAGTCATCAAATCTCATACTGTGGCTATTGGATCATCTTCCCTGGTTTTCATCTGTTGTGTACTTCATAGACAGGCTTGAGTGAGGGCTACTTCCAACACAAATTGTAGTCACTAGAAATAGTCACTCCTTTGGAATCTGCACATTTTTATTTCCATATGAGATGCAATTTAATCATTAAGGGAATTTTTTTAGCGCCAGCGTAGCATACCTTTAGAGGAGGAAGTTGACCCCAATTTTGTAAGCGGGTGTTTATGAAGTCAAAGGTGGACTCTTAAACAGACTTAGAAGCTGGGCCAGCAGCAGAATGCCCGATCTGGCACACACAGGAGAAATTATCCACGATTAAAGAGTTTCTGATTAATATGGCTTATGTGCCAAAACTGCACATGCAGCGTATGATCTCAATTAGAGTGAAACCTAATTCTTCAAGGCTAAGCTCCAGATTCATTCTGTAATTTCTTCTTTGTTTAACTTGGACATTTTTTGACAACAGGATCTAAAAGAAATGTGGGGGGAGGGGGCAGCAACCCCCTTACCATTATAAATTGCAGTTCTGTAGAAAATATCTTTCTCGTGGCACTGCTCTGAATACCTTGACTATTTAATTTTTAGAGGAGTTGTTGTGCATTCCTCTAAGGCACTGCCATTTAGTGTTGCTAATGGAGCTGTAACAGTTTTTGGGAAAGAATGAATACTCGTGTGCAGGTTTTCTGCTTAAAAAGTAACTCTTGCCAAAGAAAACTGCTTGAAGGTGGAAAGGAATAAGTATATAATCACGCCACTGTCATTACCTCTGATATTAAGAAAGTAGGAAATGTCAAAGGCCTGTAAGAAAAATAAGTCCAGGTTTAATGAGTCTGCTGGAGAGGAATTATCAACATTAATCATTTAGCTAGTGGACTAACATAGCTGGCATCAATAGAATAACTTTTTCCATCCTGTTTTAATACACAGCAGTTGCTCTAGCTTGTTTCTGAGACTTTTTTTTTTCTTTTAACCACTAATCCCAAAACATCCTGGAAACACAAACTCTAATGAACTAGTATCATCGCATTTTAAGTGCTCTTCCAAACCAATATTAGTACTACTTAGAGAGAATTCGGCAGTTAGGCTCCTCGTGTGTGGGAAATGAGGGGTTCCAGACCCAAGGGAATCTGTGCATGGAGAATTTTGAAAGCTGCACAGTGGAACAGGGTACACAGTCCTGGTTTGCTGTGTATACCAGTAGTGCCGGATGCTGCTACATCTCTGTGCCTGCATGGGACTTTTTTCTGGAGTGGGGCTGAATACAGAACTGATGCCATTGCCTAGTGTGAAGTGGCCCTCGGGTCTTTTTCAAATAAAATGCTAAGCTTTGGTCTAGCAATCTTGAGGAAACGGTCTTTTTTCAAGGAAAAGGGGCATTAGCATCGTAGCACTGGCCAAATCCTAATTCCATTTAAAATGTCAAATCAGATTTTGCTTAACGCATCCGAACCTCCTCTATTAATTACGACTCGCCACTTGCCACTGTCAGAACACAGGGCAGGGCTGCACTCGCACTGGTGGTCCCCGCGGCCCGCCTGGTCGGAGCGCTCCGGGGGCACGGCAGCGCAAAGCGGGGCGGCGCGGGGCGCGCCGTGCCCACCGCGGGGCGCCGGAGAGCAGCGGCGGGGCCGGGAGCTTCGTGGGCAGGGCGGCTGCCGGGAAGCGTACAGCTCGTGCAGGGATGCGGTTACAGGGACTTCGTCCGAAAGGGCCAGGGGAACATACAGCTCCGTGCCGTTTGCTTTTTAACTGATTATCCCGTGCGAGGCAGGAGAAGGTGTTCGTAGCTATAACAAGGCAAATTCTGAAATCTGGTCTGGAAGAGGTTGTAGAAAAGCTGCTTTGGGGTCAATATTCTTTTTTAGACAACTATCAGTTGCTACATAAAGAAGCTTCATGTTACAACATTTTATAGCTTCCCTATTCCTGTTTTTTGTTTGTTTTTAACAAACAACGAAAAAGCTAAATCTTTTGCTTGCAGACATGTGGACAATCCACCCAAAAGAGAATTTTGAAAATTTCATTCGCTCATATATTTCTGAGGTCTAAAAGGACCATTACTATAGTGTGTCAACTGACTGCAGTTTTCATTTTCTTGATGGATTTTTACATTTAAAGAAATCTGATGGAATTACAGAAAGATACTGTCATGAAGTCCCTTCTAATGCTTCTAATGACAGACAAACCAACACTCTGTCATTGCACATAGTATGTGGCTTGAGAACAGCATGTGTTCTTTCTCAGCACTGTAGATGAAGAAAAGGGTATTTGAACTGGGAAACTGTAAAAGTGGTTGGTACTGACCCATATTCCTGACAGCACTGGTGTATAGCCAGGCAACAGATGCACTGTACTACTTTCAATAACCAGGAGGAATCTGTTGCCACTTCTGAAATAATTTTACATCTTGAAATGACTCCTTTTCTTATTCTGATGTGCAGTGGCTTCAGTGGACAGCTTTCCGTTGACATCAGAGAACAAGTATTTACACACTCTCCTTCTCCTGTAGTATTGTAAGATCAGATGCACTCACATTCTGTGGTAACAGAATAACCCCTGTGGCTTCTGCGTGGCTTTGGCAGATATTTTCTGTGAAATGGAATCCATATGCTGGGGTGACCCTTAATGAAACCCTTTCTCTAATTGCTGTATTAAGCTCACTATTTCCTTGTCATTGTTTACACTTTTAAATCTATAATATATTCCAAATTAAGTATGTTTGAATGATAGCATTCTGATTTAATTATAGACATTATCATTGATTAGGCCAGACAATCTAAACAATGCATAAGCTTTGCTGGAATAACTTCATGAATAAAACCAGGCATCTAAGAGATTCTTATTCTAATAAAGTAAAGATAAATACAAGTATTCCATTAAGTAAATTAGGACTTCTGACTCTGTAATTTTGCAAAATAGTAGCAGTGTTTTCTAGATCATCTCCAGCTAAATCATTTTCTGGCTAGCCTTTTTTTTTTTTTTTTTTTCTTAAAATACTTGATTCCTTATGTAATTTAACTTTTAATATCTCTTCTTTATTCTTTGCTTCCAATTATTCGGCATGCTCAGAATAAAAATGAGTATCGTTAGCATTACGGAGTTCATAATACCAGGGTTTGCTTGGTTTTGTTTTGAAATGAAGTAAAACAAAGGTTTGGTCTATATTCAACTTCATAAAGTTAGCACAGTCAAGCAAGAAACAGTTAGCAAATTAAGCTGGAGGGAAGGTGGAGTGAGAGCCATAGCAGAGAGAGCAAACTCATGAGAACCTTAAATGTGCGGTTTTGCAGTGTTGATGATGTCAGGATCAGAACAAGGGAGTCTTTAGAAAGAGAGGAGGAAAGGTGATCCAGGCGTGGAGAATGATTCTACAAGGCACAGAATTGTGAAAATGGAGAGAAAACAAAAGATCCAGGTACATGACTTCTGCAGGGAATATGAATGGAGAAGTTGGACAAGTGTACATGAGCAGCTGGACCAGAAGAAATTTCAAAGGCAAAACAAAAGACCTGAAAGATTGGAAAACCAAGGACAGGAACCAGCAGCCTGTAGTTATGGATGGAGGTATTTATAGGCAAGGGATCTTTGGCTAAGGAGGTACGAATCTGAGCGGTGGGAAATGAGGAAGCTGCACTGACGTGGTGGCAGCATGACAATAAGAATTTGATAATGATGACAGGGAGAAAAAGAAAGGGTTTTGGACGTGCTGAAGAAGAGCTGTCTGCCACGGCAGGCTGAATAAAGAAATGCAGAAAAGCAGCTGAAAATGTCACCTCTGTTGGGAAGGAGTAAGAAGATGAAGAGAGTGAAAAATTACCAGGTCCATCATCCGTTTGCTGGTGGTGAACTGAAAGCAGAAGAATAAGGTGTGGGAGAGGGCTTGTGTTCTTTTGAGAACAATAGTGACAATGGAGAGATTGTTGGATGAAAGTTAGTTTAAAAATGCTGGCAGGTGAGTGTAATGGAAATGTGGAATTAAGTGGTGTTGGTATGTTGCTACAAGGGAGACACAAAATGAAAGCTGAAGTGGACCAGAAAATTGTAAAGTATGGTTTTCCAAGGAAGAAGGAGAGAAAACAGATGAGCGGAGAGATGCTGACCGTTAAGCATAACGGGTAGTCTGGAACATGAAGAAGAGAGCTTTGACTTGACCACATGCATGGCAGTGTGGCTTTCAGTGGGAAGGGGGTTGGAACTGGATTGTGCTTGATGAGAAAGCAGATATTGCCAGCTAGCAGCATCTATCAGTGCTAAATTTAAGATTAACAAAAGACAGAGGAAGTTGGAGAAGCAGTAGGCCAAGAAAAGGGTTTATTCAACATATCCAGTGAAAACAGAAAGTAGATAAAGTGAGACAGTGGGGCGAATGACACGGACATAAGGAGTTGTGTGCAGAGTTGGGCGAGTGTTTCAGAAGTGTTTCCACAACAGAGGTCCTTTCTTTGTGTGTTTTAACTATGTTCTAGCCTCCAGACTTGGCAACTGAGGAACTTCCTTGACTGTTTGAACCTCACTTATTGTATGGGGAATGGGGATGTAGAACAGAACAGAGGGAGTAACTGGGATTCTCACCATGGAGCTCAAGTTTGTTGCAAGCAACCTGGGTAATGATTTCTGAATTTCTTTGTGCTGGTGCTGATTAGAGGTAATTGCACTGGAGATGAAGTGCTGTGGGGCACAGTGAGATGTGTGCCACTTGTGGAGAACTGCAGTAACAGTTAGTGCTGCTAATGCACCCTTCATTCTGTAGTAGCTGTAATTTCTAAAGTAGCCTAATGCAAAATGTGTCACCCTATTTTATAACCCTGATATTGCCATACTCTCACTTACTGTATAACTGTAAAGCAATTACAGCACGGTTTAATTTACAAATCATTATAGTATTTAGCCATTACCAGTACAAACTAGTTACTTTCTTTGTGCAATTGAAGCCTAATTATCATGCCATCTGAAACTTTCAGGCATCAGGTAACACTTTATTTTATAGGGAAAAAATAACCATTTATTTAAATTGTAAAACCTGTGTATTTACAGAGTGGCTGTTCTTGCTCTTCAGGTTTCACAGCAATTACATTGGGAGGTATTTCTGAAAATTTGGAGTCTTATTTCTGAAAAAATAATTTCTCAGCAATTGCTTCCTATGCTTGCATAATTGCTTGAATAATTGTACTCTACAAAATGAAGGAAATTATCCTTTAATGCTTCTTAATAATTCTCATAGTTTGCTAATCCAGAAAGAGCACAGGGACTCTAAATATTATGTAGATCAGATACTAAGGCTATAATCTGGAGCACGTTTTTTGTGTGGTTAATATGAAATATGTTTACAAGTCAGTGAGACAGTGGATTATAGTTCACTGTATCTTTCAGTTAAAAAAAAAAAAAAAAAGTGGTCATAAACTTACACAAAGTAGTTAGTGGGAGTAAATTTGAAGAGCTTTTAGTGTGGATAATATCAATATACTTTTAACAGGTCATTTAAATACTGACTTATTGAACCAGTTGCATATGTGCAGAGTGTTGCATGTGGTTTTCTGGTCATCCTCTTGAAGTTAATGCTTCCATTGCAGTTTCTGTGGACTCTTATACAAAAGCTATCGTGTTTTTGCTAGTTATATTCGCATCTCCTTTTGAATTCTTCCTTAAAATCCTTAAAACCCAAATAATTAAAGATATGGACAAAGAGAAAAGTGGATTTGTTTCTGTATGTAGCATTGAAATGGCAGTCTGCTAAACAACTTTGTAAAGCAGACATCTCCAAGGCAATAGAAAATTGTAGAACATTTTCAATGGGTACCTGCTGGCAATTTTTAATGAACTGGTTTTGTCCATCTGTGTGCGTCCTTTTATTAATTTCTTTGGGATTGTGCACAGACATAAGGTGAAGTGCATGCTTGTGTGATCTTGTGGCTTGGGGATAAAGAGATGGAAGCTTTGCGAAACTCAGCTTTAGATGCCTATTACAAATCCATATACACATAACAGCACTGGAATCTATAACAAATTGTCGTGACACAATGGCAATGTGGGGATAATAGTACTTTCCTATGGCTAGAAGGTTTCAAACAGAATTGTCAAATGATTTCTCTCTTGAAAATTGCTTCCTATTTTACGTAAAGTGTAGTTTTATATTTAATACTGTCTGCATACGTAATGTTACAGGTGTTTTACTGCATAAAGTACTTGTGTTTTTCATTGTATAGACTAGTTTGTAGGTTCTTACGTAAGTAATTAATAAAAAAAGTTTAAATCGCCTGTTATTGAAACCTGGACTATTCAGATAAGAATGAGCTTCCTGAAAATGACAGTTTCTGAATATCTATTATTTTTTCTCACAGGAATAGTTTATTCTTTTGCATTGAGCATAGATTTCCTATTAATTTGTAAAAGCGTGCAGCAGGAGCTGTGAACTCCTTTATTTCTTCATGAAATTTCTCCCTTCATGATTTTCTTGTTCCCAGCACATGCACTGAGTGCAGTCTGTGTGCAGCCTTGGGCTTCAGAGACTAACAAAATTTAAATCAGTTTTATACAAATAGTTTTGGTCAGAGAAGCTCAGTTTTGCTGAATTAAGTCCAGAGACTGTAAAAAGGTGTTTAATTACAGTATGTCATTAATTAGACCCAATATTCCTGTCAAAAACACTTCCTTTCTAAACATCTTGTACTCTTGATTTCTGTACTTAGCAGAAAATGTAACTCTTGTTCTTTGTGCCTGGTAGATTCTAATAATGACTGTGATACTGCAGTAATGTCATTATGAATTCATGGGTTTTATATCATCTATATGCTGTTTCATCAGTGATAGCCCAGCCTGTATGATATTGCTGACAAATTCCCTCCTCAGTAGCATACTCCAGATGAAAAATAAATCCAAAGCAAGAGTTGCTTGAAAGCCTACTATGATCTGCGTGTTTCCAGCTGAACAGACTGCTTTCTGCCCCAGAAGTCTTATGAATGAAAACCAAAGGAGTGCGTGCATAATCAAAGACCTCATCGGTATTTGGTCTGTCCCTTCATTGTTCTTTCTCAGTACCTTAATCAGGTGCTTATCTGGCAGTCCCATCCACTTCAGTTTTTGAACTTTTTCTATGGTTTCTTCTTTCCCCCCATCTACTACTTTTTTAATTGTTTGAAGGTTGCTTCTGCCTTTGTCAGGTATTCTTTCCCGTGATATCATGTTACAATTTTTATTTTGTTCACCTTACCTTTCTCCTTATGCACTTGTGTGTCTTACCTCGGAGTCTCTTGTTTTCTAATTCCACATGCTTCAGTTGTTTCTGCAGGAGCAAAGACTGCTGGATAAGGATACACTTCTGGAGTGTGCACGTATGGTAAAAGAGATGACATCACCAGAGAGCAATTAAGTTTATGTATCAGTGTTTGTCAGCATTAAATAACAATAACAAATATGGCACAAAACCAGATCTGTTATTTTTTTATATCAGCTACCAAGACCTGATCCAGGAATTTAGGTGTTCAGGCATGTCTAGCAGTCTCTTTTTTTCAATTTACTCTTTTTTTTTTTCAAATGTATTTTTGGAAAGGAGAGATTTAACCAACAATTCTAAAAACAAACAAAACAAAACCATGGGGTTTGTCTTCTCTCTGTATGTGGACTTCTCTGACTTCCCTAGTTTATACCCTTTCTGTCCGGTTGGATGTCCATCAAGGAGGGGATTTATCTAGAAAGGTGCATGAACAAAGAATAGTGGGCAGGGTCAGTGTAAAAGTCACCGGTGAGGGGCAGTGAGCGTGTCCAGCTACTCCCGTGCATGGGTCAGGGAGCTGAGTAGCATGGTAATCAAGCATCTTGTCAAAATATTTTCTGACTGGAATTTTGAGTATAAGCTTTCTGCTAGAGGTAGAATGCTTTGATAAGAAAAGTCTGTGCCTCCTGCAACTTGGAGTTTTGTGTTGCTTTTCATGGTAGTAAATTTTCACCCATTGTCCTGGATCGTAAACTAACTTTACTCAGTAGGAATCACATTCTACCCTATTTTCATGGACAGAGTTAAGTGCTCTGTTATGTTTAGTAAGTACAACTGCAAATGTACTGCCTGTTAACGGTGGAGATAGAGTAGGCATAGGTCTTAGATTGTAGTTCCCTTCACCACCAGATGGAGACCCAGATCATGAGACCTGGTTTTGCAGGCATAGTTAGTGGTTAACACATAATAATTGGTTGCCAGTGGACTTCAGTGAAATTTCCATGTCCAAGTATCTTCGAGGTTCAGTTCCAAATTTATGGACATCTGGAAGCCTCTAATCCCCTCCTAGATCTTGGCTGAAACATTTGAAAACAGAAACATGGAAAAGGTAGGTGGGGACACTGCTCTCTAATAACAAGAACGAAACAACCTGGACGTTTCAGTACTTCTGTAAAGAATCTTAATAAAATATAGCATCTTATTAGCCTGGGATGGCATGGATCTTGTAGAAAGAAAAATAACTGTATAGGAAATGCCTTCCTTTAGGATTTGATTTATACCATCCCAGATGTTTGAGCTAAAGTACTTTTATACAGGACTGGTTGCTGTCTGCAAGACATCTCTGCCAAAGGCTGAGTCTGCAGGGCTTGAGCATTTATCCATATTGTTTGGCAAAGATGAAGGCTGGGATGGTGGTGGTTGCTTCACAAATGCCTTGTGGAGGTGCTCTCCTCTCTCTGTCCATGAAGTTCCTGTTGATTGGGCAACCGGAGTTAGAAAGGATTGTACCACCTCTTTCCTTGCTGTAATGGTTTTCTCTGATTGGTAAATAGTCTATATAGATAGTGATTTATTGGCTCTCTGTCCAAGAATTATGGCCTCTTTGCTTAAATTTCACTTCTCTTACTTCATTAAGTCTTCAGTGTTCTCTAGAAGTTCATTCTTATTTGAAATTCTTGCGGCTAGGACAAAGTTTGGGTACGGTTCCTGTTTGAAATAAAATATTATTACTATTTTTGTCTTAATTTTGCCTTTCCTAAACATATGACTTTTGGGAAAATCATGCATTTTTCTTTTTTTTAATTTGGCCTTATCTCCAGTCATCTTATCACAGAACATACTGCTTTAAGAAATATTGTTCTTACTGATGGAAATTAGAGATAATCCTCTATCAGAGAGGTGATAAAGATGGCCTTGAAAATATCCAACACACAGGATCAAGTCCTGTTGGGTAGCTGGGGAGCGCACTCTAGCTTCAGTTGCTTCTTTGTCTTTAGGAACCTGAAATTGGTGTCAGTTGTGTTGGTACTAAGTCCAGACAGCACTAAAATGGTTGCTGGGAACCTAATGCTCTTGATCCTGAGCACTAATGGAGCATGATTGTTGCAGCAGTAGTCAGCTTGGCAAAATGCATGAAGGAGAAATGTGGTTAGATATGTTCAGAAATTCTTTTGCTTTCTATTTAAGTGTACCGAGGTAGAATTGTGACACTGCCACCTACCTGAAAGAAAAGGCTTAATGATACTAAAAGAAGTTGAACGGTCATGTTTTCCAAAAGCACAGCCATGCTTCAAGCCAAGTTTCCAATTCAGTTGCAACTTACCTTTCTGCATGCACTTTACACGAGCATGAGCTCAAGGAGCAGATTTATTTATTTATTTAGCAAAAAATTAAAGCATCTATATTTACAATGTTTACAGTATCCAATGCACTGTATATTTTTTTCCGCAATTTTACAGTTGTCAGCAACAACAGCTGTTACCTTTGTTCTGCTCTGTGTGCATGCATGTGGACATAAATGCCAGTGTAACTGAAATCCAACCGCAAGTTTTGTGTCTGGAGCAAAACCTAACTATGTAGTAAGTAAAGTCATAAACGAAGTACTAGCGGTCAGTGCATTCCATCCAGTGTGTAACTTCATACTTGTGCATGTATAAGAACTGACAAAAACAAAATCCTGTTTTGGTATGTGTAGAAAATATTCACTGTAAGGGGAAATGAAAATTATTTAGATTAAAGTCAAAACAACAATTTAACATCCCTTTGTGTACACAAACACTCTTCTGAAAGTCACAAATCATAGATGCTTGATGTTCAGAGTCATTTTAAATGCTACTTACCTAAAGCCAGGAGATGAGAAACATGTGGCAGACCTTTTTTGCAAAAGTTCAGGGAGGGGAGGGGGAAGCAAGAGGATGTTTGCATCTGCAGGAGGAGGGCCTAAAAATACTCTAAAAGCCGACAGTTCACTTAAATCATTAATCCTACATTGAAGACATTTCCACATTTTAATGGACTGCAATTAAACCCAATATTTCTTAATATGAGTGTCAGGTGTTTTCAGCAGTGATGCAAATGACTGCTTAGTGCTATAATTTTGAAGGGGAAGGCATTTAGACCAGGCTCATTTGAACAGCCAAATATAAACAAGAGCACATAATTCCATCTGCTTTTTGGCAATTTGTTGTTCCTTTTAGGTTCTCTTTCCCCGTTTGTCTTGTGGACACAGTTTGCAGGAAATGTCAGCCTGTGTGATTGATAGCATGAGATTGGATGTACTGACTTCATGCTTTCATAAAGCAAGACAGCTGTTGGGAGAAACTTTCCTTCAGGAGCTGGAAAGGTTTAAATTTTCCATCTCTTTGACTATTTGGCCTGATGAAGGATTGGGTTTTACCAGACAAGTAAATAAAAAGATGGCTAAGATGTACTAGAAGGTCATTCAAATGATCTTTAAATAGCAATTACTGGAGGGGGGTGGAGGGAAAGCCCTCTACATTCTGAGTCTGCTTAAGTGAGCCCTAAAAAAATTATGCTTGTGTTCTCTCAATTTTTTTTTTTTAACCACTCTGTAAAACAGACAATTTCTAATAACACGATTTTACAATGGAAGCTTGTCACAAGACAATAGAGAATGAAAGTGGTTCAGTTAATTCCCTGATTGTCAGCTAAGTTTCTGTGGTTCTGAGACTGGCTCACTTCCAAAGTTGCTATATACTGTGGCATACAAGTTTGCAGTTCTTTTTCTTGCTAAACTTAGACATGTTAGTTTAATTTTAATTAGCTATGTTTTTGGATAAATTAGTTGTAGCAAAATGAGCATACTTTTCTTTCAAGGTAGACAGGAAAAAAGTAGACTTACTCATTTTTGGACTTATACCTATGTCTGAAGGATATTATTTTATTCTGAGGAACATGTATTTTGTGGATGTTATGAACATACTCTTGAGGAAGATCAGTTTATTCAGAGAGGTACCATGTGATGCATCTTTATTTGTCTTTATTTGTCTTTCTTTATTTCTCTTTATTTCTCTTTATTTTATTTTTTCTTGCTGTTCATTTGGGGGGTGCATTAGTTGATAAATAGGACAAATAACTAGGTTCCTGGCCACACTCTGAAAATCTTAGTCAGACTCATAGTTCTGCTAGGCCAGAACCAAAACTCAATAAATGAAACCCCTTTGATCCAAAATTTTGGTGAAGACTACATTTAGATGATGGTTTTTCAGTTTGAGTCAGACTCCAAATTCCTCTTCGGTCTAGTTTTTTATATTCAGACACAGTCACAGCTCAAGACCTGTTAACAAGGTCTTCCAAGCCAGATTGAGTCTTACTGGGTTTTAGACTTCTATGAAACTCTGCAGGCTATTATACAAAAAGTGACAGAAGTCAGTAGCAAATATCATAGTATGTTTTCTTTAGAAAGAGCAAACAATGTGTAGGTCTAATTGTTAAAGAAACTTCAGCAGCTAAATAGCTTCCTGCCAAGGAGCATATTGCAAAGATCCTGAACAGTCCTGTTCATGCACTGTGAAGCTTTAATCTAGAATGTTCAAAAGTAAGGCTGGTCCCATAGTGTGTCTTCAAGATATACTGTAGACTTCTACAAAGGTAAGTAGAGTGCTGGATTAGGTAGGGACTGTGTCCCCAGTTCTGATCTAGTCAGGAGAGACAGAGACTGAACTGAAGAGTGCACAGCATTTCTGTGCCCAGATACTGTTCATCAGTGCTGTTGCGTGGTGTGGGCTGTTCCATACCCTCTGCATCATCTTTATCTGAATTCTAAGTGTAAGGCAAAATACATAAGGAACAGGACAATGTGTTTATAGAAACAGTCATGATTGTAAAGAAATTTGCTATTGCAGCAAATCCTAAGAAACCTCAAAAAACTTTTTAAATGCTTTAGGAACCAGACTGAAATAGAAACAGTTACTCTGGGCAGACAAACGGTGACATTAGCTGCTGTGTGGATACGTTTTGCAGTACTCTGAGGTAAGAGGATACCAAGGAACTATGTGGGTCACTTCATTTAGATCCAGTAAACATTTCCGTAATCAGTAATCATCTGCACTGTTTCTTAACTCTGTATGGATCCCTGTAACAATCTAATCACTTACAAAAATACACAGTTTCAACACCACTAATTAGGACTCCGTAGAACTGGAAAAAAGCCAGTCTATATTCTACATGTACAATCAATTTATTGTTCAAAGAGCTAACCATTTGTTTACAACTAAATGAGAATCTATTTTTTTCTTCCTTTTTTTTTTTTTCTTTATACACTTACAAATTAATCTTCGTTCTATACAGGGTGCTGTATTCACTCTTCCAGTAACCCCTTTAAACAGGTAGTGTTTCATCAGAGAGGAATTTAATGCTTTGCATTGCTTTGGCAGATTGTGGCTCAACTATGATAAATAAGGTTCTGGCAGGTCGCTACTTATTTTTGAACCATTGCTCCACTAAGTTCTCAAAATTCAGTGCGATCAAAGAACTGCTTTACTGTTGTTAGTAGTACTTTTATAGCATTAGTGCCTTAAGGTCCCAACTGAGATGAGGCTCTACAGCCCTAGACATTGTACAGACATAGAATAAGAGACAATCCATGCCCCAAGAAATTCATAATCTAACTAGCAAGAGCAGAAGTGTGATGCACAAAAAATGTCTGAATATTAGTGAAAGAGTCTCTAAACCATCTTTCAATATTCTTTACCATAAATGTTGGAATGTGCTGTCTCTGGAGAAGTTACTTCCATTCATTTTGGTGCCTCAGTGTAATTTTTTTTTTTTAAGTGTGAATAATTAAATATATTTTACATTTGAAACCAAAGTTCTGATAGTTTACAAAACATCTAGGAAACAATTACACATGTTTACAACTATGGTGTGTGTTTCCTAAGGATCATTTTATATAGTATTTAATACTCTTCTGAGAAATCTGTGAAAGTTAAAATTATCTAAGATAACTAAACATTTATACCGCCTTGCCACACTACTGTATGCTTGTGGAGCATGGATGTTTAGTTGTTTAGAATGATAATCAGCAAAACTAATGTCCTTACCAATACAACTATGTGAATGAAAATATTTGTTTATGCAGAGTGAAGCTAAGTTCATAGAAGTCCCCAGGAAAAGATGCCCGTCATTTATGATGCTTCTTGAGTGTTTTGGGTTCTTTTTTTGTTTCCCCAGCAAGGTAGCTACGTGCTTTACAGCAAATTGGAAGACTTTGTTGGTAGTTGCATCTCCCTCATCCCCACAAAACAAGATTTTATATATCCTGTAAGACAATCCTTGCTTCTCCCAATAGGTTCATTACACTGAAACTTATAAATACATCTCACTAAACTGTTGTTTGAAGTTTCTTGTATGTAATTGCTCTGTACCTTCATTCTGCAAGAATAAACCAAATTCTTAGTTGAGTTGGTAGGCCTCTAATTTAAGAGAAGATGTCAGTGTAAAATTAACTAAGCACTGTTTTTGTATGGTGTATATAGCAAGCAGCTATAGTTAAGGTTATGGGTGTGATATGAAACATGAAAGCACAGGCTAGATGTATCCCGTGTTTTGGATTTGTTGAGAACTTACTGAAACAGGTATGAGATCTTGATCTCTCATTACAATCATGGAAATAAATTTGGAGTGAAAAAGGATGTTTGGCTGATGAATATTTTGTCAGAGTAGAGAATATGACAAAAGAGATATAGTTCTATACTGACTCACGATAACTCCTAGTTACTGTTCGTAGAGTACATGTGGGAAAGGCTGACTGTAACAGGTGATAAAATACTGTCTGTCTGTCTGCAAAGTAATTAGGCATCTGTAATCATGTTGGTCTTTACAAGAAGATCAGAGAGTAAGATCAAACATAAAATTGACTGAAATTATTTTAGGTACAGAATAACCGTAATTTGTTACTACTGAGCAGTATTTAGTGAAATCCACAGTTAAAGAAAATGCTAAGTGTACTTTTTGTGATATACTTACAGTCTGTTTTTCAAAAAAGAAAATGCTTTCTTGGATTGCTTCATCATACTATTTAGTTACATTGTTCTTTTCCCAGCTGATCTGTGCTTGCTGTCTAACCATGAAAGACTCATCAGATTGTTCAAAAACGCTGAAATTTTCAACAGAAGCAGTATATCATTTGGAAAAATCTTCAAGAATCTTAACTTCACACTCTAAAGGTTAGCAAATATGTTTCAAATTGATAATATATTTAAGTTGATTGTGAGCTTTATTGTTGTACTGTTCTCAACGCTCGGCTGAGAATATTGTGGATTTCTGAACTGTTTGTATTTGTTAATTCTATTGAAACAATGAAAATTTGTTGTTCATGCAGAAGGTCTTGACTCCCATCATTGCCAAAACCTTCATAGGCAGTTATGTAACAGAATATATGAATTAATAGAAAACTCCACAAAAGTAGTGTTGGGAGGAGTTCACATGCCTTGGGAAGTGTTTGGTTTATTTGGACTTACTGAAGACTACTCCCTCCTGCCTTAAGCACAGTTTGAGTCGCTGGTTTCCTTTGTCAAAACTTCTCAAATTCAGTCAGAACTTTGCCTGGGCAAGGACTACCTGATCAGTTGAGTTCTATGTTGAATTCAATTTCCTACTGAGACATAGCTTCTCATATTCAGTTTTCTTTAGTTCTGAGCATTTAAGGAGACCAAGTTTCTAAAGGGATTCCAGAAAAGCCTTGAATGGACAGTTTTTTTGGGGGGGACTGGTCATCTGAAGAAACATTGCATTCTGTATGCAAACAATTGCCTTCCATATCATTGGATTGTAATTAGCTGTGTTTAAATGCCAATGTGTATCACTGAGCTGCTCTAAGATTTCATCTGCTTTTCAATTTACTAATGTGTGGATAAGGTTGTCCCGTCTGTATTGCTGACCAACTATTAGCCTGTACAGAGTTGCAATGAGGTAGAGAAGAATGCTACTATTCTTTGTCATGCAGGTGGGCCATGGAACAAGAGGTTTGATTTCAAAAAATAAAATAAAATTAAAAATAAAATAATTTGAGAGGTATGTGGTATCTTTATTGAAGATGGAGTCAAAGTGCTTATAAATGCCTCTATTTTAACAAAATGTCCTTGTTGCTCTTGTTACCACTAAATATAGTGCATGACCCTTGCAATTTATCTAGTGCAAGCTAGTAAATCTTCAAATCTTACTAGTCTTACTATTGTAGAAAGATGTTGCAGGAAACATATCCTGGGACTCCTGTTCATATTGATTATTATTAGAAAACTATCATGAGGTATAAGATATTATATTGAGATAATATAAATTAATTCAAGATCTCTCTAAATGTTGTGACAAAAACTGATTTTCAGGTGGTAGCTTAATGTATTTGTCTTCATTTGCGTGCAATATCAAATAAACATAACAACCAAATACTTACGCAAAGACATTTGCAAATGGGTAAAAAAATATTGTGAAGCAAGTAGTATAGCAAGCATAATTAGAAGGAACTTTGCAAGATTCTGTATCCAAAAATGAGATGCAAATCTCTGTTAAAGAGATATCTGAGAAGAAATTGAGTTGATCTATAGCAGTAGTACTCCTTTCACATCAGCATTCCTAAAAGTCTTCAGGCATTTCCCCAGGAAGTTACTTGAAGTGAACAAAAGAGGAATTTTAGAAACCCATTGGTTGAAGCACAAACTTCATTTTTATAGAGCACACAAGTTTTCTAATCTATACAGGTTTCTGCCTGTTGAAGCACTAAAAGGCTACTCCTCTCTCATTCTCACATGGCTTCCCTATGAATCAATGCTTATGCAAAGGAATAAAACAAGTAACTTTTTTTTTTTTTTTTTTTATCTTGTATATTTGTAGAGCACTTACTGCAGGCTCTGGTCCTGATCAGTATCTTTTGACTGTTACTGTAAGTAAATAATAGCATCGATAGCAATTCCTTGACATTAGCAGAGGATGGGGGCAAATAGAGTTTGTCGTACTCTGCAACCTTTTCGCTAGAACCACAACATTTGTATAATAGTTGGAGATTTTGAAAACATACTAGTGTTAGTTCCTTGTGTTTACATAGGTGAATGGAATGCAACACATCATTTTTTATTAAAATATTTGTTAAAGAATTTATTAAAAATCTTAGCAAATTCCTCTAACAAAAGCAGAGTCCATAAATCCAATATTCATACTGGCTTGATGCTACAGAGTGGTTAGTTGACTTTGACGCGTTCTACATTGTATAAGAATAAGTAGGCTGGGTAGGATCTTATCCAGGATCATGTATTTCCTTACAAACTGAGTTTCTCCATTTTCTGTGGAGTGCTAGATAATATCTTGCATTCTTTTTCCTGTGTGCATCCATTATTTTTCATTTATGGCTTGGCATGACACTTGAGCAAAAAGAACTGCAAGAAAAGCAATGCATTCAGCTATGCTCTACATTTATTGTGTGATTAAACAAGAAATTTAAAGCTTAACAGAGGCTTTTTTTTTTTCCAAATAAGTTAATACCACAAAAATGTTATTTATTTTCAGTAATGCTATTCTACCTCTTTCTCTGAAGAGTCACTCATATTGTTTTCATCTGTAAAATTACTTTTCTGTGATAACAAAAATATATTTTAGGATTTTAAGACGGGCAAGTGATATTTAAAGCAAAATGTTTCATACAATACTGCAGGCTACCAGAGTAGCTCCAGGAAACTTACAGGGATTGGATTCTGCAGCTTTTCATAGGGCCATGTGAAGGACTAAGAGCATGCAAGTGCTTTCTGGCGCTCTGTTCCTTTCTCCCCTGCTCTCAGTATGGTTCTGCTTCCAGAGGTGAGTACCTTGTGCTCTTTTGTGCAAATAAATGGGTGGGGAGAAGACTTTGCTCCCCTCAGCTGTGCTTTGGCTACAAAATAAGGCAGTTGCAGAGGGCTAGTGAAATGGCAAATGTGGTAGGGGAGCATTAGCGGAGGGATTGTGATTCCTGGGGGCCCAGGTTGTACTCAGTTCAGCTTTTGGATCTTTATAACTTTTGTTCTTGTGATTTAAGTTGTGATTTTTGAAGAAACTTGCTGTATTCCTGTGAACCATTACTAAGACCGTAATACACATGCGCAAATATTTGAATATCTTGATCTTTGGTTTTGAATGTTCTGTGTGGTAACCCCACTGTAGTTGCTTGCTTACACCAGTGTTGAACAAAAATAAGATTGTCAGCCCACTTTTGTAAAGGTCTTTGGAAAAAATGTTCTCCTAAAATGTTTTGTTGTGTTATACCTTAATAAAAAAATATTACGTCAATTTCAGACAGCTTTCTAAGGAGGTTTTCATATTATGTTAGATGGAAGGCAACTAGAAAATTTTATGTCACTAACATTTTATATATTTTCAGACTGTTGTACAATTTTTATTGCAGTCTTAAATCAGTACAAACTGATAGCTATCCCCATAAGTAACTCTGACGTATAATTTAATGTATGAATCAAGACACAGAACATAAAGAACAGGTGATAAAATATTACACCAACATTGAGAACATTAAAATGCTGACATTTTGAACAGCTGGCTTAGCCCTTTTTTCTTAGCTGGAATAAATAGTAATATTAAAGGATTAGCATAACCAACAACAAGTGTTAAGTGACTTGTTTTCATTCCAGGCAATAGGAAAATTTAGGAACCTGCATTTTGAGCATCATACAGTGGAAGAGTTTGTTTCTCCCAAATATATTTTTAAACAATATTGTCTAGATATGTATATATTATGTTTATATCAATTTGACATTGAATTTGGAAATCTTTGGAGTGTGAGTCCTTGAGGCATACCTGTAGTTTTTTTAAATGTTTTGATGTGCCACCTTTAAAAGAGTTCATGTGTTTTTGTTTTTGTTTTTGTTTTTTTAAATAATCACATTTTTCATTGGCTTATAAGTATTAAATTAAAAAAAAATTATAGAAATGGAGGAGCAATAGTTATCTTATGGAGCATGAAGATCAGTCAAGGAGTAAAAATGGATCAAATCTTTTGTATATCAAATTGATATGTCAATATAGATTTCAGAGTAGTAAAACATGACAAAGCAGTTGTTTGGAAATAAAAAGTTTTGTCATGGTGTCATTTCTAAGATGAGAGAGAGAGACCATAGAGCAACTGGAAGGTCAGTTAATGAAAGCATGAATATCAAATATATGAAATGGAGAAGATGAAGAGAATAAAATGTCTTTTTGGACTTGAAATTGATGGTGTTTGATTTTATGATTGCTTGAGCTAAAAGCCAAATGATAGGAGTAAGAACTAATTGAGCACTGTGGAATACTGGAAGAGATTTTTCATGAGCAGAAATAAGCATGTGTATGTTATATCTGAAGGATAGTTTCAGATCAACAACAGATTTAAATGTGGGTCAATTTGTGCAACTTTAGACTGAACAAGATACAATAAGGTTGAACTTTCGGGTTTGCAAGATAGTGACACACAGGATTTAGTCTAGTTGTCGTATATATAGGTCCCACATATGCTTTCTGTGACACCAGCTTCCCTGGCTTCTCACTTGTGTTTTTACAAGGCCTTAATCATTTCTCTTCACATTATGAGACGTTTGCTATGAAGGCTTTCATTCCCTTTCCAGTCACATGGAACCAGTATCTGCTTGTTAGAGGGAGCACTCCTCTTGCAAGAGTGCCAATGCAGAGTTTGTCTTAGGATTTTTCTCACCACACTAGAAAGAATTCTAGAGCTTTCTAGTAGTGCAGCTGGAGCAGGGGACCAGCCTTCGACTGTTTTGTTGTTTATTTTTGTTTGTTTGTTTGCTTGTTTTTGTGGATGTCCTAAAGTTGAGAGAAAGAAAAAAATCAAACAGCACGGCTCCGAGGAAGCATCCAAAGAAAGATGCATATGGAGGGTCAGAAGGAGTAGTAAGGCATTATTCAGCTTTGTCTTGTAGTTTGCTAAGATAATTTTGGAAATTAACATGATGTTTAGGACTTTGACACATCTGAGTTTGATTTCTCACTGAAGTGCAGGCAATTCATGCAATTCTTGCAGTGTACAGTGTGTGTAATTGCAAAGCAACAGACAGATTAAATGTCTATAATGTTTTTTGAATAATAAATCTCTGGAATTCAGGTAAGAGAGTGAGGAGTGCTGTTTGCCATTTTTGAGGTGATTTGATTTTCTTTCCTAATTGTTAGGGTCTCTGAGTAGATCAGCCAGCTCTTCATTTTTTTTATTTTTTTTTTTTTTTGATGATGCTCCGAAGTTAAACATGAGGAGACATGCCACTCATCAGAACATACTTCTGCTTTGTCTTCCTTTGAAGTTTTCAGCAGGGCCTTTCCCTGCAGCCACACTCTTGACTGTGGGTGTCTTCCATTGCAGCAATGAAGAATTTAGCGGGTTAGAGATCTACACTCTGCAAACAGACAGTGGCATCATTATGTGACTTGATGACCCAAATTTAAATCCATATACTAAACTATTTTCCTTAACTACAAGAAACTTCATCCCACAGATACAATGCAGATGACAGACTACAATACAGCAGTTGTGTAAGGACCGTACATTTAGAACTTGGTGCTAGCAGAAAGTGGTGCTCATCTTCCAGTTTTATCACCAGGGAAATGAGTTTTGGCCTGTTCAGCTAGCCAAGAAGGGTGTCTCTCCCACAGCTTTAGATATTTAGAAGAATATGCCCACTCCAACTGCAGTTTTTTAAAAAATAAATACATTGAAAACAGCTGCTAAACTCAGAAAAGGAGGTCATTCCCCCTGAGACAGCTCCAGGTTATCTGTGGACACAAAGACGCAGATCAATAAAACTGTTTGGCAAATAAATATTCAAAGTGTAAAGTGAGAGGAAAAGTTCTGATGTAATCATTGATGCTACAACTTCTTGGTCCTATTCCTTAATTTCTTTGAAGCACCATCTCCTAGGTAGTAGCAATATTACTAGAACAGAGGTGGTGATGGAATTTCTCTGGAATTCAGTCCAATAGCTGCATAATGTTTTGCTAGCTTTTATACAGAATGATAGGCTCTAGTCTTATGAGAGTTTTTTCAGATTTCCACGTTTTATTATTTCTTGGTTTTCACCTTCTGTGACAGACAAAGGAAATGATCTATAAAATCTGTCAGCCCTCCTTCCCTGGGAAATAATCCATGGCAACTTTTCTTCCACTGCTTTCAGTACATTTTTTATTAGTTCTTAAATACTTATAGGGACAGTAACTCCCCTGAGACACCAAATCAGTTTCAATGTCTTTCTTTCACTAGCAAGTTCCCTTCATTTTGGGGGCATAGGGAGAATGGCCCTTTTGTCCCATTGTACCAATTTCCTTTATGGTATCTTTAATGTGGTACTTGTTTTTGTTCACACTTCTTTTATCCACAAGGCTATCATAGCCCACAAACTTAGACTGTCTTCCAGCCACTGAAATGAGGTTGAAAACAAATTTGTTTCCTTGCAATGAATCTGTATTCCACAACTCTCAGATGATTGTTGTGATGACTGATGCATGGCCTAAAGATCCCTATTGCCAAATCTTGATGCCTTGGGTATTAGCTCTTTCACTTATGTTCATATTGAAAAACAGCAAATCTGTTAAAATAAATTAATTAAAAAGAGCAAAATTGTTTAAGAACTTACCTCAATACCTGGATTGCCATAATGACAAAGAAGCTTTGGAAAGGTTAAGATGGTCTTTGCAGACAGCCCCATGCCTGTAGAAGTCTGCGTTAATTATTGACAATGATTGTGGTGTATGAGAATATTGATAGGAGACTGTCAAATGTTTACAAATTGCTGTTAGACAACTATATTGAATACTAACATTTCATTGAAGTTTAGAGTTCAATCATTATGGAGTATGCAAAATGTTTTTTCATGAAACACAAAACATCCAAAATGCAAAAATTCTTCTATTTCCTGCTTTTTCTTCAAAATTTCAGAAAAAAAATATGTTGTGGAGTATCTTGTTTGCTGGATAAGCCTTTCAGGAAAAAAATAATTTGTTATAATTTATATTATTGTATATTTTCATACAAAACTTTCATTTCTTTCTCAACATTTAAAAGTACTTAGAAAAAAATTAAAGTGAAATTTGAGAAAATATAAAATTACTAATTAAAAATTGGGTAAAGTTCACTTCATGAAAGACAAACCTGTGAAGTTTATAAAGTGACACCATTGCCACAGTCATAGTGACCTAAGAGAGATTTTGCACGGTTTCATGTATGCATATGGACTGGGTTTTATCAAAGGTGTCCTGACCCCTATCAGCTCCCCTAGTAAGGGCACCAATGTTAAAATAACTTCAATAGGTTAAGAGATTTTTCTTGCTAAAAATAAAAAATAAAAAAAAAAATCTGCCCGTGACTTTTGTATTGGAATCTCAGTGTATCCCATTTTTTGAGCATGTGTGTATTTACCTTTACAGTATGTAGTCTGAAAGGGCATAGAGTGTGTAGCTGTTGAGACATATGTCTTGTTTCCGCTAAATGTAATGCCTTTATTGTTTGTGCATCAAGATTATAAAGACTTCTTGTTCACATAATGGATACAGCTGGTTGGATGGGGGGCAGGGGGCTCTTACAATAAAAAGGCATTTGATTGCTGCTGGGATCCTTGTCAGTAAAATACTCAAAGATGGTTAATTGGACATTAATGTGTCAGATTTTCAACAAAATAACAAGAAATTTGCCAAAAATAAAACCCGAAGGAAACACGCCTCTAAATTTTACAACAAAGCTTTGTTTAAAATAGAAGTTAAAGCAGCTAAGATTTATGACATGTTGACATAACTGATGGTAAAGGAGTTGGCTGAAGCTACGGGTGTGAAGGTCCAAATGAGAACATCTGCATTAAGAAGCTAATTCTCTTAAACATACTGATCAAAATATTAATGCTACATGTAAACACAAGTGCTTTATCTGACAGTGATTTACATTTGGAACGACCTAATCCAACTATGCACTGCATCTTTATTCATTACCAGCAGCCTTTACTTAACACTTCATGCCCGCTTGCACAGGTGGACAATCTACTCAGAGTGACTATTGTGTTTATGTTATTTTTTCATAAGCAGGGTTTGAAATTTGTCAAACTGCATCATTGTTTAACTATGTGCCAGTCAAAGGGAAATTGCCAGATGGAGCGGCTTTCCCCTAACCTTGCTCCAGGCAATGAAATTACACATAGGCCACAGTCTTATGTCAAGTCTTTAAAAAAAA
>VXAA01003313.1:216621-239145 GCA_013399115.1 Anseranas semipalmata | reverse complement strand
AAAAAAAAAAAAAAGTCAGGCCATGAATAGGTATGACTATGTGCATTCACAAAACCTGGCTTTCTTATGCCACTAATTTTATATGAAGGCTCATGCCAATGGTAAATAAAACTTCATGTCCGTCATGTCACTCATTAACTAGGTGCTCATAATTTATGTATTTAAGGCTTGCTTGTCCGCCAAGCAATCAAACAGTAAACCATGTTTTATAGGTGTTAGTGTTTATAGAAACTGTAAATAAATGTCAAACAAAAAAAATCAGGTTTCAGAAAAATGATCAGGGTTAAGTCATTTATCATTGTTCCAACTGGAAAAATCTGAGAACCTGCCAGTGCCAAAGCAAATGTTTCCCTGGCTTTTTCTAACTTGCAGCTTAAACTACCAGATTGTAGAATTCTATTAACAGGATTTGATGAAATGGAAAATTTGCAGATCATATGTTTAACTGAGCCTCTCACTCAAAGAACAGGACAAGCTGGTTCTTCTTTAAGATGGCCACCTTTTATTGTTATGATTTGTTTCTTTTTTCTGTTTATACTCAAAAGCAATGATTAGTTGAGATGATTTAGGCAGAAGTTAGGCTGCTTCAGAATGTGAGCAGAGAGGTCCTTTGCAAGTGAAGGGAAGCAAGTGTAAACCTCTGCTCCCATGACATAGCTGTGGTGGGCACCGTCTGTTTTGCTGTACATACTGTAGGACTGTTCCCTCTGAAACATGCACAAGGAAGAAAGGGCGTACAGGCATTTACTGCTTAGTGTACTGCTTTCCACCCAGGCAACTGCTTCAGGAAATCAGAGTAAAGTGCTGTGTTTCTGGTATGAACGTGTATGCGCTACCTTTGGGCCTACACTAGTTCACTGCCAGGTAATGGTATGATACAGCTAGCTGTATCTGTATCTCTGAAGTTGCATGTTGTGCATGATAGTAACATGTAGTTCAGCTAGGAGATTTGTAAACTAGGAGATCTGTGTATTCGGATGCTACTGCTGGCATACAGTAATACTGTGGACTGACAGATGGTACAGATGCTGCCTGCTAAGTCCACAGCAAGGTAGTGGATCCATTTTGCAACAAAAGCATGTTAGTGCATCTCAGTGCTAATTATGTATCTGGTGATTTATTTATTTATTTTTTTAAGTATGGAATTCTAACATTTTTTTAGATTGGTGTGTCTCTAGAATTGCACTTAGACAAAGCTCTTTGCCTAATTAGAAGTTCATGGAGAGCTACCTAATAACATGCAGCAGGAATTATTTCTGTTTTCCGGCAGAAAGCAAGTGAACAGAGATCATAAAGGGAAATGAAACAAAGTGCAAAAATCACTAATGTGATGTATCCTACAGGAGAAAAAATACAGGTAAACAAAGTGTAAGTAAAGATAGTGGTATACCTGTTTCTGGTGTTTTTTTGATTTCTTTTTTTTTAATTAGTAGAGGAATGCTAGTGACCATGAGGGAAGGTGATTTATGTATTGAGAGTGATTGTCAAATAGCTTACTCATGTAAGTGTTGAGTGTTTAATGGATAAAAAAAAAAAAAATAGCCATATATGCCTATATGGAGATGTTCACAGTAAAACTAAAAATGTGTCAAGTAGCCCAGTGGCTTGTTGAAGACCTACTAATGTTTGGAAAGTAGCCATGCTCTGTTGGGTTTCTGAAGATGTTCAGGGGAAGCAACCGTGCTGTGCTGTGATCTGAATTGGCAACTGATCCCTGTGTTCTGTGTGGGAGTTTCAGTGCCTCATATTGCCACAGGCTAGATATGCTTCCTTTTCATAATTTAGAGGGAAAGAACTTTTTATCAAACCTATTTATAATGTACAGTTTGTATATTTTCAGTAGCCAAGGAAGTATGATAATTCAGCATTACCTTAGTCTTGAGTCAGATTCTCACGTGATATAAATTGTTGGTACTGGTGGGGTGGAACGAGTTGATGAAATCTGAAGCCTAAGAGTTTTGCTACAAGATGATGATTGTGAAAAGTATAAATAATCTGTGATTGTTAACATGACCAACATCTTGACTTCAATTTCTATTTGGAAAATAACACTAGATTTTTTAGCATTGTAGTCAGTCTGTCTTATACTTGAGCTCAAGCTTTCCTGGAATTTTAGACTAATAATAAATAACAATTGTACTTTATGATATCCTTTCTATTTTTCTTTCTGTCTTCTCCCTGTATAGTAAAAATTCATTTTTGAGCCTACATTAACTTTTAAGTTGTCACTTTAATTTTTATTGGTTTTGTATGAACTTGAAAAACATTCACTGAAAAAATGTGTTTTGGCACATCTAGCACAGGCCCCTCAGATGCATTTATGAGTTCTGTTTTGACAGCTACAGTGAAGGGTATATGACACACCAGCTTCAGTATTTTCTGCATGTTGTTGTGCCCACCATAGATTACTTTAGTTCTCAATTATTTGAAAACTCATCCAAATTAAACAAATAGGCTCTCAACTTTCTGAGTATGGTAATGTGTGGTATCCAATTTCATGGTATTTCTAGTAACTTTTTTTTAAGTGATGTTATTTCCGCTTATTTGGCCAACTCCTGAGGTCTTCATTGAGGGCTCAGTTGAAAGCAATTTCTGAGTGGTACAGTGCACCTGTATCAGACAAACAAGCCCTGAGGTTTTTACTTGATTCTTACTCAGCAAAACTCCCATCAACTGCTCAGGCTCGTTGAAGTCTGTAGAAAAGTTCCCATGATTGTTAAAAGACTTCTGTATGCTAAACAGTTATCAATCACTGTATAAATGTGGCAATTTAAATATTAGGTTTTTGCTTCAATTGATTTACTAATTTATGAATGGTATTTTTAAATATATAGTCAAGTATATCTATTCTGTGTTTTTTTGCTTTCTGAAGACAGACTTTGATTCTATACGTTTAAAAAAATATAGGCAATAAATACCTTCAAATAGCTAAGGACATAATTCATGCCTTGTAATGCATGTTTTAAAAATCGGGCCTTTTTCTGGCTCATTACCCAGCCTGCAGACTTGATTTTTTTTTTTTTTAATTAATGTAAGAACACCTTCTTTATGGCATGTTCGTGTTTACCCAAAAGTCACATCATTTTTCAAGTTATACAGGGTGTCAGTGCTAAGCGTAATGATCTTTACTGCTAGCATTCCAAAATGAGCACTACTTCCCCCTCTCACCCCCCTAATCGGTCTAGTAAAAAGAAGAACCAGAAATCTTTTTACCTTGTAGTGTTTTGTGCTAATGAGTGCTATACATAAAAATTGCACAGAGAAGCAATCAGGTCTGCTTTTATATGAGCTGTTCGTAATAGTTGAGCTCTACCACCCAACGCACAGCAGATACCCCTGTATTACTGTCTAGAGTCAGACTCCATCCTGCAGTGGTGCAATGTTTATGTTTCTGACGACAGCGCGTGCTGGATAAGTGGGATTCTTATATGGTAGTGGTGGAGCTCACATAATGGACTAAAGACAGTGTAAGCATGAGCAGACACGGTTCCTGTTGACTTTCATGTGTCTGAAAACCTGATTGCTTCCATTACATGTTTCTGATTTTCATTTTATTAGGTGAGATCATACTATGCTGAAGAGGGGTGTATAAAACTAGTTGAGGATTCAGCCCTTGAATTTCTGCTGCTGATTACAAGGAACTGTGTAGTCTTGATAATCTTGTGGAAGTTAGAAACATTTGGTCTTCCTTCATTTTTTCCTCCTAATGTAGGCTTTGGGGCTTTGGGTTGTCTTTTAAATAAATGCTAATAGAGAGACCTGTACTTCTGTGTCTGAGAGTTGCCTGATCTAGGACTGGGATTCATCTGTGCCGCATTAACAGAAACCCAACAGCTTTGCAAGATGGAAAATGCAAGTAATTTGCAGGAAGAAATTAGAAGAAATGACTTCAATCTTTTTATGGGGAAAAAAAAAACTGATTATATTAATTCTATTTATTTTATTACTTTTATTATTTATTTATTTTAAGTGTGAAGCCTTTTAGATTAACAATCCTGTTCACCAGTATCATCCTGAACACCTAACAGAGTTCATCAGTTTATGATTTTGGTTTAGCTTATGTAATATTTGCAGCTATGATCAAGTCTGAAAGTATGAGAGCTCCTCCTTGCGCTATTTTGCTAAGATACAGTTACCAAAATCAAACAGGCTGTCATTCCATATAAGAAAGTAGGGAAGCTGAATGTTTTGGCAATCTTCTAGCAGTGCTCATGTAAGTTTTCCTTTGATGTTGTCAGTATTTGCACAGTGTATCCAAATGGTCATCAATGTCAGGAGCATGCATGTTTGTTGATGAAGAATTCAACCCATGGTTGTATTTTGCAGCTGTTTTGGTACAAATCTTCATTTTCTTTTGTTCTTCTCAGCAATGTGAAAGCTGCACTAAGACAGAAACATTTGGCCTTACCTCATGTAGTATGATCTTTTGCTGGCATGTAGCTCATGCAGATCCTCCTGACAACATTTACATCGCCAACTGTCCTGCTTCCTCTCCCAGCCCCGTACCTAAAGCACGGTCCAGCCAATGCAATAGGCGATGCTGCCGAAAAGGACGTATGGCCAAGGCCTTCCCTGTATGTCAGTAATGTCCAGTTGCCTTTGTCTGTCATTAAGTCAGTTATCAGAACTTGGCAGCCCAAAGTATGGAGAAGTGCAAAAGGATTCTTGGCTCCCAAATAATATTTTTGTAGAGCAGGATCATTGTCCCTGTGTTTGATAGTAGGGAACTTCTTTGTAGACGTGCTGTACTTGTGAAGGCTCAGTGAATTTCTAAGTCTATTACTCATTTTCTTGATGATTTACTTATTCAGTAATAAGTCAGTGTGGTAAAGAATGGCTCTTTCTGTGGTTTAAAAATGTGGGATAAGCCTGAGTTTCAGGTATCCATAGTGCTGAAACAATATACTAGAGCTATTCTTAGCTGTGGGGATAATACAGATTTCTTTCAGTGTGTCATCTCTAAGTGGACATAGATTTGAATCCTTTCTGGACGATATGAGTAAATGTTTAGTTTATTGATTATTTTCAGTCACTCAGACTCCCTTCCTTTGTTTCCAAAGAATATCTACCAGTTAATGCTTCATCTTACTAGTCATGGGTGGTAAGTGTTTGCGCTGGTATAAGTGAATGGGATGACCTGTAGGCTTCAGACTTTTGTGACTTCTTTCAGTCTCTGGTAAGATCAGGTAACATTCTGTCCTTTTATTTTCTGACCCGTATGTCAATTTTTATACTGGTTGCTCGCACAACAAAACTTTCCTGATATACCATACTTTGCCTTCTGTAACTCAGGGATAGAGCTAGTGTGTTTTTCTTCAAGCTTCTCTGATCTCTTTTGGAACAAATGCAGACTTTTACATGTTTGTGTAACATGTAAAACAACAGGTTGGGAACAACCTTCAGGTCCTGAATGTCAATCATAATCTTAGTTAACTATTATAGAAAGGTGAAGTCCATTCCACAGCAATGAATTCACATGTAATTAAAATATGAAAAAGCATCTCTTCATTTAGCCAAGAATGCGATTCCCCATGTTTCTTGTGTTGTGAGAATCAGTGAATAATCATGCTCTATTCGTCTTCTCCATGTAATGCATCATCTCCTAAATTTGTCAGAAGAAGGTTTCAGTACTGAGGCAGAGTACCAATGAAACTGAAGTTAGCATTCTGTTGGGATTCTGTTGAAACTTCTGCTTTTCTGCTTATTTCTAGCTGCTGAGAAATTTACTGTGCTTGTTGACTGGTTCCTTTCAGTGTTTTTTATTGTTGTGATTTTTTATTCCCATTAAACATTTTGACTTGGTTTGTGGAGTATGACATTAGTTTTAACAACTAGAGAACTTCATATTTATGAGGAAGTTTACAATGAGAAGATACTGATAATGAAATGAGTATTTCAGGTCTTTAAGATTGTGTTTTTTTTTTTTGTTGTTTTTTTTTTTTTTTTTAGTAAATATTCTCTAGAATTCTTCAGTCCAGCTAGCCTAGCATTATTGTGTTGGGGCTGAAGCCCCAGCATTTTGATTGTTTTTTTTTTTCTTTTCCCCCCAAAATGTAATATTTTTAGATGTCTTGCTAAATTTGTCCCTCAGCTTGCTGAGGAACTGTTTTGCAGTTCACTGTGAACCTTAAACAGTGTCAGACTTCTCTTTTAGGCATCCTAAGCATGTATTTGTGTATGTTGTTTGGAAAAAAAAATCTTCATGTCCTCCAATAGTAATTGTACGTTTGATTATACTAATCTGGAGAGGAATATCTCAGATTCAGAGTTTTTTGTTCTCTGTTCTGCCTGCTGTATCTAATTCAGGGGCAGGGGGCAAACTTCAGTGTTCATTTACAAAACTGGCATTTTCAAGTTAAATTCAAAAAAACCTTATTCCCAATGACATACATTGTCTATACAACATTGGAGTGTCTGTTTAAGGTGAAGATCCTGCTCAAGACTTTATTGGTTTGATAATATCCTTCCTCAGTGTTTGCTCACATTTTTAATCTAGGTTGTGTCACCTATATGTCTTGAATCAGTTTACAGGTATTTCTGTGATATGTTTCCTGAGGGAATCAAAATGTGCATGCCTGTTCTCTACCTCAGCAACCATTCTTTTCTTGATCAGGATACAAAAACATCACACTTTTAATATGGACTACGTGGAGCCTTAAGAGGTCTTTTAAGATGCTTTTTCCTTGTGTCAGTGAAGCCCTTGCACTTGTTATAAAACTTACTCATCAATGAACCACAAATATGTGTGTTTGGCTGAGAAAAAAAGTATTACAAATGAGCCCTACTCTAAGTAGAGGAGACCATAATGGGGTTTGTTTTGTACTAGGTTCTTTTTGGCTGTAAGTCCAGGTGCTAGACTGGGTTTTGCTGTGAGCTATCTATGCTAATACAAGATACATAGTCAAGTGTGGATTTAAGTCCAGTTTCTGGGGGGTCCTGCACAGTCACAATTTCGTGACAAGATATATGCATGCATGAAGTAAATTGACTGAGGTACAGGAAGGACAGAATGGGAAGGGCTTATCATACTCTTGTCTCCTTTTGAGAAAAGTCTCCCTGAACAAGGAATGAAGAGACCCAGTTACCTGTGGAAGAAAAAAAAATATTTCCTTTTAGTAAAAAACAGTTCATCTGGGGACTGATTTGTTTTGCTTAGCAGTTTTTCATCAGGGGAAGAGAGATGAGAGAATTCTTTTGTACAGTCCTGTGATTCACAAAGATGTACTGCTCTAAATGATTGGCAGGCTAATAATGCTTTCTTGTATTAACCACAATTAGTATGTGAATGAAAGTGCTATTTTTATGCAGTCCTACATATGATCAAGCTCTGTTTAAATGAATGAAAGGCAAGTTTGGATTTAAGAATTTTGTCTAATCTCAGCCAAAAGCTTACAGTGAGATATCTTCCATTTCCTCTTCTCTTATTTCCCCTTGAATGAAAGGCCTGTTTTCAAAGACATACGTTTTTTAAAATAATTGAATGGGCAGGTTATAACGATGCTTCTCTGGTTAAGCTTTTATTTAAAAAAATTATATATATATATATACAATGAGGACTGTAAGTAAACATATAATTATGCATCTAATTATTGGGCTTTGATAATTACATAGATTTTTCTCAGTGACTCAGTTTAGTGTAAAAAGAGATGATGAATTCAGTTGCAGTGCACTGAGTCTGATGAAAACCCATAGAAAATGCTCACAATGTTAGAAATTTTGAAAGTGCATTTTCAGTATCATTTGAAGACATTTATTTAAGCCGTCTCTTTGGCTCTTGTTTCATAATCATGTATAGAATGTTTATAAACTCTGCTGATTTATTTAAAATTCTAAGGCAAATGATTGTGAGATCATAAACTTTACTGTTATTATTTTTTAAATAAATATTTTATGGATACAACACAAAAGTATGAATTGGATTTTGTATCCTGTGATTCATAAATTGAATCTACAAGTTGTACAATAAGTGTGGATAGTATTTTAACTCAGAAAATATTATTATGCCTAATCACATTACTTGGATTTACATAGCATTTTCAAGTTATAAATCTTATTTGGAATTATCAAATTCTTAATTCTACTTTCATTAGCAATATCTCCATTGCCCTCATGCTAAAGTATTTGTTCTCTAGGGTAGTTGTGTTTAAGGAAGTTTCTCTTACCTAAGAGTATCCACTTAATCCAGTTTCCTAAAACACTATGTACAGTGATGTTAATCAGACTGCATGGTTTAGGTTTTAAAGCATTGGTCTCTGGATTTGTTAGCTCTGTATTTACTTGTAATCAAGTTGAGAAAACAATGAATTTTTTTTCCCAAATTACTTAGCTAAGTGGGAAGTCAGTTGGATCATCATCTTCCCAGGATGAATTTTAAGCCATTGTTTTGTTTGAAATTCCTTCTACTGTGTTTCTTGCATAATACAGCTTGTAGAAGTACCAGCACCTGAATGCTTCACAGATAGCCAAAAGCCACACATGACAGGCCTCCATATGTCAGGATGGACAATGGTCTCTGTATGTAAGAAGGAGCTAATGGAGGGGGAGCCAATATCTTGTGCTATTTCACAGGAGACAATGTGGTTCTAATAAATGCATCTGAGTCCAATTGATAGTGCATTGAATATTGATATCATTGACATTGGTAACAATGCAACTTTTGACAAATGGGATGAAATTTGTTAAGAAACTAGCCTTATTTTAGCATTCTTCTCTCTCTAGAGAACACTGTGAAGAGTAATTACAGTAAGTAGAGTTAAGACATTAGATTTTTTACTGGAGCTTGTAGTTGCTTGTTGGACATCACAAATGCCAGCTAAATAGCCAAATATTAACTTCTAAATTGCACAAAGAATTCTATCTAAACATCAGCGTGAACTTGAGCTATTCAGAGCTTAAGACAGATGTTTTTACAGCAACATTTTAGAGCTGTTGATCTAGAGAGCATTCCAGTGCTTCAGTGGATAACATTCCATTTTTCTCTTCACACATAATGAGCGGTGAGCTCCTTGATTGTTGTTGTCTGTTCCCTCTACTGAGAGACCACTGCAGCCAACAAATCCAGTGTTTCAAGCTGCAATCTAAACAGAGTGATGCATTGCAGGTGCTTTCCTCATCTCCTCACACCTCTCAAAAACATTAGAGGGGATTTTCAACTTCCTATTCAACTTTTAAATGGAGAGTCAGGTCAGTCTTTGGATTAGAAAACTAATAAATCTTCCAGCTTCACTTATTGTACAAGTATCCAGCTAATATCTACTGTTACTGTGGCTTGCAGTACTATGCTGCATTGACCTCTCCTCGAGTTGTTAGAATGATAGCCTAATGAATATATCTAAAGACCCATCATAAATTGCAAGCAGAGAAAATGTCACTTCTCTGATGTTTGTGTATAAAAATTGGACCTTAAATTGCTTTCTCTCTTAATCACTCTTTGTTTGAGTTACCCTGTAGGTGGCCGTTTCCAAAGATGGGAGTTTCAGTGCTGTAAATAAAGTCCAGCAGGATGCAAGGTGCTGAAAAGAGTGACTTCACTAGCTCTGCTGCTCCACTGCTGCAGTGAAATGAATGATTGTTGATTTGTATTTAATGCTCAATTTCCTCTCCATTACTACAAGCCATGCAAGACAGACCTTGTTTCAGGCTATTCATATGAGAGCTCAATCTATCCGGTTTCACATCTGCTAAAAGCCCCCATGTCATACTAATTACAGTCTTCTCCTGGAAAGAATTCAGGTTTTAAGACCAAAGAAAGATATACTTATTTATAGCTAATGTTCTGATCTATATGATTTTTTGTCTGCAAGCTAGAATCATACTTTTGCAATTGTATATACATTCAAATGGAAGAGAGACGCAAGTACAGAAAACAAGTGTAATTGTGCCTTTTCTAAACATTTTACAAGTGTGTTCAAAATTGAAAAATACACTGTCCCTGCTTTAATTTCTGTGCCATAGCAATTCCTTCTCCTTGGCCCTTGATCTAGACATCACCATGGAGCATAAGGTAATATTTGTACTCTCGATAAATCAAAGGAGATGAAAGATTAGCTCTGGGCAAATAAGCTAAATTCATATTATAACATAGGAATGTTTCTAGGACCTTGTTTGCTTTTGTCTCACCTCTGTCTCTTGTCTGTCTCTTTGTGGACCACTCTCCCCATTTTTTTTAGCATTGTCTGTAGTATTTTGATTTGTAGGAGCTGATGCCTTAATTTCCCATTTTTATTCTGTCAGTTGTCGTTTTGTTGAACTGATGGTTTTTAGTTTTGTGTTTGCTAGTAGGTGTCTTGGATTCCTCCAGCTTCCTTGGTCAGAATGAAACAAAGCAAAACAAATTGGATTCCTTCTTCTGGAGTTTAATTTGTCAAGGCCCTAGTTGAAATCAAGGGCTCCATTAGCAGTGTAAGGCTTGAAAGAGTCTTTTGCCTTGCTGTGCCCAGTGCGCTGCTTTTACGGGAAACTATGGCATGTAATCTCTTTTATGATCAACCTCAATCTTAAAAATAGTCATTTGTTTCACTGTTTCTGCTGAAAGCTTATTTCAGTCATTGTTTGAGGGTATTAAATATTTTTCTATATTTTAAACTAAATGTATTCATCATCAGTTTTTATCCATTTATTCTTCTGCATTGTTATACTATCGTTTACACTTTTCTTCCTTGTCATTTGCTTTGAATGTAAATTCTCTGGAAGTGATTTGGGAGGGACTATAGCTAGAAATTTGGCTATGCAGGAGAACTGATGGATTCTGTAAGTCCTCCAATCTCACTCCCCAGTCTCCCTAGGAAGCTCTCCTAGAGTGCAGATAGAACAGATCTTCTCTACAAGGATGATATAATTTAGCCCAGTATTTTTTTATTAGTATTATTTTTTTAACAGTATTATTTTTTTAACAGTGGTCAATAGCAGATGTTTAAGAGAAGCACAGGAACTTGTCAGGCATGAAATTTTACTCCTAGGTTGCAGCAGTTTGCAGTCTAGGGATTTTATGAGCCAGAGGTGGTTTCTTGTTGCTTAATAGCCCCTGATGGATTTTTTGCTCTAAGAATTTGAATAGACACTTTTGAATGCAGGCAAGCTTTTAGCACTCATCTTCACAGGGTCAGCTCTTCTGCAGCTTAATGCAAATTACATAAAGACCTGCCTTCTTCTGTTTGTTTTGAACCTGCTTCTTATTAATTTCATAGATACCCTGCATTTTTTCCCATTATAGGAACTAGGGAACAGTAGTCTGCTATTCTGTGTCATGATTTGCTAAGTTTCTCCGCCATCAGTTGTCTCCTGCAGTGTTCTTATAGGTAGTATAAAACATGGGGATCTGTTTTATTCTTTTGTCTTAAAAAAGCCTTTATCAAGATCATCTTTTGTTTATGTTGCATTTTATTCTGCTTTCCCTTTACTTCTGTAACTTGTTCTGCAGTCATGAATAGTGTTGAAGCCAGTAGTGCATTGCTATCTGCTGAATAGCTGTTATCACTTTCAAAGTGAAAATAAATTAAACCAAAACAAAATAAAATAAATACACTACTGTTAAATAGTGTTCCTTCAGTCTGGGCTGGGAATGGTTTGGTTTCCCTCAGCTTGAATGTGTTAGAGTTCTGGGTCTTTGCATCCGTTTGATGGAGTTCTGTTTTTCCATAGCCTTGTACCAATTAAACATCCTGCTTCATGTTCAGCATCATTATCCGGACTGATAGCAGAGATATAGCTTTCCTGTACTTACTGTGTTTTCATTAGATTGCTTGCAGTACTTGTTCTCTCTCTGTTACAAAGTGTCTTTGCTTTATCTTTCAATGTAACTTTCGCTTACGTAGAAATTTAAGTATTTTGTCTTAACATCACTTGCAAGTTCACACTTCACTTTCAGCAATTCTCATTGCTTTCCTGTGCTTCTTGATCTCTTAAGTCACAGTATTCTTTTCTGGTCACTCATCTAGCTACTACATTTTACTTCTTTGCTTACTTGTAATGGCTTTTTGCAGTGAGCCTTTATCTCCCTAACATATGTATTTTCTCTATAAGGTTTTATTTATCCATTCTGTGTACGTTCTTACCAGTTAAGCACTTCTGAGCATTAAGAGGTTCCAAACTTTCTCTGTATTCAGGACAGAGAAGTTTTCAGCTGTTTTATGTTGCCCAAATGTTGTCCACTTTCATTACATTCATTGGGATTTCAGGTTCTACTGTTTCATTAACTGGACTCAGCATCACAAATCAAAACTAGTACTTACTTCCAACATTTTTTTTTTTTTTTAACTGAAAAGCTATTTAGTACAGTAAGCAAACCCTTGTTAAAATATTATACATGTCATTTCCCCCCCTCAGCGTGGGGATTTTTGTGCTTCTTCAAAGTGTTGTTCTGTACCATAGTGACAATTTTCCTTTTAAAAAATGAAAATGAAATCATATGGCTTTTTGGATTGTATATCAGAAGGATACAGTCAAGGATTTGCTCTTTCAGGATTTATTCTCACCTTGTTTTACAGGTAGTGTTGATGAAGTTTTTCTGTTGAGCAGCTGTCAGAGTATAAAAAAATACATGTGCTTCAATTGGTACCTATGGGTATTACAAATGAAAATTCTTACATTAACTGAAAGCTATAGATTGAGTGGAAATTTCAGTTTATCTAATTTTGCACTTGACTGTTTAATGTACAGCCAAGTCTTCATTTGCTCAGTATAGTTAGTCATTTCCCCTTTTTTTGGCTGGAATTTCCTTTGAAATGAGAAAAAAAAGGAATATCTTATTTTAACACTCGGAGAAAAATCAAGAAATATCAGGAACAGTTTTTTTTTTTTTTTTTTTGTCCCTTCTATTTTAAAAAAATATTGCAGCATATACTGAACTGCATGCAACAAATCTGAGATTTTTCTATTGCAGATAAAATGTAATCTGTTGGAATTTGGGGGCTTTCAAAAACACTTGTATGGCAGGTGTTTTAGGCCAACTTTAAGTACCCAAAAGAATCCAATTTTAAATTTCATATGACGTTATGTGATGCATCATTTCCTTGTGCATGCTTCAACTACAGCAAATTACTCAATATATAAAAGCCTTTTTTTATTTTTTTTTTTACTCCCACATGGTCATTTGCCTGTGAAACACACATTACATTTAGTGCTTGTTTATATTATAGTGAAGTGATCCCTATAGATGGCCCAAACTAAGAGCCTAATACTGCTGGAGGAAAAAAAATGTTTAACTCCTTCACAGGCTTTGCGGATCGGATTAGTTGTGAACTGTGGTGGGAAACAAGTCGCAATGAGGAAAAACAAAACAACAACAACAAAAGGCAGAGCTGAACCAAACCAGAAGCTAACTGGTATTTAATCTTCTAGATATGATGAATGGAACTATGTGTCTGGTTCTTTTACATTGTTGTTATTTTGGTTACCTTAAAATGTACTTCGTGTCATGTAGACACATATAGATGTACTGTAAGTGTCATATAGATTTTATGCTTCTGGAGAGTACATTATTTTATACTGCTTAGGGTTACCTAACCTATGTCTATAGGATTATGTGCATTGCAGTTCTGTAAAATGATGTTTCTCCACCTTCCACATGAGGTGTCGTTAAGCATTTCTTATTTTTATTTTTTTACCAGGAAATCACAGTCTAGTCTGTAAACCTCTGTGGACTTGATGATGGGAAACAATAATCTGAAGTGATCCAAGGAGCTTTGATGTAAGCTATTAAAACTGTTTTACTTTGCTTTTGGGGAGATGTGGAATACTGTTGACAGAGAATATATGTTGTAGCTTAAAAAGATTCCAGTAAGAAAACAATTCTGAAATGTAACCTGATCAGAACTGAAGTTCATGGTCAGGTGTCTTAGTTGCATCACTGATTTCCTTTTATATATGAACCGTACTTTCTGTGTCCAACATGTTGAACCTATATGTAAAGAAAGAACATTTTTTTATAGAAAGAGATACAAACACATCATAAATCATCTGTCATTTATAATTTCTTGGTACTAAGTGTTTATGGTTTATGAGTCACAGCTGTTGAAAAGCTTATGATGAAAAAATGATACCTTAGAAATGGCTGCAGAACCATGAGCAGCAGTTTATTATTATTATTACTATTATTTTAAAATATGGCAGAGTTTTGATCCTCAAATTAATTTTGTTCACTCAGTTACAACAGTTGTATAAACCCAGCAGGAGAATATGTACATAAATAAATATATGCCAATGTATTTCCTCTGAACAGTATTTATAGCCATTTCACATATGTAGTTACATTGATGGGCTTTACAAATGCCTTTTCAAAGGCATTTTCTCTTAAACAGTGAGATTATCCCCTCTACTTTATTTGTTCCTTGATGCAGAAATCCAGTGAAATTATCAGTCTTAAACTTTAAAAATGTGACAACGTTCTGTCATTTAATTGTTTGAAGAAGGTTGTTTGCATTTGTTAGGAGCTCTCTGCTTCACCTTTAAGGAACTATGCCTCATTGCGTTAAGAATACCTGAATTCCATTTGTTGACAAAACCTCTAACAAAAATCAGTATAAAACAGTTAAAGCATAATTTACCATAAAGATAAAAAGCATTTCATCTGAGCAATGTGTCACAAGTCAAATATTGCCAGAACTGCTTTGGATTTCTGTGAGATAAGGAAAAAGGTGGTGCTAGATGATGTGCTGTCTGCCATCTGCTCTCAGTGGTGTCTGTATTGATGGTTCTTACAGCAATGTAAAGAAATACTGAATTGTTGAGGTCTAAAGATTTTCTTCTGAAAAGAAGAAAAGAGCAATGGGGGCAGCTGCTCCTTGTATTCCAGAAACTGTTTAAATTTTGAGGTCTGTTTGTCAGTCAAAACATGCCCTCAACTTCTTTTTCTGTTTCATTCCTTTATGTCTAGCTATCATTTGCATTTTTGTGATTCACATTTAGGTAATGTCCAGGTACTTCACATTCTTCAATGCATCTATCTGACAACAACCCAGGAATATAAAGGTGTTGCTCTCCTTATTTCTTTTTCTGTATGGGAAATGTAAGCAAAGAAATAGTGTAGAGAACTTTCTTGTGTCTGCATAAGGCATCTGTGAGAAACTGAACACTGGGAAGCCAATTCTAATCTCTTGCTTTTATAGTGAATCGTTCAGGTATCTGAAAGCACGAGTAACTTCATGCCCAGTTGAAGAGATGAACATATTCCCAAGAACTTTACAGGGAGGTATGGAGNAGATCCCATATGTCATTTCTTAAATTCAATCATGAGCATATAAAGTCAGTTTAGTTCTTTAAAAATACTGGGGAAAAACTTGCCAAGGCTTTCTGACTTCTTGTAAATAGTGGATAGATTCCTTCTTGCATAAGAATCTGCTGTTTCGGAGAGGTGCTCCTATGATTCCACTTCCCCAAAACATGGCCTGGCTCAGCTCTGTGGTTTTGTTGTAGAAAGTAATTGTGGAATTGCAGTCTGAAATAAGTGAAAGGGCTTTTCTTATTCTTTCCTTCTCTCTAGCTACAAGTTTCCACTTTTTCCCTTGCACAGATGCTAATGCTGGTTCTCTGATGTGGCTCCCAGCATGGCTATGTGAGCAACAGTTCCCACAGATGAAGGCACAGAAACTCATGGCTGGGGAGAAAAGCCTAAAGAAAACTGGCACTAGGCCTTAAAGGGATAATGGCTGTACAGCTTTATTGTGATTCTGGTGACGGCAAAATGTCTTGAGCCACAGCGAGTTTTGTCCTATGTTTGTGATGACAGGACAGCCTTTTCAAAACATGGCTGTTTTTATCAATGTACAGTATTTTGTGATCTTAGGTTAGATGCAGAGCTGCAAAGAATAAAACTGTAAACATTGTCTCTGTCATACAAAATCATGAAAATGGCCACAGAGTCCTTATGGTGACCCAGTGTACTTTGTTTTGAGTGAAAGTAATAGATATTTTTCGTTTTCATCTTGTTATTTCCCTTGGCATGTCCTTAGGCGTGACTGTCCAGTGTTCTGTCTTGCATCAGGTTACCCTAGTCATATGTTAATGTTTTCATTCATATCAAACGTGAATAGGCTGTCTGATCAATAACCATGTTTTCTTCTCCAGATCAGAGATTAGTCCCGTCCATTCTAGAACCTCCAAACACAGCAGTAGGTAAGGAACTGTGCTATACTTTTCAGAACAATAGTACACTGAATTTTACATGCTCCAAGCAGTAACCCCAGGAGTTTGGGATTTAAAGTTGTGCTTCAAGGCTGCTGCCCTGTATTTAGATTGCCATGGCTTTCTGAAAACAGAGTTTTTGTCTTTTCTAAATTTGCTTATTCTTGTGTCATTTCACTGGAAAGCCATCTGGTCTTGTGGAACATGCCTGTGTGTGCAAATGAAATTTAACAATATTGGATAGCACTGCAGTGGTCAAGATTGATTAGGACTTGTGTGAAAAGTTTAAGACAGTCTCATGCAAAGCGACTGTCCCATGCATCACCATCACAGAGCATATGTAGGGCACTGGTCTGTTTCTAGGGGTCAAAGCTTCCTCCACTTTGTAACAATAGACAGCTGTTACTAATTGCTGAAGGCATAATTGATTTCTAGCATCGACAGAGAAAGAAGGACTAGAAGTTCCCTAAGGGTCCCTCTCCTGAAAGGTAGGGGCTGACTATGGGAGTATTATTCTTTGTGGACGATAGTTTTCACCTTGGTTCATTCAGGGACTGCAGAAGGGTAAAGGCTTTCTTTTATTTGTTGTTGTGCTGGCTTGTCCTGCTCCTTTTGTTTATTTACAGACTAGAGTGTGATTGAGAGACTTGCACTCAAGAAGCTGTAGGATTTGTTGTCCCTGACAAAAGGAAGTAGCAGTCTTCACCTTTAAAAATCTTTAAAATGATTATGACCCACTAGGTAAAGCCATATAGTGTGCAGGAAGAGAGGATCTACATCTTTCCATTGACCCACATACACCAACCATCTAAATCTAGATCTGAGCTTGCTCAAGTCTGTTATCTTGGGAGTACCGTTTCTTTTTTTTTTTTCTTGTGTGTCTTGTGATCATCCTTGTAATAACTGCTGAACTGACAGAATGCAGTGATCTCACGTTGAGTGATGTTATAAGCTGTGGAATAACACAAGAAACCGGTTTTTAATTTTATTTCAGTAAAAATTCCATTTGATGTGCAGCTTGCATTTGGCTTCCCTTCTCTCACAGTATTTTAAATAGTTCAGGCTTTTTCCTTTTTTAAGTTTAAGAATGGTCACCAAACCCTGTAGATCAGACATGTTTATAACATGAGACTTGCTGGGTTTTATGAGGGAAGTAGCCTCCAGCAGACCACTGGCCCAGAAGCCATCTGTAGAAAGTTCCTTAAGTTTTCAAAACAAATGCAAATAGGAAAGTTAATTGGATTACAGGTTTATTTTGACTGATCCAGCCAGTTCAGTTGAGAGGTTCTATGGCGACTTATTGATCTAAAGCTGTTGAAGTAAAGGTTTCAAATAACAGTTTCTATTTTCTTTTTCTTGTAGAATGCCACTTTCTAGTATTTTTTTTTCAGGAGCCTCTTGCCATTTTTCCTTCAGATTTGTTTTGAAATACAGATCTAACCTTGTTTGTATCAAGCTCTGAAAAAGAGTTAAATAAAATGAATGCTTAAATTTTGCTTCACGACATAAGTAAATACTAGAGTTGCACAGCACAGTTGCACTTCATCCAGGGCCAAAAGGAAATGAAATCCTCACGAACATGGTGGTAGCTTGATGAAGTCTCTTGGTTAGATGTTTTCATAAAAGGAAATAATTCGTCTTATTTCTTTATTTACTGTCCCACGTGACGCTGAGTTTCAATGAACTGTCAGCTTGCTGTGGTTTATTCCTTTTCAAGACAGATGTAAGAAAAAAAAATGTTGAAATTGAAAACAGTCATGTCACATGCATCTCCATTTTTTTTTCGCTGGAGCCGGTGAATGCCCAATGGGCTTTATAATAGATGAGTGTCACTTTACAAAAAAAGTCTTCAGTTGCCGTATACATTTGAATGTTTTAGTGTTCTATAGGACTTTGAATCATTCTTGTACTGAGGCAAAACTTACTCCAGGAAATGCTGGCTTTGGGGGGAAGACCGCACAGAACGTGTGTGTATGTGTGTCTGTATGTATGCATCATGAATGAGATACTGGCCTATGTACTATGTCTAAAGGGGGCATGTTAGTATCTGTGCTCCTTAGACTTATCCCATTATTCTCCTATGTCAGCAAAATAATGCATGGCCTTTAGAAGCCGCTGTTGGAACTGATTTTTTTCTCCGTTGTCTTGTATAAAAAATTCCATCTTACTTGGGGTAGTCTGTGGAGAATTATAAGTAATTCTCTTGCCTTGCCTGAAATAAGCAACACAGAACTGCTCATTCTGCAAACTGTTTTTCTGACTGCCTCAAGTAAAGAACACAAAATACAGTTCACTTCCTTTGGTAAAAATGAAACAAAACAACCTCCGGTAACTTTGCTTGCACATGAAAAAGGTTCAGGCAGTCCTGGAAACTGAGCAGGGGTTTGTTCTTGGAGAGTGGTTGGAATGGACCAAACCAGCTGGAGAGATGTAGATGTTTGCCACCTGCTTGCCTTCCAGATAGTAAATAAATAAAATGTATGTTTTGTACAGCATCACCATTATCTGCATTAATTTGTACTGAACACAGAAAACAGGTGATTTTGGGGAAGCATACTCATTGTATTTGACATAGCTAGTAAGGGGGATAACTGTGGTCCCTAATGAAATTTATTTATACCACATGGTTTCAGTCTTGTTCTTTGCAGTAATCAGCCTCTTTATCTCCTGGTGACTAACAGGATAGCCAAAGAGCACAGGAGTTCTTCAGTGTGGTGCTTCTATAGCAACTAAAATGAAGAACCTTGCTTTGTAACTGCTAGTATTTTTGTTGTTCTGTGGATAGACTAAGCATCAGGACTCCCCCTGACTCTTTTCAAAAGTGTGAATCGAATCAGAAACTTTTTAACATAATTATTGCTCCTATGCTCAGCGTAGACACCAATTCTTGTGTGCTTAGGGAGTTAACTAAGCAAACCCTTTCACTCCCTCTATATCTTCTACATAATATACAATCACTTTGATTAATATGCTTTGTCTAAATTTTATATTGGGCCATTCCGCTGTGGCAATGAGCATGTCTTGAGAGACTGTCTTTGGTCTTGGGGACTGAATAGTCTTGGCTTTAGAAAGTCAGGGGAACAAAACAACAATACTAAGAAAGACGATTATTCAATTCCCATGTTTGTTCCACGGTAAAAGTCCCTTCTCATGGCCCAAGATACTAAAAACCAGATATTGTTGGTGGAGATTATGAATTCCAGTACTCTTTACTGTGTGTATCTACTTTTCTATCTGTGTATGTTGCAATAAAACAACATGAACAAGGTTATAAAAATAGCCTGGAAGTGATTGACATGCTAATAATGCTCCATCAAGTCAATAATGCTCATGTAACAAGCTCCTGAGAAAATAATATTTTTGGTCAATAATACACATTTTAAAAATGAACTGTTTGTTTTTAATTAACCTCATATTTGGCCATTTAGTCATGCCATGTCCATCAACTTCAGCAGAGAAAAACACGTGCTGTCTTGAAACACTGTGTTGTTGCCTTAAACTTTCATCTCTTCCTTCTTGGCTTTCTCTTCTGCATTCCACCTTAGCATGTTTTAAAGGATTGAGGCAAATCATGGCTTGTCACGTTACTTCGAATTCTGTGCTTGTCCTTTGTATGAGTGGTGTTAGGTGATTCATCTGTGACAGAACATCCCATTATATTGTGACAGATTGTCAAGGTGAACCTGCTGTAAGTACTTAGCAACAATACAGTGCTTCTAATGTGTCATTTGGCACTTTTTCATTTCTTTTTCTTTTCTTTCTTTTTTTGGCTAAGGGCTGACAGATTTTAATCCATTAAGTGATCCAGAAAAACAATGTTTGGGATTGTGTAAAGCTCAGTAACACTAAGCAGGACAGACAGTGCCCACAAATTTCTGACAGGAAGGAAATAGGTCTTGTGGTCTTAAGATGACTATTGTCACATGATGTTAAGTAGTATATTGTGGGGTTTTGTTTGGTTTTAGTGTTATTATCTTTTAAGAGAAAAATTGTATGCTATCAGTGAAGACATTTTAAAAAAGAAAATGGATTCATAGCTCAATTTTGAAGATCTGAAATAAATTCTAACAGTTGTGAGATGACTTTCAGATGTCTATTTCCTCAGGTTGTGTTGTTTCTGTACCTACCTACATACAGATATGGAATTTTTATCTCATTTGGTTAAAAAATAAAAATAAAAAATATCCCTATCCATGAATGCTTACAACTGGATCTTGATAAGGGAGAGTTTCTTCCTGTCCTTTGGTTCTTTGTTTGCGCTTTCTGTTGGACTGAATGGCATATCAATATGTGGCAACTTTTCATATCTTTGCATGTGTTCCATTTCAGCACAGGGTTTCACAAACAAGACTTTTCAAGGAGGTGAAAGAGAAGTGGGGTCTAGCTGGAGAGCTGGCTCCTCTCCAGACTGCACCTAGCAGTGGTGCTGACACACTGGGCACTTGCATTTGGGTTAGACAAGCTCAGGAGTTCTGCCATTCCCTTCCCATCATTCTATCTCCTGGATGCTCCAGGGATTTCACAGTAGCTCCTTGTCTCTAGCACAAGGCTTGTGATTACAGTATGTTTCCATCCCTCTCATTAAAAAATAATTTTGTACCTATCAGTGCTATCAGATTGTGTGGCTAAATTCATATTAAAAATAGGATTGTCAAGTTGAACTTCAGGCAAGGCTTTTACAACTTCCTTAGAGACTGATGACTGATGAGTGCTTTTGTAAATAAGGAGTCTTAATTAGCTGCCTAAATGTTATGTTGGGAGCCTGTCATGAAGTAACCATTGTTTGGACAGCTTTTGCGTGCCTGTGTGTTTATGTATGCTCACATAAAGATCATAGTGCATATAGGAACTCTTACTTTTTGCTGATGCAAAATTCAGCTACCTTCCTGAAGTCAGTAGTAAATTGATGGCTTACAAAAAAATCTGGCTTACCATTTTGAACAAAACTACAGTAGATGACGTCCATCAATATGTGATTACTGAGCAACATGTTTAAAATAAGACAAATACTAAAGGTTAAAAGGAAGACAGAGATTGGGAATCTGATGCATTTTTAGTATAAAAATGAATCCTGCTTAACCCTTCGGTGTTTCTCAGTACTGTATTCTTTTTCTTTGCCCTAATAATGAGACTCGAAACCCGTATTTGTATTGCATGGGATAAAGGTTGCACTGATTTGAATCCTGTGTAATCTTGATTTATTTGATTTTGCCTGGCATGTAGAATAGTACCCAGTTTTATGTAATTTTTGACCAGTGCTTACAGTGTTTGGTTACACTTCTGAATATTTCTTTTTTTTTTTTTTCTTTAATATCTCCAATTTCTGAAGTGGAAAAATGGTGAAACAATGCAAATATCCTGTTATTTAAAACTTGTCAATTAACTTAGATTACTGTCTGCCCATATAATCTTTATCATAAGTCTCTGTATGTTGGTAATTATCATTGTCTGACTAACAACAGATCTAAAAGCTTGAACGTCTTCTGTACCTATCTTCTTTGGACAGGATCATACTATTTTGTTCCAAAGTTCATTTATAAGCCATTAGAGTTAAGGAAAAGATGGCTGTGTCAGGACCTGCTATTTGCATTCTGACTGAAATATTCAGAAAACATTAAAGCTATCCACAGAGTCTGAGAGGTACTTCCAAGGTATGATTGCTACAGGCCTTGATTCACAAATGTACTTTCTTCTATTTTTCTGTCATTGAGATAACGTTGGGACAATGCTTTTCCATTGACTGAAATAAAGATGTGGAAAAACCATTTCAGGCTCATTCCACAGCAAAGAGATGAAACTTGAAATTGAAACGAGGTCAGTAAGCTTTGTAAAATAGGTAATAGGTAAGTATGTAATTTTTCAGCCCTTTTTAAGAGGATGAGGTGACGGCACACAACTCTAATTGTGCTGAATGAGGCAAGACCAGTATGGAAGTATTAGTCAGTGTTTTCTTGGGAAAGAATAGTAGAAGAATATTTCTTGTTAACAAATAGAGTGTTGCTTTAAATAAAGCAGAAGAAAGGATTTCAAGGAAAACATATTCTTAGTTGCCTATTCAGTTGCAAAATTGAGCAATTCAGACCTTTTGGTTTGGCTCTCTCCATCTATATGCATTTACTTACTTTAGTATGTGTGCTCTTGCTTCTGAATTCTTTCCAGATTTAATGGTGAGTCTTTGATATTGCTGAAGATTATTGGATATTTCTTTTAAACAGAGGTAAAAATGTCTTACTTTTTAAAAAGGTGTGATATGTGTTAATGAAGAGAATCCAGCTTTATGAAAAAGGCATTTTCATGGGCTCTGTTTCCTGCTGATATTTTTGTAAGCACAGAATTAAGTGTAAGTGTTCTTCTGGCAGGTATTTAAGGAAAATATATGATTGCTTTATTTGTATTATACTTAGT
>VXAA01003313.1:164064-216596 GCA_013399115.1 Anseranas semipalmata | reverse complement strand
TTTTTTTTTTTTTTTTTTTTTTTGAGGGAGGAATCTGACAGTATCTTGCTTTTTTTCTTTTTTTCTTGCTTCACTGGTTTGTAAGTCTGAATACTTCCATGTAAAGTGTAAGCACAAGCTGTATGTAATAACTTTTCCAGGAGTAGAACAGACTATAGCTCAGGTTGCGGTAGCATTCAGTGGGCTGCATTCCCACCTAAATTTTGCCTGGTGAAATTGCCTGTGGGTTGGGCATATCAATCCTGGAACAGTGCAGTTTTGCTTATGCCAGGCCTTGACTGTCTGAAGACCGACAGCTGAAGACCCAAATGCCACTGTCTGTGAGAAGCTCTCTGTGGCAGAACTTCTCCTGAACTTGACTAAAGTCAAGTTCCATAAGAGTTGTCCTTTACCTTAAACATTCTGTGTAGTACAAGCCTGACTTTTTTGGAACATGATGACTACTGGACAGGAGTATCTAAAATAAATTATATTGCTTAGCAATATGATTCTCTTTTTAAGTCCCTTTTCTAAAAGCAGAAAATATAACTGTTGGTAAGTTGTTCTTATGTTTGGTGTAAACTCAGCCTCTTTAAAGAACTTCAGTTTGCATTCTTAAATCAGAATTTCCATTTATAAATATTTAAAAAAATATATGAATTTGACATATCCAAAAGGGAAGGAAAAGGATAGGAGAAAAAAAAAACAAACAAACATACCGTGATGTAGAGAAAATATCTTTAAAAAAAAAAAAAGCTGAGTAGCTGCAATTAACATTGACTTGAAGTTGAATAAATCCAGCAAAAGATTGGAAAATGTATTTTACTTTTCTCCAAAATGCAGTCCTTGCTCTTTGAAGAAATTTAATCAAAAAAAAAAAAGAAAAATCAGATCAGCAAGACTTTGGCTTGAAGATTTGCAGAAGCTGAACATCTGTTGGGATTTGGCCTGCTTTTTTGTTTGTTTGTTTTGTTTTTAATAATAATAATAAAAGTAAAGTTAAAGCAGATTAGTTCCAAACTCTCTGTGAGAATGACCTGACAATGAATTAACAACATTGTGAGAGGGCAGCCTCTTTGTGCATCCAGTTCATTGAAGGCTTCAGAAGGCCAATTAAACTGTGCTCATTTGTACCAGATGAAGATCTGGTCCCAGCTGTCTGTAATTTCTATACTACAGTGCTGGAGATAGATTAGAATTAAGTTGATTTTCAAGGTATTTAATTTGAGACATGATTTTAAGTTTGGTTTCTTGCTCCTAAAATGGAAATATTGCAGAAATCAGCTGTCCCAGCCTGTGCCTGTCTAGACTTTGATGGGGATGAGAATTGCTGAAAGGGCAAAGAAATAGAACTGATCTGTATATGGACATAAATTTGCCCAGGGCTGAGGGTCCCTGTCTGTGGCCGGCATCAATGGGAAGTTAGTAAAGGGTCTTTACAAAGATAGAGGCAGACAACGGCCCCTTTGCTGTACATGCAGAATATGTCAATAGCTGCATACGCTTTTGGAGCCCTTCAGACTTTCTCCAGTCTTTGTTACAAAAAATACTGATCCTTAGCTGTATGAGCACGCTGTCTTCTCTGGAAAATTGCTCCCCATGTGGTGGCTTTGCGCGAAGCACAGCCCTGCTTGTGAATAGCATTAGCTGAGCATGCTGTCCAAATTGCCAGTGTGGCAGAGTTGCACCCACAAGTGTGACTGTGCATTCTCTCAAATTGTAGAAGAAGGACGGAGAGCCTTTGTGTGCCTGGGAGCATGTGCATGTGTGAAGGACGTGTGCAACATCCTTTGCTTATTATCAAGTGAAGTAGAGGGGAACGATGACTAAGCAATGCTGATGATCCACAGCTTGACTCTTTTTCTTTTCTCTTATTTTTGGCTTTTTTTTTTTGTTTGTTTGTTTGTTTTGTTTGTTTGGTTGGTTGGTTGGTTTTTTTTTTGTAACTATTTAGATTTTGCTTGCAACTGCAGTAAGCTCACATGTCTTTAAAAAATATGAGATGCAGAGAGAAGGACTAAAGCTTGACAGCTTATACTGGGGACTGACTAAAAAAAGCTAATATGAAGTCCACGAACAAATTAACTGTGACACTTCTGTAAATTTAGAAAAGCACCTGCCATACTCAGGCAATTTTTAGGAACATTGTATTTTAGTAAACCCAATTTTAGTGCTTTGTTCTTTATCTGGATTTGCTTCCCATCGTTGCTAATTATTCAGATTTTTGTGTCTAAACCAGATCATTCTCATAGATTGCTACTCTTACCCAATTACTCATTTTGCTATATCTTATACAACAGCAGTCCATAGAATCTTCATCTCTAGAATGAAATCTCACCTGTGCACAATAGATTTTCTGTAGAAGTTGGTGGAATACTAATATTTAATTAAGCAGAATCAGCAGGTTAATTATAGGGTGGAACCAACAGACACAAAAGGATATATAGTAGAAGCACGTTGCAGTCATTTGAAGAGACTGCTGAAATGCAGCTTTTTGCATGATGGGAAGGAAGTTTTGCCAATCTATGAATAAATTGTCCTAGTACAGGCTAATGATTATCGATTGTTTATTTTTTGCATATACTATTTTTACGTTAATGTTGAAGAAGCATATATTTTTCGTATGTCTATGAGATCTAAAAGAGTCAGGTGTTCTTCCTGGACATATAATGCCTTAGACAAATTATAAAAATATTTTGGCCTATAGCATTAAAACTTCAAAATGTTTAGGTCTTGATGGTAATCTTTAATCTGTGTAAAAAAGGGCTATGGAGCCATGCTGCAGCAAGAGTCTATAAATGATTCCTACTCTGAACATAGCAGCATGGTAACTGTATTTGATTTGAAATCTTGTCCAAAACCTTTGTTTTAATGAAAGAAGAAGCTTCCTTTGAGTTCAGTGAGTTTCAATCAAACTATAGTGATGTCTTTACAATGAAATATTTGTGTGTTTATACAACATGCAATGGCTTTGATCGTCTCTAATGTTGGCAGGTATTCTGCAATGTTTGTATTTTCAGAGTGCAATGGAAATTTCTATGTTAGCAAAGTATCTGATTCTCAAGTTGAGATGGAGCAACACTATTTTAAAATAATTGCAAATTTAAAGTAAATGGAAATGCATTTGCTTATATGTTATTGGACAGAGTAAGTGCATGGGCAAGTACTTTGTTTTTAGCATTTCATGATATTTTTTCACATCGCAAATTGCAAAATCTCTTTTTTTTTATCTTTATGTAACCCAAGATGAGTATTTACTTAAATCTTATTTTAAGGGTTTTTCATCATTTTGAGTTAAGCTGCTTCGTTCACATTTAATGCCACAAATTTCAAAATTTCCAATATGAACAAGCTATTTGATTCCTATATAATTCCAGGGATTTTATATATAACCATATGTCTTATTAACAGCAGATCTCAGTGACAACCAAAACAAGGAATTTTTGCATTTGTTGCTTTTTGTAAGAATTCACATTACATAATGGCTCCATTACTGAATGAAACAACTAGGGTAAACATCACTTAGCTTCTGAGCAGAACATGTTTCATATGACATTCCTCAGTCTGCATTCTGGGTCTGCTTTATATTTTCTAAGAGTATACCAAAACAGATTTAAGAGCAAATATACCTTAGCTTCCTCTGTACAATGAGTTTTAAAGCTGAGGAAATGTTCAAACAACCTAGGTCCCAGTTCAGCAAGGTATTTATGCTGCTCTCTCCTTGTTATGCAGGTAACACAGTTGGTTTAGAACAGCATGCGGGATTGATGGTTTAGAGCTCAGCTACACTTGGGTACCAGTTACAAAGGGACTCCCTCCTAAGTCAAATTATTTCTGTGATAATGAGTTGACATTAAAGATTTAGTCCTGAGGCATCCTTTACAGTCACAGAAACTGAAATGGCATCAATAGGCATCTTTAGTGCACCTTAACTATGTTTCAGCCACATCACACTTTGTGTGATGCACCTGTACTCTTTCTCTTTCCTCTACCTTGGACTGAGAGTTTTTGCATAGGGAACAATCTACTGATATAAAAATTATTAAATACATGAAAAATCATGTTAGTTTTGATTGAATTGTGTTATCTACCCCTGAAATTACTTTCCAAAGCCCTTGGGGCCTTGACAGTAGGGTGGAAATAAGTTTTGATTAATAGCGCACAGCTAATTGTTAGTGCACTCAGAGATAAGATCACAGCCTTTCTGGGCTGCTACCTGAGTGATACAGTTACAATACTCTCAGATTTCAGTGTGTCAAAATGGTATAGCAGAGTGTTTGGTGGGAATAGAAGAGAGTCAGGATCCTCCTTCCCATTCTCGTAGAATTCTGCAAGCAGAAATGTAATTGCTCTGTGCTGTGCATAGACACCTGACATAGTAGTGTTGTAAGCTGACTGACTAATGGAAATGAACTTTGCAGGTCACTGTGGTTTACAATGCTTTGTAACACAAGAATAGTAGGACAGGAAAAAGCTGTAGAAGGGGTCATGGAAATCTCTTTAGAGCCCGTCTACCTGATCGTGTGTGAAGAGTTGTCTTGTTACAGTGTCTTAAATGTAGTTGAAGCTCAGGGAATTTTGTTCTTTATAACTGCTGCATTTGTGAAATCTGGAGCTGTGGAACTGTTCAAATCATGTACAGTTTGATTAATTTTGCCTACCACACTAAGTAACTAAGTAGAGCTTTCCTTACATTGAAATACTAATTTTATGTTGTAAATTGGATTAACTGAACCTGAAAGTAGCTTGCCAGATCCTATGAGAAGAGGTACTGAGAATTGCAATATCAAATGCACAGTATTAGAGTGTCACCTCATTTTGCTTACTAGGTATTGGGGAATGAAGATGTTTTGAGTGGAATGCATTTATGTCCTGTCTATGTGGTCAAAGATAATGGTAGACTATTACACCTGTTACAGAAAAGGGTGACTAAAGCATAGGGATGTCCACATGGCTAACCATGCTGGAATAGAACAGAAATCCTTTATTTTCAAGAGTAGTTGTCACAGTCTTCTGGCATTGTGAGGTGTCTCTTTTGGGATTCATTCCATTCTGCTGCTTCTAGGGTCACTAGACCTAACACTGAATGTTGAATTAGCAGCAATCCAAACCACAGAGGCCGTCCTCCATACCAGGTCCTTCATGGCTGCTACATGCCTATTTAGCTCTTTTCTTTCATACTGAGAAAGCATTGAGCATTGCTCAGGAGCCCTCTAGTAGCACTTCTGGACTGAGTCTTGGCCACTACCACCACAAAGGCCTTCCTGCTTATTATCCCTATCCTTTTCTAAACCCTTTTAGTTTATTTTGCTCCCAGTTCTTTATTCAGGAGGCTAATAAACAAGGCTCAGGCTTTGAGGTCTTGTATATTTTCTAGGATCTAGCAGAAGAGCTTGTTCTTTTCTCATCTGTTTTCCAAGACAGAATATCTATTTTTTCACTGTTTGCATTTTTTCCAATGGTAGTAGTAGTAGTACGTTGCCCTGTGCGTAACTGCAAGGCAAGTGCTTAGATTTCTTTTTTGTTATCCTTCACTAAACTCTGAATAAATGCAGAAGTTAGTCTATTTTCATCAGTTTCAAAACTTTCCTTGTATACTGTTTTCTATCATATGCAAAGCACACAAATAATTCAGCGTGTTGGGAATTTGCATTTCACTACGATTCATTCATATCCCATAGAAGACTATAAAAGGAACAAAGACTTAGATTTTTATGCTTCTTTTATTGGATAAAATTTCCAAGAAAATGTCGAAAATACCTACATACGTTTTAATACATGAGTAAATTTATTGGAGACATTGAAGAGACACTGATACAAAACAGACAGGAGTGAAAGGCAAACCAGCTTTCTAATAGTATCCTGAGATCTTTTCTTTTTGCCTACATGCTACAGAGGCCTGATTCAATTATACTGCCAAATTAGTACAGTACTTGGTACATGTTGTCTTCTTGATACTGTAACACCCTGTGATAGTTGAGGAGATATTCCACATGTTACTTGGCTCTGTATCTTTAAAGAGAGGTTTCTTACAGTGCCTAAATGAAGATGCCTGACTTTTGATGGGAACCAAGTAGGCTAATTTAGGCTTGAGATTTCTGAAAATGTTCAGCTTTGAATATGAGGGACCAACAACTTTTTTCAGTAATTTTTCTTTCATGGTTGTCATTGAATGCCAAGAGCTGGATGACAAAATATGTGATTTGCCAACCACAAAATATAGCATCCTTTTACTAATGAACTCTAAAGTAACATATTTCAACAAATACATAAGGAAGCAATATATTTCTCTTTAGCCCTATTATGTTTGTACCATAGCAAAATGTTTCTCCTTTTTCCGAAAGTGGATGCATAGTCTAGTTTTGAGGGATTTTTCTCCAAAGAGATATTAAATTTTGGCAAGTTCTAAAATAAAATGTTATTTTAAGGAAAAAAGAAGTCTTAAACTTTTACCTATATGTACACATAAGAAGTCTGCATTAACCAGCTTCTGCAAGTTGAGGATTTAATCCCCAGACTTAAACTTTTTATGTTCTCTAGTGGAGATTTTTACTAAAATATTTAAATCATAGCTAGAATGTTGAGCAGAAAAATGAATAAATTCAAAAAATAAAAACACTTTCATCTGTGAGAAAGAAAACCTGAAAATGTGTTTTTTTTTCTATGTTTCCTATTTGATGGCTAGTGGTGTACTTTTTTGGCTCATCTTTGAACTGCTCATAATCCAGTTTTCTAACTGCTTCCTTTTAAGAAAATGGAACTTTCCTCTCTTGGATTTCCTTTAAAAATTCTCTTCTCATTGCAATGCTGACATACTTTAACTTATACACACTTTGGCAGAAATGTTATTCAGAGAATTGCTAAATTGGTCTCTGTCTCTGTTTTATGCAACAGCTTGATGATTAGTAGTTTAGTAAACAGTTTGGAAAGGCATGGAGCAGTGTTAGTTTCTTACCAGAAAACTAACACTTACTAACGTGATCTCAGTGGTGCAAGTTAGATTTAATATGGCTTGGAATGTTGTAATTCTGTTATCCTCCAATGTGGGATCCTAGGAATAGGCTGCAGAGTCATAAAAGTCCCACAGTCTCTCTTGGTCAGAAGGAAAAATGCAAGCCAAATAAAGTGGGAATGATTCAAGAGTTCTGGACCTTGTACTAGAGCTGAGGCTGGTGCCAAATAGAGAGGAGCTGTGGTGGTATCTTTTAGTAAATGAAATTATATTCAGGGGGAAAAGAATAGACTAGCTTTGGGGAACACAAGCTTCCATTTACATCCAAGTTAGATGGAGCAAACCTCAAGCCAAATACAGTTTCTGAGTTTAGCTTCACATCCATCTCAGTTGAGTAGTTTTCAGTTCTTGCCTAGCTGGTGTCTTTATTGCAGAGATGAAAATTTTAACTAAAAGTTTTTGGACCTATAGCAGATGTCATGACCCTTGACTTTAGTAAGGCTTTTGAGATTATTTCACATGCAATTTTCATAAGCCATTAAATGGTAGTAGTAGTATAGAAAATATTCTGGGATGAGTGAAATCTTTTTGGAAAACCAGTCTCAGAGAGTAGCTATTATTAATTTGCTACCACAGTGGAAGAGCATACTGAGTGGGCCATTTGAGGTTTATTTATTCTTCATAATTTTATTTGGAAATAAGAGATATTTAAAAAAGACAAAAACACTGGAGATCTGCAAGTATGTTGGAGGACAAATTTAGAATTGCAAATGATCTTGACGAATAGGATGTGGGTTTTGGTTGCTTATTTGTCTCTACTGAATAGAGAAAAAAAATACTGAATGCATCAGGTCAATCCATGGGCTGAGCAGTGGTGTCTGCAAAAGAAGACTTGTTATTTAATGGGACTGAATGTGAATTAAGAACATTTCATTGTTGTGAAAACAAACACAGTGATAAAAACTATCAGCAGAATTGTAGCCAGCGAGATGTATGATATCATCGTTCCTCTCTACTTGGCTGCTGAAAGGCAAAGACCTTAGCTGGAAAATCATAGCTAGTTTTGGATACCAAGTTTCAACAAAAGTGTTGAGTCCAAAGGACATCAGTGGAAGTGACTAGCAGTCTAGAAACTTAAAGCACAATTGGAAAGCAGGGATTGCTTAAAGAAAAAAATACCTGAGGGAAAATAATAATATTAAATATATAGAAGGTTGCTGCAAGGAAGAAGAGAATAACTTTTTTTTTTCTTCCATATCTTTAATGAGCACAATGAACTATAGCAGTCTTAAATTACCACAGAGAAGAAGGTCCATATTCTGTAAATACTGTTGCTGTTGAAATGATGAGGATTGTTTGGATGGGTTGGGATTCTCTGCCATTAGAGGTATTTGACAGCAGGCTAGATAGGCATCTGCCAGGAATTATGCAGGAGAGATGATCCTATTCTTAAGACTGATGATAAAGTATGCAATGTTTTGCCATATGATTTGGAGTTTTTAAACTAATATAACACTCGGAAATCTTTCAAAGACAAATTAAAAGTTACCCATGCATCTTCATTGTCTTTGTCAGGGTTGCTTTTGGTACTATTCATTATGAGAAAATTCCACTGAACTATATCATGCAGCCGACATCATGTATGTAGCACACATGGCACAGTGCTGCTGTTTTTACCTAGTTTCACGTAAAGCAATACATAAGTCTTTACATGCCTATGTCCCTTTACCCTTCAGCAAGCGCTAGAATAGAAGAGTTAAATAATTTTAAGCAGCCTAACTGAAAGAAGCACTCTAATGTGTTTACTGCCTGGTTAGACCCAGAGAACCCAGACAAGAAAGAACTCATCTACAGACATTACTTCCAATGTTTGTGAAACAACTGCTTGTTTTCTTTAGAAATGTTTAATGTGGATGAGAGTCCTTTATTATAGCAAAATATGAGCATTGTACTGTATTTATTCAATGCTTTTCTCGGTAATAAAGTGTTTAATCTTCTGTCCTGATATATGCACAGTTCCCAAGAAAATGAGTAAGTTTAACTGAAGTCAGGCGTGCAAGTTTTCAATCAATAGAAAATGTGTAAATATCCCTTAAGCGTACTCAGTCTTTTTAACCTTTATTTTGGAAAATAGACTAGCTATCAAATGTGTATCAGTTAGTTAAAATCCCCCTCTTCAGACATTTGCTCTTACTGTTTCTTGAATACTTCAGTAATAACTCGTTAGGAATTTCACATTATTGTTACTTAATGCATGTGTATGTGTAGGTAACGATGTGGTTTAAACTGACACGGGAAGGTTTTCCTTTACTCAGATTCCAATTCAGTGAGGTGAATGCACCTCAGGTAGAATTAAACATCTGATCTGTATCTCCAGCAATGCAGTCAACTGTGTAAGTTAAATGTTATTGTAGGTGTACTGTAATGCCCATCGCTGCAAGTTGTGAAGGCCCTAATAAACATAAGTGATATGGAAACAGTAATGCTATCTTATGAGAAGGGAGACTGAGGCCAAGTGGGGATAAATGACCTGTCCAAGTGCTTCAGGGTGAGGAACCCAAATGAGAGACTGGTGAAGGTGTCTTGCATTTAAAGAGTAGGGACATCTTGCATGTCCAAAATTATGTGTCCATAAAGTTAATGAAAACGTTTAGAAAGCCATTGGCAGCTCTTTGGTTGACAAAAAAAGAACGCTTGTGGGATGAAGCACAACTTAACTGCTTCATCATGAAGGCAACTGCTTGTTTAGCTCATGGTCAGAGTTATCCTCTCCATGAAGTGGATTGGTGTTACAGGGCAGTGGGTAGGAAAAGCTTGTCAAGTCTGTGACATGACACCTATGCTGATCACCCCAATTCTGCTGCATTTGGTCACACTTTGGCCAATGGATCACGAGACCCAGAAGTCCGTCTATGGTACACTCTACATGTCAATAGTTTGTTTGTATATCTATGTTCTCTCAAGTTTGCAATATTTATTTTGATTTGGCTATACTCTTCTATATTGAAGTCAACAGGGAATTGGAAATTGTAAGAACTGCAATTTAGAGTGTGTGTTTAAAATGTATAAAGAGTCAGAGAATTAAGTCTCCATTTTCATCTCCAAAGCATATATGGCACACAAGTAATGTTACATTTTTAGTTCTGATATTTGGTATGTTAAATATACACTGTACATTTCAATTCAGCTATACTTTCAGCATACAGCAGACACTACAAATGTATTGGGGTTGTAGTTGTCCAGTTGGCACAAAGTTTTAGACACTAGTATCAAGAATGTTCTTATTTTTATCTGGCTACTGCTCTGAATTTCTCCAAGGTGTAACTTAAGAGTGAGCTGCTCAGAGTCCTCAGATTCAATACCAACCTGATGCCCATATGTCAAAGCTAGTACTCAAATCACTGACCCATTCCTTCTGAATAAGGAATGGGAAAGCAGTCACCATGATTGCTGACAGAATTGCCATGTTTCTGAGTGAGCTCACCATCCTTTGTTCCAAAATAAACACTCTTTTTGAAGAGATGAGGCTCCTCAGAGTGACGTTCCTTTTGGCTCACCAAAGAGGCATGTACTTGAGCTCTGAGTAGGCAGCTGATGCAGAGACAGCACCGGCTGGTTATTCTCAGTGTAGCCCTGCTGCCCTGAGAGCTCCTGCAGAAGCATTGTTTTCCTCTCACCCTCACAGAAAAAGAGGCAGAAGGGCTTTGTTTAGCATGTTGTCCAATACAGATGCAGGTTTAATCTCTTTTTGGGTGGTGCAAACTGCAAAGTGGAGTTGTCTCAGAATGACAGAGAAATGTGTGAATAACACTCAGTGGATTTTGTTATGGGAACCTCTTCCCACTCAATTTGCTTTCTGAGAATATTTGAGCCAATGAGGTTTGCTGTAAGAAAATTCAGCAAAACAGTAAACTTTAAGCAAATATTTCAACGTTTTGTTTCTGTGAAAATTTTGAGTTTGTTTTTAGCATGGTATGAGAATCCTGATGCCACGAAATATACACATCTAACATATTTTGAATGTGAAAGCTTTCAAGAAACTGTTCCAGAAATTATTTGATGTGTTCATAGGCAGTTTTGAAATGGAAAGGAGTCCTAAATGCATGGAATAGATTATTCATTAGCCATTACTCACCTATCCTACTTCTATTAGGTAACTGTTGGTCATTCCCATTTAAGCTCTGGATTTCTTAGGAAGACCTGGTAAGCTTCAGGCATCTGTTGCTTCAATGCAACAGGCATTGCATTGCCTGTTCTCTGGTTTGTTTTCCAGAGTACATAAATACCTTTGGTTTTAAAGGCAATATTGAGGTAAACATTTGTGCTACTGCTAAATACAATTGTCGCACGAGAGAATTACTTCACACTTTAGCACTGGTCATATGCGGACTTGAGGTTTCATCTATTATTATTATTTTATTTTTTATTTTTAGTTGATCATGCTTTAGAGCACAGACTTGCTGAGTGGTAACTCTTGAAATACATAGAGCTGCATGGTTGGGTTTAATCTACTCTTTTACATATGCACAATCCTGATGGTTGTGGTTTTTTTGGTGCTGGTGGTTTTGATATTTTTATTTTTTTGTCCAAATAAATACTCAGTATCTGGGCAGATATCTGTAGTGGAGCTGGGCTCTATATATCCTGGGCTTTTTCTTCGTACAACTACTGAAAGCCAGAGTTTTTAGGGAGTTATGGAGGTGGGGACTGGACTCAAGCTAGTATGGCTCATACAGGCCAACACCATAGTGTGACAGCTTCAGTCAGAGTGGAGAGATTACTGCTGCCCTGGAATCCGGTAGAACAAAATGAGCAGGGAGAAGATAAAATCAGGTTATACCAGTGGATGAACTGTTCTTGGAGCAGCTTCATTATGACTGTTTTTGCCTTGAGAGACTACCACTGGCACTATTAGCAACCTAGTGCAGGCAACTCAGCCTGCACCTCCAACAGCAGCATTTCAAAAAGCAGCTGTCTTAGTTCTCAGCAGCTATCAGAAGCTCAACAGTTTGCTACTGGCAGGTTAATATTCAGGTTTTTGTCACACAGATGTTCAGCACTACATCTCTATAAAGCTTAACATTTGCATCACAAACCATAGGGATGCAGAGGAGGGTACTTTTTTGTGTTTCTCAAATAGCATTGATGTTCTTGGGAATGTAGAGATGCATCTTCTCATTTTGCTCCACGACCTGGTTGATCATTGCAGGTTCAGTCATATTGGCTTGGAAGAGCCGGAAGTTTTAAGAGTCTTTGAAGTTCATCTGCTTCAGGAGATAGACCTTGAGCTTTTATGGCTGCTCAGTGTTCAGTAATGTGTTTCCAATTGAAATTTTTATGTGATCCTTTTTTACCTTCTGCTTTTCTAACTGAACTTTTTAATGGACTCTTGGGTTTGGAGGTTGGAGTTATGAACAGTTGCTCAGTAACAGGGATATGTGCATGTCTAGCGCTCTAAAGAATGGAAAAAAATCCGTGAAGAGGCTGAGGAGTGCAGGGCAATCTAATATTTTGCTGTGAGGGAGATGCCCCTCACCCATCAGTGATGGACAGGAGGTAGAAAAATAGAGGTTAAGAACATAATAGTAGTCAGAAAGAATTGCTCTGCAAACCATACCAAATGGAGCATCAGGAAAACATCAGGAAACTAGCTTGTTCTTTAAAGCTATAAGCTGCAGTGTTAAAAGTGATTTTTGTTATTAATTTCATAAGTTTGGATTTCGTGTGGTGGCTTTTTCAAAGGAAATCTTTAAGAAAATTGGTTTTCTTGTGTCAAAAATGTCAGTAAACATCCCTGAATGGAAGGTAAATGTTTCTGCTGTTACAAGGGTTTCTGTACAAACCTGTTTCTTTTCCTTCTTCCTTTACAACACCTTAATGGTAAGAAAAAAAAAAAAAGAAGTTATAAAATGATGATGCGTGTTCAGTCTGAGTTCTGGATCCTTTTGTCCCTCATCTTCTACATCTGGCTTCTGCAGAGGCTCATTTTGTGTTTATTGAAGTACTGGAGGCTCTGGTATAGTTTCTTTAGCTCCTTAGGCATGGTCAGCAAATCCACTGGTTTGTGTATTATTGATTAAAAAAACAACAAAAACAAACAAAACTCTGCATTTTCTGAGTCAAGTAGAGGGCTCAGAAGTAAATAGGTGATTCAGCCTGATTAGAAACATCGCACTTTGGGATAACAATGAGAAGCCTTCAAAGAAAGAGCAATAAATGTGATGAGGTGACACAACCATGTGAAGCTGTTTCTGGTAATTGAAGGACCTTACTCCACCTTGAGAATAAATTATTTGCTGTGGGGGAAAAAAAGAATAGTATTTCTGTTTGATGGAGTCTAGCGTGCAATTATTTTCTAAATACTGTTTTTTCCATTACAAAACTTCAGAAAGAAGTTCATCTTTTAACATTTGAATGAGATTACATTTTACAGGCAAAGTAGCCTAGGTACTTTGTGTCTTATCCACGGTTACAGAGCAAGGCACTTTTCACGAGCTTTCACAAGACACAGAAGACTGTCATGTGTTTATCATATGCATATCCGTGACAGCTGAATGTGTAATCACCTCTGTTTTGTGTCTTGGTATACCTTGTGTTGAATTAACTGCAATATTACATTTCTTCTCTTGCTGTACGTGCTTCTCTTACCTGACCATTTTAGGTAACCTGAGTGAATAGCACAGTAGCTGTGAAATTGAGAATGGTCTAAAAGACTTCTGTACCAGAAGGTACTGGGAGTCCTCAAGTCCCACTGAAGTAATTCCATGACTTCATCTCATCATACAAGCATGTTTACTCATTAATATTAAAAATGAAAAACCTCACTGCATTTCTGGTTAACATTTTTTTGTTTGTTTTGTTTTGTTAAATCCACACCGATATCTCATTAAGGCAGCAAAAAGATCTGTAATAGCTGTACCTTGATTAAAACTCCTGGCATCAATAATGGCACAAGCCTGTGGGATTTATTACTGACTGTGTGGATCCTGTTTGTTTTTTCCTATGGAAATCCAAGTTTATACAAGGGCCATCAGATGGAACCTGCACGCCATTATTATTACTAATAGCGGTTAGAAGTGCAGCTCCAAATGGTGCATAACATTTTTTAAAAGTAAACCATAAGCCAAGTTAAATGAACTTTAAAAGTGAACATGATTCATAACAGATACAATTTTAAAACTGACCAGACACAGCAAATGTAAATTTTGTCCTATTAACTGTAAAATGTTTAAGCTTATTTGCAAAGGAGTTTGAAAAATTAAAACCATACCTTCTTTGTATTTCTCCAGACATGAAGAAACATCAGAGTTTGTATTTGAAAGGATAGCAATACTAACTGTATAGACAGACTAGATGTCTACTTGAATTATCTTGCTTGTTGAGGGGAAGTCTTAAACTGATGATCACATATAATCTGTAATGTATTAAAAGCATATTCTTTATTGGAGTCCCCATATTACATTTCAAATACATTTCCATGGAATGTTTCAAAATGTCATTTAAAATTATTACTTTTTTCATTGAAATGGCATGTGTCCCCTCAACACTCATCTAAAACTTTATTATTATGATTCTTTGGACAGTTTAAAGACATGAGATCACTTTTTGTGGTTTTGTGTGCCTCACACTACCTCTGTTCCTTCTTCAGTGCTAATGCCAGCTTCACATTCCCCCTAACAGTTTAGCTCTAGCTTCTTGGCCTGTGTAGGTTTTGTTTCAGTTGATCAGAGGTTTGGCTAACTTAAATATTTAGGCAGTATATAATAACTGTATCTCAAAAAAACACTTATTAGAATGATCACTTGCTGTGTTTGCTATCGTTAAGAAATAGAGTTCCGGCTTTCGTTCTAGCCCCTCTTTTTTTTCAATTGCTTCCCCCCTCCTCCCAATGTGATTTCTCTCACCTGGAGGGTGATTTTGCAATAAGAGGTATTTTGCAGAAATTACATCTTGAAAAGCTGGAAGTCAACAATGGATGAAGTACTTGTGTGAGCACAACTAAATAAGAACCTTAAATATGTGTAGAATTATGCTGTGTTTATAGCCTAGCAGCAAAACTGAGCCAGTTGGAGTTGTGTGTGTATATACATATATATATATATATATATATATATACATACACATACATACCAGTAACAACCATATATATATATATATATATAAACATACATACCAGTAACAACCCATGAGAAAAATCCATGGCAGTTTCAGTAATAGATAGGAAGATAGGAGCTGGACCAGTGCTTCCTGAAGTCATTGGGATTATAAAACATCATGAAAGTACTTAAAATCTGAAGGCTCCTGTGCTGAAATAGGAGACTTCAAGAGGGTACCACCTCAACTAATTTAAATCACTTTATACTGTTAAGCACTTAATCTAACCTGAGCCTTACTTTGGTTGGCTTAAATGTATTGTGTCTAGTGAAAACATCTCATTTTTGGGACATGTTTGAGCTTGTAACAGAGGTGAGCCACCAAAAAGCATGTGCTCCGAGGCCATGTGACAATTATCAATGCATATCCCCCTCCTCCCCCCCATTTCACTTTGGCCAGTGGAATTCAGTGGAAATATTCCAAATGTTTAATTGACAAAAAAAGAAAAAAGGAAGTTGCAAACATATTTTAACAGAACTCTAACCACTAATAGATTCAAAACAATGCTGTCTTTTGAATGATGACTTTTTCTGGGTTTTCCTGGAAATTGGCTTGATGCATTCACTTTAACAACCTTTGTTAAGTAATATAATTCGTGTAGTAGCTTGTAGAGATGTGTGTTTAAACATTGTATTTTGTTTACAATTAATGGCTTCAGGAAGACTCTTATGGCTATGGTCTTATAATTGATGGATCCTCAGCTGCTTCTATATTCTAAGAAGGAAAAGAAATCATACTCAACTGCTCATAGAAACAATTAATTTTCTGTTTATTAAAGTGCTAAAAAGAACAACAGGTATATGGATCTTGCTGTCTATTGGCTCCTAAAAAAATGTGTAACTTGAGACGTTAGCCATGTGTGTGTGCTGAACTCAAAGCATGTGAATTGACCTGATTTTAAACTGGGAAATAAGAGTTCCTGACTGTTCTATAACAGTAAGTCTTGCTGTGTGGCTTTTCCCTAAGCTTCTGGCCTTGTCGTCTGGTGCAATTATTCTTCTGCCTTACTCAGAACTTGATACCTATTATTCCTCATATTCATCTTCCCTGATGATATGCTAAACTGGACAACAGTTTGGGATTAAAAAAAAAAAAAGAAAAAGAAAAAAAGAAACACATTTCTAATTAGGTTACAAGCTGGTGAGGGCAGAGATTGTCTTCAATGCTGCTTATACGGCACTGACTTGCTGCGGTGCTCTCATGTGACTCTTCTAGGCCGCACTGCGGTGCACCCAGGAAGGCAGGCCTCACCGCCCAGGATCCAGCTGTGGCCTGCGTTCTCGTTACCCGCTTGGGCAGTTTATTAAACTTCTGATAGAGCATAGGTTCTTTCTGTTTGTTTGACTGACTAATTTTTGGAGCAAAATGTTGATCTTAATAAGTACAAATTACCACACGGGATCAGTTTGGAAATTTCCCAGATGAATAAAAGCATAGTTCTCCTTAATAATATCATGGTTATCTTTATTTTTGTATGCTTCTTTATGACAGTTAATGTTTAACATTGTTAGTTGTGTCTAAGCTTTCAGTGATAGAACATCTATCTGAGGTGACAAAGCTGCAAACGCTTCAGACTTGCTGAAATTCATGCACATTTAAAATATTCAATACATTTAGGGCTTATGAGACCTACCTTCTGTTAAGTTAGCTTGTATTTCTTGTATTTCAGCATGCCATCTCAGGTGTTTTTTCCCAAGAAACCTTTGTTCCAGATCATCTGACTGTTTCAGGAGCACTTGAACAAGAAGAAAAACACGACAGCCAATTAAAAAACAATTTTTTTTCTCTGGTATCATTAATCAAATGCACAAGCAGTCCAAGCACTGACACCTGGCAGGGTTAATGTTTAAGACCTGTGGCAATTATAGCTCCCCTGAAAATCGCTTGGCCAGCAAGTCACATAAAAGCCTGTGATTATGAAGGAAATGGGAATTAGCAGAAAAATTTAGGGAAACCAGTTGAAATACATTGGTAGCAAAGAAAGCAGAGAAAAATCTGACTGATTGGCGTTCCCCTGGGGAGAAGAAACAGGGTCTAGGGGTCACTCCTTCACTGAATTAGTAGTGTCTGTCATTTGAAACCAAAATAAAGCAGGAACAGAAGTAATAGATTTTCTGTGGAGAAACTGGACTCTCTTCTCTTACACCTACATCTCAGGGAGGCCAAGTGCAATTAGTGTGTTGATTTTTACTGATTCTAATTCAGCCATGATTCTTTTCCCTTAAATATCTATTTCTTAGTAAGGAATATGATGCTCAGAGAATTTGACATGCTAATATCTTTTGTAATGAGCAATTCAAAGATTATATGAAGATATTGGTTCCATTAGTCTGTTACATCCCCTGTTGTGCATCTTTGCACTTCCCAGAAGTTACTCAACTAGAGTAAACACAACTTTAATGAAAACTAAGCCTTTTGCGGTTAGAGCATGCTGTAGTGCATACGCTTTCTCTAGTTGAAAAACATTTGCTGAATGCTTTTTGTGCCAGACACAATCGTACCTTATGCAAACATCTGGTAAGTAAACAGTAGTTTAAACAAGGAACAATGACCATTTGGAGCCAATTTCTTAATATCAATTGTTAACAAATCATTAGCTTGGAACTACTGAAAAATCTCTTTATACCGAGTATGGTGCCCTAACTTTAGTTTTCTGAGTTTAATTCATGTTAGGAAAATACAGGAGATAGTGACTGGCCTTGCTTCCTGCTTGGCCAAAGATCTCTTTCACCTGAAAGTAGTTCTCTGCTATAGCAGTTTCTTCACTGCATCCGTGAAATCGGTAATTTGTTGTGTGCTCTATTACAAATACTTTGCTGTCTCACAGAGCTGAAAAGTATATTAGGCCTCTGATTAACTTTATATTAATTGGAAATGTGACATACTCTGAAGAACAAGTAATTAATTTCAAATTGTGGGACTAATTTAATAGTGATGCAGAAAACAATTGATGAAATTGCTAAGACATGAGAAATGAAAACACTGGAAAAAGCTCTAGAGCTGTGGCAAATTACTATGAAAATTCTGGAGTTTGGATCCAAACGACTATCATGCAGCTTCAATGCTGCAGGAAAGTCACTTTATGTAGCACAAACATCAGAAGAGCAGAAATTGCCAAAAAACTCAAAATACAATCCAAGTATTTGAATGGTGTGTTGATCATCATCTAAGCATCTATGAGGCAACAAAGTAAAAGGAAATTTAAAGTTGTTTTGGGCTCTTTCTTTTTTGTTTTTCCATAGTTGTTTTTCATCATTTGTGTTTCATGAACAATAACTACCTCATAGCTTGAATGGAGTTTAACTGTAACAATGCCAATATGGAAAGCTGTGGCCATTGTCATTTATTTCTAGTAAAAAAAATCTTTGTTGTACCAATAAATAATTAAAAATTGGTCTACCCATACATTACGTTAGTATTTATTACTTATTTATAAATGTTAATAATTAGTCTTTCTCTAAGGCATCTACAAATCAATCTTTGCAGAGTACAGGGTAATAATAATAATACTTGTTAACTTTCTGTAATACCATCCATCAAAGTGTTTATAACTTACAGCATACTAGATGTGGATAAGCATAACTTTTAATTTTTGTTCTTATAAATTGTCGGTTAAATCACCGATAATATTGCTTTTGTTATTTTTCTTCTTATTGACATGTCTGCAAACTCAAAAACTTTGAAGCTAGTCTGGTATCTTTATTATTGCTAATAATTAGTCTCTTATCTCCATGTTTTGTTAATACTTATGTTGGCTGAAACTGAGTATTTTGAATGTGTCAGTTGCTGCCAATGAGTACTGTAGAATTTTAAAATCGTGGCAAAACTGTTTCATAAGAGGGCACCTCTTTTATGGTAGCATTTCCCAGTATAGAAGTCTATGTTAACTTGGATACTTATCAAAAAAAGTGTGATTATGGAAAAATGCTTCGTTCAATTACACATACCCCAGTAAAATTTAGGATGGAAATAAAAGATGATAGTGTAGTCTAAATGAAAATACATTTGTGATTTTCTAAGAAAGTTTCCCAAATGAAAATCATTATTCCTGGTATTTGTAATAACTGAAATAGAACCTACTTTGTTTCATTGTACAGTTAGTTTTCCTAGAGTTCACAAGCACTGAGATATCAGAATTGGGAGCATTACTGATAGACCCATATAGCTGGAAAATCCACACAGAGAAAAACAAGCGATTGTGGTGGGCAGTTTTGTTTTTGTGGTCTCTCACTGCTCTGCACAGTGAGAAATAGTAGAGAGTCAGTTTAGCATCACTACAAAGCTCCCAGTTCTTCAAAACTTGCAGTTCATACTCAACATTGTTTTCTTTGAGGTAAGTAGAATTGCTTGCTAAAGATAAGCATGTTCATTATAACCACATAAAGTTACTTTTCAATGATCAGGGAAAAAAACTATAATTTCAAACAGTGGAATGGTAGAGGCAGTAAGAAGAAACTTTTCTGTGGTTTTAAACATTTCTATGAAATAAATACTGCTTTCAAAACAAAGAATATTAAAGAGAGAGGGAAATGAGGAGCAAGGTATGCATGCATATATGTGATAGGCTTTGTAGGATCCTGAGTGAAGAAGGACCCACTGACAGCATTCAAACTCGGAGGAGAGTCCCCATGAGGTGGGGAACTGAACAAGGAATGGACATTTCAGCAACTGAAGCAATCGAGGAAAAGGTAAAGTTACTGAGAAATGTGTCTGGGAAACTGCAGTGATATAAGGGGATTTTCTGGCTTTTCAGAATAGTTAATAGATTTAAAAGAGTGCTGTGAGCAAAGCCCTGGTAATACAATTGGTACTAAAATCCTAATGTTCCAACTGCAGTAATAAGTGGATGTTTATATATTAAGAAAATAGATTGCATTATGTAAAATATGAATCAATGTAAAAAAGACATTTAAATTAACTCTGAACTGTCTATTTTCTTGCATATTTAAAACATCTGGTATAGAACAATGCCATACTCTGCATTTTGTGCATCTTAAAATGTGGACTGTTTTTCACATTTCAATTTAATATCTTTCCAGTAATTCAGTTCATTCTGGAAAGGGGGTGGTTGGTTTTTTTTATTTATACTAATGCTAAAATTACATGTATAGACTTAGATAGTAGGTAAAATATTGACACAACATAGTAAAAATAAGCTCATTTAAGATCTTTCTTTCTCTTAGTCTTTCATGTTTAAATAGGTATTTCAGTACCAATGTGTCAACTAATTTCATGTATCACTTTATTTTAGTAGACAATATATATGTAACATAGTAATAATAACCATGAAAGAAAAGTAACATCTTTTATATTAACTGAATTGAGGTCTCCATGATTCAGTATTAAGTATTGCTTCCTGTATTGCTTTTATTTCTATGATATTTCTTCTCATATCTTTGTTTGCTTTTCAAATGCATTGTTGAGCTTTATGTTGATATCTATTCCAGATGTTTTCAAGTTCTGCTAATTTGTTTTCCATGCGATACCTACTTACAAAACCATTTCACTTGTAGTTACTGCAATTGTATCTGCTAGCTGCATTCCCTTTTGGATGTAACATTTTTCTTCCATCAGGATAGGTTTTCCCACTGCTTCTGCTATTTATTTCTGTATTTCCATAGTAAAGTCCAGGTGCATTTAAAGTCTGGTTCATGTGCTTAAGAGTTTACAGGTTGAGATTTGGAACTTGGAAGCAGGCTGGTACTTTAGTCCATACAAATAGTTTGTTGATTTTAGCAAACTAATTCAAAATTAGATCTCACTTTTAGAAATAGGATAACAAAGGATTTGGTTCTAGTAATCATGCCTAATCTTATTCATAAAGCAACAATGGATTTTTCTTCCTTAGTATGCTTTGCTATCACAGCTACAGTTTCTAGAAATGCCATCTAAGCATCTGTTCAGTCCAATCGTTCTTTGCTATTCTGGCATCTTGCAGAAGGTATTTTAAATTAAGAGGTCTAAACTAGGTACTTGGCCATGTATTGAGTAGCCTAACATTCAGAAGTGCAGAGCATGTACAGCTCTGAAAATCAGACAGCAGAGACTAGAACTTGTAGGCATATCTAGCTGAACTCACCATTTTCCAAAGAGATAGATAAACAGTAGCTTAGCTGAACATTTTTTCCTGAAAAACTTAGTACAGATTTTAGATGTGATGAGATCTTGCAATCCTAGGGCTCCTCGCTCTGTTCTGTGTAATGCTGCCTCTGCTTGCTGAAGCAACCAGTACAGGTTTTACAGTGCACTTAATAAGCCAAGCCAGATCAACTGGAGTAAATGATTTAACAGAAAGTCTAGTGATGGGAGTGAACAAAAATATACTAAGCTTTGTAAGATCAGGAGTTCCCAGTGTTATTAATCACTTAATGATAAAGTGATATTGTCTATTAATTCTATTAATTCTTAATTTGCCACACAACAGGGAAAACAAAAGTTTCTGATTTTCAGATGGAATGGTGCAATAAAGAAGATATCAAATTAAAAAAAAAAAGAGAGAAAAAAATTCTGTGAAAAATCTGAGAAATGGAGACTCTAATGAGGAGAGAGAATGGAGAGGAAATAATTTGGCGGCCTTCTAAGTGTGGATTGTGACATTTTATATCTTTTGTTATGTTAGAATATAGCAAAAATGCCACACGTGAATCATGAAAATAGATAGCTGTTGATGTTGGATTTAGTAATAAAGTGCTCGGTCCAGGTGAGTTCTCAGTCCTTGACAACTCTGAGGAGAAGTTGCCTTTATAGAGTTTTGTGAGGAAGTACCTAGGGGAGTTAGTAATGCTGATTTAAGAATGTCAGAAATCATAAAACTTCTCCTTTCACCTCCCCTGTGCATGTCCTAGTCTCTTATGTACTTAGAGCATGTATTAGGATGGTAATGCAGGCAATGTATTAGAAAAAGGCCAAGTTGTTAATGTGAAAATTGGTCTCAAAGATAAAATTCTGTTGGAGGAACACATTCAATAATTAACTGAAGAAGGCATCAGTTTTCTTGGCAAAACTCAGTTTCTGGTTGCCGTGATCTCTGCTAAAGAAAACTTTTCTGTAATTACAGGTTAAGGCAGTATGCAATGTAAATAACACAAAAAAGCTACCTCTTTTTTATGGGTTTGAACTCTGTTGGGTCCTGTTATCTGGTACATAAACTAATCCTAAATCTATTAAAATCCTTCTTCAGGAAATGAGTATAGTTAGGTAATGTAAAATTATATTTTTAGTGAAGATTGTTTTTTTAACAGCATGGTATTAATATTCAGTTGTGTATACATCTTTAAATGACATTTTGTGTGTAGTTTCTTTCTAAAACAGTATATGAAACAGCAAATAACTAGAAACAAAACTAACAGCTGAAAAACAGAAATTAAGTTCATAATAGAGATATTAAATTTAATGAGTAGACTCAATGAATGAGTTGGACCCTTCATGAGTGGGTCCCTTCTAACCCTGGATATTCTGTGGTTCTCTGTGGAAACTCCTTTAGGAAGATTTTCAGAAATAAATGCTTTTGTTACTTATTTTTTAAACATTGTGCTTTACGTCTCTGTTCAATATGAATACCATCTATATATTAAAAAGGTTTATTTGAAGAAAAAATGTTTTTAAAAAGCTCTTCTATATCTGTTTTGTGTCTTTATATCTCCTTCAATAGTATTCTTATGAATGAGCTATTGCAATTACTGGGTTATTTTACATAATATATTCTCCTTAGAGAACTATCGAATATACAATATACCTGTCAGGGATGAACTGGTGCACCTACACAGATCTCCTGTGACAGCAGTGAGGCTCTGCTCTGGAGAATCTATCCACCTAGCCATTGTTAGCTAAGGACTCTGTCTGAAAATACTTTTTTGGTATGATAAATTCATGAAAATCTGGCAAGCTGTTTGGAAATGTTATTCATGTACCTCGTGCTTCAGAAAGTGCCTTGTAATTGTTTGATATTTGTATTAGTGATCTTGCTTGGTAGTTGTGCACTTTTGTATTTGAATATTGAAATCTTGAAATTAACAAACTGCATGTGGCTATGCCACAAGTAGATACTTGTGCCTGCCTCTCTTCACATTTAGGTTCAGGAACTAAATAGAAAGTCTATTGAAACAGCTCCAGGTTAGCTTGGAAGTCTTTGTGGATTTGCTGCAGTTTAGAAGAAAAAATATTTTAATGAAACATTGATGTTATCCATTTTTTAGTAAAATTATTAATTATATTATACAGCAAAGATTTATACAGATGCTTGCATTTAAGATTGTTAACATGCTAAAACTTAAGTTTGTTGATAAGGGATTTCTTCATACATCTAGTTCTTAAATCTTCATAAGACGGGAGCAAAATCAGGTGCTCCGATTTTTTTTCAAGTAGAAAAAATGTGCATTAAGAATAAGGCCAAACCTGTATATCATTACAAAAGTAACCCAGATTATTTAACTTTTTTTTCAGTTATGTAATGATATTTTTCTTATATGTAAGTAATTGTGCAGTATTTATAGAATAAACAAGATACCTAATACTGATAAGTTTTTGTAACTACTAAAGAAAACATTTCATTTCAAGGATTGCAAAACATTCGTAAATGGGCTGGACATAGTCACAAATTGCTTTTCAGTTGTGATCAGCCTTTCCTAATGAATTTGGACTTCCTAAAATTTCCCAAATTGAATTTGTATGCATAATGTTTCTATGAACTTCTCAAATTCTCACAAATAATTGCCCTTGACAATGAATCCTTTGAAAAAGGATTGTATTACCTTTTAGAAAAAAGTTGGCTTGAACTATGCAAACTTATTGATGAAATAAGTAATGGTCCTATGGAAGATTATGTTTCTTAAGAATCTTGGCCTTTTCATATTCAAACTTGTGATGTAGGTTTTCACTTTCTGTACCTCTCTGCAGCTAGCACTTGTGAAATTAATGGTATATTTTTAATTTAGAGAAGTTTATAAATCATAGAGAATGTTCTTATCACTACATTTCAGATTCTTTAGAATATACTACTATTAGGTGAGTTATATGGAATTACAAAAAATAAGTCAGCAGACTTTTCTCTCTTTTACAGACTGGTTGACTTGCTTCGTATTTACCTTACTGCTTTCAAAATTGTATCCTTGTGTACTGTGATATTTCAGATTATTCTGCCCTGTGTCTCTCCTTTTTGTAACTCTTTATGTGAATAAAACTAAAAGCAGGAAAATAACAGAATGGGGTAAATATAGCCTCTGTTACTGTGCCATCTTTTAGGAGAGTATAGTATGGTAGTGGAGGATTTGAGAAGGCTCTCTTTCTTACTGGCCACCAGTTAGGCACTCTCTGTTCTGGAAACTGTCTATGAGGCATATTCCTCTAATAGATTGGCTTAAAATATACTAGATTAAGTGTTAAATAAGTTGGTATTAAGTTCTTGCTGTATATTTGCCATACTGAAGACTGTATCCTCATCTCTGGGGATTAACAAATTTAGTGGCTTAAGCTAAAGACATTTTGTAAATACACCCCATAAATTACATATGGGCTTTTGAGAATAATCCAAACTGCACTGTGGGATACACATCCAGGCTACAAAGTAAGTCAGGGATGGCCAACATGTGGCTTTTCCATTGCGTGTGGGTCTGAAGAATGCTCTCAGGTATGTGTCTGAGGCCAGGGCTCTGTCAACCTGCGGTCATTTGTGCTGCACTGGCCTGGGGGCTGCCGCCTAAGGAAAACCCTGGGTTGTGGGGAGAACTGGAGCAGTAAGGGTTGATGAAGACAGTGTTACTGGTCCTGCTGAAACCTGGCTGGGGCCTGCAGTGTCGGACTGCCGATTGAGAAGAGCCCTGCATTCAGCATGCTGGGACACATGGTACAAGCCATGTGCACCTCAGTTATTACTTGGTGTGAATCTCGTGAGGTCAAGAAGCCATCCTAAGTTCTCATTTTTCTGATTTTTAGTCCTTACTGCTTTCTTTTTACTGTCTTAACATAGCAAAAGTAAAATCTTTCTCCCTTATCATTAATCCTGAATGTGCATTTCTTCATACGGACCACCCTGATTCTCTGCTGTTAACAGCTTGGTATTTCTTTGCTATACTTAGTTGCATTATCAAGCATTGTACACAACCAAGTACAGTCAGGAATCAAAAAACAATTTTTAACGTTAACTTGGGAAAGCCTGCACTAATGAAGAAGCATGTTGTTTTTTTCCCTCTCCTTTCTAATATAACTAAATTCAAATTAATGCTCTCAACTTACTATATGTTAGCATAACTTACATCATGGATAAATCTCATATTTCATTCAGTGTTGTGATCTGATATACATTGCCACATGCATGTGCTACATATTATGAATAAAGCTTTAAAAAAGCCTCCTTTTATAGCTGTTTATGTTATGTGATTGAGTTCTTGTAGAGAGAAAATTTGCCAGGACTAAAGGTTATTACTGGCTGTTCTGCAACTAATATTGCGTAGAACTAAGGCAATTAGTCTTGACAAAATATGAGCTGCTTAAAAACTTGTGCTTTTGAAAGTTGGGCTTGTAATGGAACTTGATTTAATATATGCTACTGACATGAAGATTTTAATTAGAAGAAATAGAAATAAATAGCTGCTCTACTAAAATGGGAAGTGAAGAGAGATTGTTCTGCAGGTGACCAGAGTGGAGTTCATTTTGTAGAGGAATGCAATATAGAACTCTGAGGGGAGTGGGATTCATGATAGAACATGGATGTATTCTGAAATGGACAATAATGATTAACATAATAATGTGATTAAAAAAAACTGTTTTGCCTTTGTATCTTTCCCTCCTAGGACTCCAGAAATGTTTTTCAGTGGATTATCTTTATTATGTACAGCAAACCCTAAAGGTTTTGGCCATGAATGGATGCCATGCATCAAGAAATGTTTATTTCCATGCTTTACTACACAGTTGTCAAAAAGAAGATGGTGAAACAGTGCTATAGAATTGTCCAGAAGATTCTCACTCATCATACTGCAAGTGAGCCTTAACTCAGATCTTTTAGCTTACAGCAGCTGTGTCTAAAATACAGATGTGTGAATATTCTTTTAATTTCTCTCACCAAGCCCAAAAAACTGGGGCTGAGTTGGATCATTCTGAGTCACTATAAAATGAAACCTATTTCGTTTTTTCACCAAATTGAAAAACAAAAACAAACAAGCCAAAGACCAAAACAACAACAACAAAACCCTCAAACTAAACCAGAATGCTTAGTTCAAAAAATAACGTTTAATCAGATCATATTTACATTTTTATCTTTAATTTTAGATCAAATAAGCTTAGTCCTCGTACAACTTTTGTATCTATCTGGCTCAAGTTTTGGAAGAGGAGTCACTGCCAACTCCACTGACACAAGCTGGGGGCTATTCACCCATTAAGGTGTTCCATATTGGTGTTAGTATTTTTCAAATTGTATTTTACCAATGCTATTGTTTCATTTGATTCTCTCAGTCCTGTGAGGATTCCCTGGGATTTAATTTTTAATCATCAGTCACTGATAAACTGGGATAGATACACTATTTATAATTCTCTATTTCTTCTACGCTGTGAATAAACTTAATGTCGCCTTAGAAATAAATATTAGGCTTAGTGCCTTGAGTCCTACATTCTCCATTAGCTCATAAGTTAGCACTATTTCAAACAGCTAGATTAAATGCAATTGCAATATACTTGTATATTGTACAGTGTTTTAAATCAAATATTATTTTCCGAGAAAGATTTAGCTTAAAATTAACCATCACTTGGGTAAGCAAAATACATGTACAGAAGGCTACTTAGTTGGAAGAGGCATGCATGTGTGCTCTCAAGCTTAACTCCTCTTGCAGCAAGTGGTTTCTGCAGATAGCAAGTTCATTCAGATAGTTTCATTCAAGGTGTTATGACAGCTGTATTCTTGTTGCTGGATTTTGCAGCAGTCTTCATGAATAGGACTTTAGGCAAGCAACTTCACAGGATGCTTGTTCATGACAAGACATTAGTAGTGATGAGGCAGGGAGTCTTCCCACTGGCTCCAGCTACACTCCTGCTCTCAGCCAGATCCTTTGACTGAGCGTTTTGTGCATTACCCCTGGGATGTTTGCCTGGTTCCTCCTCCTATGAAACTGAGCTGTCTGTGTGCCTGGTGAAGAAGTGAAATACCCAACAAGGAGTAAGAGCTGTGGTCCTCCTTGTCCAGTCTAGCTTTTTAACATTTTCCTTCCAAGCAGGTTGTTTTGGAGAGCAGTGCAGGTTGTCTTAGAGGTGTGGTGCAGTGTGATATCCTTCGGTGCATTCAGGGCATTACCACAGTAGTTGAAGCAAGTGAATGGTTAGGAGAAGAGTCTGGCTGGTATGTCAGCTCTGTCACTGCTGGACAAACAAGCCTTTGTATCCTCCTTTCAGTCCTTACCATGCACATTCAAAGCTACTCTGGGAATGGAGGAAATAGGATGCTCCTCCAGTAGCTGTATTAATGTGGTGGAGAAGGAAAGAAAAGAGATGCATTCAACCTTGCATCCAGAAACCCTCCTTAAAAAAGTAAAATGAGTCCTAATTTGACTAACTTGATCTCTGGAGCATTTAAGACCATATTGTCTGTACAAAGCAATCTTATTCCCCCTTCATTTCTGTATTTAGGTTTATTGCAAGAACTAATTACTTATCTATGTAGAAGTCTATTAATTTATTTACCAGAATTTTGTATGGAAGTGTGATTTTTATGTATCTAGTGAGAAATAATACCATAACTGATCACTCTTGTATCAGAAAAACAACTCATATTTGTGAGTCCATAAAGAAAAAATACTGAAAGGCTGACTTTTTTTTCTATGCATATTTGAGGCCTTATTGGAAAAATGCTATATAACATAAGATTAAGAGTAGACTAATAATAAATGTTAATAAAGCTATATGTGCATATAGTAATACATACATTAATACATACTGAACAGGCCAGGAAAGCAATGTACTGAGAACAACTAAAAATGCATATAGCACTGATTAAAATTTAAGAGTGGCAGAAGTCTTAAAAGTAATGTAGCAAGAGAAACTATATAATCTCCAAGTGATTCTTGTAGAAACTTCTTGAAATTTTCTGTTGTGATGGATTTTTCGATTTTTTTATTTCAGGGTGTTATAGCCATTTAGGGAAAAAAATCATATATGCTGTTAAATAATATTGCTGTGAGATGTTTCTAGGAGGAACTTTATTTACAATACCTGTCAAAATTGCCTATGGAGATTGCCCATATAATGAAAAAAAAAAAAAAAAGTTTACTGAATGCATTTTAAAGTGTTTGAGAGTTTGAAGACAGAAAATAGTGTGAATTACTTCACATGAGGAAGGCTATAGAAAGGTTCAAGTTTTTTCTAATTTAGAATTCTAATGAAGCATAAAGAGTATAATTATTTTTATTTTGCTGCATTTTCTAAACTGCATAATACAGTCATTCTTCTAGATCTTAAAGTTGTCATTTTACAGTACAGTTCAGGACTGCAGTGGTAACATATTTTCCAAAGGTCAGTTTTCCAATTATAATCCAAAATTTGACGTTAATATTTTTTCTTATAACCATGTTGTAACCGCATTCTGTTAATTTCATAAAGATACCATTTAGCTGAGGTAGGTGGTATTCTGGGCATACGAACAGTCACCTAATGTCAACAGTAAGCAGTAACTGTAACTACTGACTTCCCATCATTTGCAAAAAAATATTTTCCCAAAAATTATAGCATGTAGAACTAGACAGCATCCAAGTCTCTCACTGGGAAATCACAGAGATTTTCTTATTGCTTTATATATTCCAGATTATTTTTAAGTTTCATTAGAGTTTGCTGGCTACCCTATGTGCTCTTCAGTTAAGATCCGAGATAAATTTGTTTTACAAGTCCTAAACATTTCAACTAGTAACAATTGTTTAGTGTTTTTGTCTGTTTCCTTTAGATCTTCCTTAATGAAAACGCTCCTTCAGATAGACTCAATGTAGCTAATGTACATATTAGAACTGGAATACAGGGTAATATTTTACTTCTTTCTTAGTACTGTTTTTCAGGTTCTTGTATTTTCTTTACATTGTTTGCAATAAACTCATTAATTAAACACATTAGTATATTTAAATATAAGCTTCCATTCTAAATGCTCAGAAACCCCAAGAGGCAACCTCAGCTGCCACAGAAACCAAAGCTCTTTTGTTGTCGTTGTTTTGTATTTGGTTTTGAAGTGTGAGATCTAAGATGCTGCTCCTAAAACCAGTGCACATAAACTGCACACAGTTAGCAAAGTTTTGTTCTGTGATAAAGCAGGCAAATGTAGTTGAGATCTGTGTAGACTAGACAACATGGCAACTATTTATTTTCATATTTGCCAAACAATACCTTACTGATTCTTATTTTAAATATATAGCTAACTTAAGGTTCAAATTGTTCCCAGATTAATTAATTCAGCAGTGATTTTCTCATCTGGGTAGGTAATCTAACATTTTACAATAAACTTTTCAGCATTATGTCACGCAATTCCTGCTCAATAAATGTTTGTTGTGTTCTAAATTGAGCTAGCAAGTGGTATGTGCACTCTCAAACAGGTAATTATCTGATGTCAAGGGCACTGGTTCATAGCCAGATCCAGTAAACAACTTAAGAAAACTCTGTTACTGAAAGGAGCAAAATTCCCTTCAATAAATGGTGAAAGACTGCTTCTCTTCCCATTCTGAAGCCATGGACACAACAATTTACTATTTCATTCAGGCTTATGTAGAACATGCCACTTACAGTTTTATGTTAACAAAATACATGTCATGTTTCTATCCCTGTAACTAGCAGGTAGTTTCTGATGCCGTTGCTCAAACACATTTCAGCCAAAAGCTTCACTTTCTTACAAGTTTTTTGGGTAATTAAATTCAAACATCCAAATATTTGCAGAAACAAATATTTAGGGGGAAAGGAGGCAGGTGAGAGTAGCCAGCAATCTAACAGAGAAGTGGAAAGCATCCTGCTGTATTTATCCGGTTCTTGGTTACCCTAAGATAAGCAATCTACCGTCATTTGTATTAATAACTGACAAAAGTCACAGGAGAGTTTTTAATTGCTTGGCATATTTTTCCAGTTGTTGAACCACTCTAATTGATATTGTAGAGAAAGAATGATGAATGAGGAAGGGTGGAGAAAGCCTTAGGAATTTTGCCTTGTTGGTCATTTGCTTATGTGTTATTGGAAATGTACCACAAGAGATCCTGAAGTCTCTTAGTAGAAGGCCACAGGAGAATTTGTGTGCATTCGTTCTGCAGGGAAGACAAATGTCTTTCTGGCCCCTTTGCGCTCCTTGTCTAAGGGCAGAATTTTCAGAAATGAAATACTTTAAAAGAATTCAGTGCTGTTCTTTTGCTTCACCTTTACATCTTTTCTTTTAATAATTTCAATACATTCCTGAACTGGGGAAAGAGGAATTACTTTCTTGTAAGTTCCTCTAATAATTCAGATGTATTTAGTGTCTGATAAGAAAAAAAAAATTTTTAATTTTGTCCAGTTATCCAGTATTTAAGTCAGGCACTGAGATTTTTAAAGAAATATATTTTTAATAGGTATATGTTAGTATTTTTACTTAAAAATATTATTTTTAATACATACTGTATGACTGTTTCTTGAAATACTTTGTAATGGAAAATAACTAGTTTCCTCTTTCATTGTTATATCTTGTATTAGTTAGGAGTTATAAAGACTCTGCATGGAAAATTTGACAAAATAAAATTCCTCCAGTGAAATCCACAGCTCATTGAAATAAATGAAAAACTTCCAAGTGAAAACAGTGGAGTTAAAGCTTCATTTATAGATTATTTTTTTTATGTTTTTCTAAATTTATCTTCCTAAATTCTGAAAAACTTGAGCATTTTAGCTGCTAAAACATTTCCAAAATCTGAAAGCAAGCAGAATCTTACAAAAAGCATAACTTCTTCTGTATTTCACCTATAAAAGGATAATTTATGATCTTGCTAATTAATAGCACAGAGATTCATAGTGAAATGGGTGATATGCATGAGTTTAATACCCCTACAAGATCTATTCATAGAGCGGGCAAGCAATAATGTTTTTCCTTATATTCCTATCGGCACACCGCAATGCTAACCTGCGACATTCCAGCTATTTCAGCTCTGGTCTTCTGTGCAAAAACATTCAATAGAGCAGACGTGTGCCAAATTATGTGGTGGTTTTGTAGTGTATGGACAAATATGTTTTGCTTTGAGACCACCAAACACATTTTCACTTGTGACTTGAACTAAATTTGAACCCAGGCCTCCAGAAGGAACGAAGGGATATATTAACTCCCTCAGCCCCTACTATATTTAATGTCAATAGCTGCATGTAGCCAGAAACATACAAATATCATACGTATGCCACAAGCAATAATGTATTCCAGATAATGTTTTTATGTTGAATACCTGTGTAAAATTGCTTTACTGTAATAAATACTGAAGTAGTGTAGTGTGAGTTTAACGTTTGTTTTGCTCCTGGCATTGTTTTATTTCTCATGAAAACTGCAGGTACATTTTGGTTTCAAGTAATATTTTGAGAAACCATTGCACATTAAAATGCTAAATTTGTACTTTTGACATGCACTAACTGTTCTGTGTTAAAACCTTCTACAATGTATTGGTAAATAAATATTTGCTCTATCAGATGGGATTTCCATTTTCTACCATACTCTGCATTTTAATTTATTCTAGAGCAAGACGAATGTAAAAAAATAGCCTGAAATAGTAATTATTAGAACCAAGTACATCTGATACAGGAAAGGAGCATGGAATTCTTTCATCTTTGCAATACATGATCAATCATGCACATAAATGCAGAAATCGTGGATAAATACATAACTTCTTTTAAGAAAGAGTGCATTTCATAGTAAAGTATTGAATATAACACTTAAAATATTTTAGACAAATGTCTGAATCTACACGACAGAGAAATTTTTAAAGGTACTGTGTCCTATTTTTTATAAGTCAGTCCTTCCTAATTTTACACATCCATGCTATAAAGTACCACTTTTGTTTGATTTTTGCTGGATATCCAGCTGTGGCTTCTGAAAACTGTTAAGCAGATTTTTACAAAATAAATTACCAAGTGCTTTCTGCATCATTGATTTTCAGTCTTCCATGACTGTTAAATGCAATTCCAAGTAAACAAAGTTGAAGTAAAGGAGAGGTTTCCTGAGGATCTAATTTTACACTTTCACTCCCATGATTCTAGAAGTTTGTCTGTGAACCATAATCAAAAAGTTGGCACCTGTATTTTAATTTCAATTATTTTTGTCATATGATTGTTTCTAAGCAGCTCTGCTGCTTGAGGTAATGGAACTATAAAGACATTCTAGAATTATCTAAAATGCTTGCTGTTGCATGGATTCATGTTTAACATGCAGTTTAACTTGTAGTTTATGTGATTCAATATTCATTACACACAGGAATTACCTTTCTATCCATTGGGAAGAGCCCACTGCTTGGAACTGTGTGTCACAGAGGAAGTTACTGATATCTTTACATGGTGAGCTTAATGGCTCAAAGCTGAAATGGAATCTACATCTTCCTTGATGTGACAGAAAAGAAATTATGCTGGCAGAGGTTATTATCCAATGCTTTCAATTTGACAGTGTTGTTATTTTTTCCTTTTAGTTTATATCCAGATAACTGTGCATCTGACACCACTGCAGGTACCTTCTTCCAGAGGGATTAACAGGACAGTTCAGCTGCTGTTAGTAAATTGTGGAATCCTGTAAGGGGATGCTGACAAATCTAACAGGTATAGGAATGGTCTGCTGAGTATGAAGACTTAAAGTTGTGCAAAAAGTGCATCTGTGGAGAAAATGTATACACAGCTTAGCTGAGGGAAGAAAAGGCTGGTCTGAAATTTGTTTTGGGTGTTTTGAGTTATAAATGGAGCCAAATCCTAAAGGGAGTTTTTGGATTAAGCACACTAGAGACAATTTTTTTTTTTTTTTTTAATTTTTGCTAATGCCTCATTATGCCTAATCTGGCAAGGAGAGAGGTATTGAAAATATTCCCTTCACTGTCACCCTTTTGGGCATGAAACTGGCAAAACGTACCCTTGGTTGGCTAGCAGCACTTGGGGCAGCTCACCCTGCTGGGGCTGTGCTCCTCCAAGGTCTGTGATAGCAGGGTGCAGCAGACAAGCTGTGCAAGTGCTCTGCCCCTTCTGGCAGCTTTGGGAAACCTGCAGCTGCAGCAGCAGACATGGAGCACGTGGGGGAGAGAAAAGTACCGATGCCTTTCTCCATCCTCCCAGGTTATTGTCTGTGCTGGGGTTGTTGGCTGTGTTCATGATGGATATTCTGTGAAAAGATCATATGGAGGAAGCTGCCCAAGAGGGTGAATTAGTCTGAAACCTAGGAAAACTGGTGTGACTGTGTGCCTGTTTGATCTATATCACACTTGTGATGGTTAAATGACCTTGAGAGCGGAGAAGCAACAACTGTATTATTAGATGGGGTAGCAGTTGCTTTGCTAGGCTGGCTGCAGGCGAGGTGGGATGGACAGCAGTCCTCCCTCACCAAAATTGTTCTGTGCACTGATTTCGTGCATAGCTGGGATTAAGCACATAAGTGATGTCTGATAGTGAGAGTGGACTTGGGAATATTTAATCCTGTAGCAGCTGTGCATGAACACGCCTGTGTCAGCATACTGCCTAAGAGCCCTCCTTTACTATCAAATCGAATCTGACAGAAAATAACAGCTCCTGACAGAAAAGATTCTCACCTCCTTTCAATCCCCATCAATTATGCTCTCAAATTCTTTTACCTATCAGTCAAGCTTGTGTTTGCTCTCTGTCCTTTCCATTAACAATTCAGCCTTGTATATATTTCTGATTCCCAATAGGTCTTCTGTGTAGGCATCATCCAGCCAGGAACTGCACTTTGTGATCAGCCCACTTCCACTCTGCCAGGCAGTGCCATCCGCTGCTGAGCACATTTGCCATTCATCTCTCCAATTTTCAGGAGTGATGAGCAGTTCTGTTCAGATCTTCCATGCCATTGATCTTAAAAAAATGTATCATGGTATCACTGAAAAACTTGTTATAGTTCTACATTTTGAATCCCTGGCATGGCACAGTGTCAAACTGCAAAGCAGCTTTGGTGAAAATTGCCTGAGCATAACTACACAAAGAAAGCTAAATGTATGGATTAAAAAATATATATATTTTCTCCTTGAAGCTGTGAATTTTAAAGATTTGCTATTAGTTTAAAAAAAGGCCTACTGGGGTCTGCAATATTCAGTCAAGTAGTGCCAGTTAGCATACACAGCCCAGAATTTTCCAGAGAAAAATGGTTTCTCTAACCATTCTCTAACCACCCTCAAGTTCCTGAGGGTGAAGTGTAAGAGAAATTCCTGAGGGCAATTCAGTGATTATTAGCAAAGAGAAATGGTGTAGTGGAAGGGTGTACTCATACTAAAGTTTTCAAGAACAGTTTTTAGGTGTAACTGGGTTTTTGAACAACAGCAAGTAATAATGCAGGAAAGACTGGTTTATTTAATTTCTTAAATTTGCTAATTAAAAAGAAAACTGAGAGTTCTTCAGACAGATTTTGTGAAATCAAGAAATCTGCTACCCTAAATAGCACTTTTTACAAAGGTAAGGAAATTAATTTCTCTTTATTTATTTATTTATTTCACTATACAAAGAAAGCAAACCCCTTCATCTTCAGATCATATTCACATGAAATGTACTTAGCATTCTTTCTGACCAAGTCAGCATACCACACTGGTGCTAAAAGGGCTGCTTCGGTTTAGCTGGTGTTTGGATCGCATTGTCCTGGCTTCTACAGGCCTTTCTCTTCTCCCAGCTTGTCCTGCTCCACTGTTGCTTAATGTGAGTATGAGAAGTCTCCTGGTGCAGACCGCCCTTTAGCTGTCAGATTAAGCAGCTCTGGGGTAGGCTGTGCCAGCCATTGTCTCACTGAATAAAACCCTTTCCAGAAGGGTGATGAAAAGCAGTATTGGCACCTGATGATGACACCATGTTCTTGCTTAAAATGTAAATATCTGGTGTTGTGCAATGCAGTAATGTAGCCATAACTCATACCCCACTCGTTTTCAGACCAAGTACAAAATACCAGCCTGTCTATCCTGTCACTTTGCACCTATTAGTTGTTTATTAATCAAGCACATATAGATATTGCCAGTCAGGTTGGTTTGCAGCTTGTCACTGCCAAACAAGTTTGTATACATAGTACATATATTTTAAATGATAATAAGGATAATAATTAAAATAGATTTGTAGAGTCTAAAGCAACATTGATAATTAGTGGCTGTTGTATTGTTTGTTAATGCTACTTTATTGTATCATCATATAACTTGCTCATGAGTTATGCCATTAGACCTGTATGCATATATGGGTTTATGTCTGTAAGTTGGCCCCAAATAAAATATCGCATAATTACAGATGTTATTTTAGTAGCGCTCAATTTTCTGACAAACATAACAAGCTCAGCTAAATATTCCCTGATAATTTGGAAATCAAATAAGCTATATATTAGGTAAAGATCTCATTGGTATATTTAATTATGAGAAGTAAAACTAGTAGAATCGTGGAACCTGAAAATTTGAACAGCATGTTTTATAGTTGCACATGGGAGACTTAACTGTGGGTTTAACAACTAATCTAATAAAACAAATTAAAGAAATTGGACACTGAAGTTCATTCCCACTATTTTCATTTGATGATTTCACTGTGCATTATGCTGTAGAAAGCTGCCTGCTATTCTGCAGGGCTAAAGAAAAAACAGAGCTTATGAGAAAAATCCTTGCGAAGGTAAAAGCATGCAGTGGTATTAATGCAAAGGAAGAAATGACAATACTATGTTGAAAGATGGCTACCATGTTAATTTCTTGCTAGCAGAGTGATTTTGACAGAGACAATGCAGCAAAAGCAGCTGAGCTTTGATTTGCTTTGTTGGTCTGACAGAGGTTATGTTAATTGCTTTTGGACAGACAGTAACACCTATCACAGGATGAATGCATTTGTCACAGGTCTGCTAACAAATAGGAATTCGTGAGCAAACACAGGTGTAAAGTCCTAAATAGATTTCTTAGGCTTGTTTCTTTCATAAGGGTCATTATTGTTATAAAAGGCAAATTATGTACATTCCTTTTGCATTAGTCACTAATAAAGAATTATTTGGCTATTCCAAAACATGTAATATGTAGTTTGAAGTAAGGGCTGGTGATCTTTTCCTAGAAATGGTTGAGGAGGGCAGGTGTCTCTTCAAATTTCTATAGATTTAAAATTTAAATATTGATTAACAGTCCTATATTTCATTTAAGTTTTATTCAAAATAAGCATTCTACCATATTCATCCCAGAAATATGAAAAGACGTTGAACAGTTTGAAGTAATTTATAACTTGCACTTGAGAATACCTGTAGATAAGAAAGGAAAGATCCTGCAAGAAAAGCAGAAAACATAAGGGTATCTTTAAAAGTGTGTTTCTATTCCAGTTTTTTAATAGTAAATAGAGTTGTGCTCTTAATAGTTACATTAATTATTAATATATGAATGCATTTCAATAATTATTAATATCTCAATGTAATTACTTACATTAATGAATACATTTAATAATTACAATAGCCTGAAATTTTAAATGAAAATGTTCATTGAATGAATTTTTTTCTGTACATTGGTAGTAGATGTTAGGGCCCTTATTTGAATAGAATTTGTTGCCCTCCGCAGAGCATGTTTGGCTATTTTTGTACAAAACTGTCCCTTTTGTGAATGCATATCCTCAAAGAGCTTCAGTACAGTGCTAAGAACAACAATGCAGATGAAAGCAACTGAGATTTTATGCCTTTACAAATTTTGTTAATTAGCATAGGGCTGTATTGATACGGGGGCATAGAAATATCAAATGTCTTCATTTCACTGCCAAAACATATAGTAAATAAATAAATGACATTGCCATACTCAACTGAGAATCATAAACCTAGCCTTTGAATGGACAAATGAAAAATATTTTGTGTTTTCTCCTCTGAAATACTTAGACTATTTCTTTTGCATAGAAGCGTGGGTCAAAATTAGCATTTTTATTTTAATAAATAAATACAGAAATTTAATAAATACAGAATTAGAAAAGAAATGCAATATAGTGTTGTGCAACAGTCACACACATGCTGCATCAACATACATTTGTCTTATTTTTGTCGTTGTCTTGCATGTTTTCTCGTGTGAGTTTTAGTGTACCAGTCTGGCAGATTTCTACGTGACCAAAGCTTTATCTGTATAGTCTTTTCTTGCTGAAGTTCTGGGAGACATCTGGATTTGTGTGCCGCGCAAGTTTCTGTTAAGTTTGCAAAGAAGGGCTAAGCAAATTATTGCCACAGCTTTCGTTGTAGGACAACAACTTGCAGAGGAGCTTTCAGAGTCTTGTTAAAACATTTTCTTCCCCCATTGGTTTGATAATAATAGACAGGAGAATGTCTGTAACTAATAATTCTCTCATTTGGAAATTCATCAGATTCCACAGACATAAATTTATGCCCATTGTGAAAGAGTAATTCATTTGGATTTCCTTCATGACTGAAAATGAGGCCTTGATTACTGTTCTGGAAGTAACCTGGGAAGTGAAGGCTGCTCTAGCCATTTATTGAGGTAATCAGTTGCAGTAATAGCATAATAGTAGCCTGCTGGTAGTGTGTCAGATGGCTTTGCTCAAGTTATGTCCACGCCAATCTTTTTTCTCTGCCAGTTGAATTCCAATGAATATTGCTAAGTTACAGAATAAAAAACAAGCCCTGTCACTACAGTTAGTGTTGATTTTATACCAACAGGCTTGTCTAACAATTTCTTCATAAAATAATATATGATAAAATAATAATGGATGTAAGCGGAATGAATGTGCATTGGTCAATGTCATCCCACGCATTCAAGATATCCAATTCATTTCACACCAATTACTTAACTTTTAGGTTTTGTTTGTGACTTGCATAGTTGCAGGTGTATTTACTGAAGTAAGTTGTCCATGTATTGACAGACTCACCAGGCCATTTCATGGTCTATGAAATTTCTTCTCCATGTTCTCTGGGAAATTACAGACTATTCTGGTGGAATGGAGGAGACCATTTGAACAAGTGAAATCAAGCCTGCTATATTCAAGAAAATGATTTGTCAAGCCAATTTGAAGCAAGCTCATCAAACTTTGCAGAGCTGTGATGATGATAAAATTATTTCATGTTGGACTTATAAAAGCATCACATTAAAATGATTTTCTGTTACTACTGGCTGCTGATAGATTTGACCTTGTGACTGAAAGCTGAAAAATGGTATCTTAATACAAATAGAGTCATTGAAACTCTTAGGGTTTTTGTTTGTTTGTTTGTTTTGTTTTGTTGTTGTTGTTTTAATTGGGAGAGTTACAGACATATTTAGTTCTAGTAGCATTTGAAGAAAGTTAATAAATCAGGAGTAATTGTTCAATTGATTTAGTGGTAGTCATTCCATTTATCCGTAAGTGTGGTGAATATCAATGAAAATACCATATGAAACATGGCTACTATATGTGGGTGACAGTGTTGAATAAACCTTATGCCTAATTTACCTACAGTAAAAATATTTTTAAATGAGATTTCAAAAAATAATTTCATTTTTATGTTACAAACTTTAGCTGGAATGATAATTACTTGACAATTCAACAATATCTTGGATTAAAAAAAAAAAAAAACAAAAACGTCTCCAGAGATCTCCAATGGAGAGCTAGTGTCTGCTGAATATATGCTGGAATTATATTGACAATTGGGTGGGATGGGTGGAGAGGTGCACAGCTCATTCTTGTTTTACTAACCCAGAATGAACAGTATATTGCAGCCAAGTTCTGTGGAGCCTGGCAGCCTCCTGCCTGAGCACTGTGAGCAGTCTGAAAATTATAACTGGAGCTCAGGAAGAGCTCGTGTGATTCTGTGTTAGATTCTGTGACCTAATTCCAGCTCTAAAATCATGAAACATCATTACCACACTCAGAGAGCAAAAATCAAATATATAAATATAGAAGGGTTTTGAGACAGAAGTGGGAGAGGGAAGATGCCCTGCTGTTTGTCTTGTAAATATACTTCCAAAATGATGGCCCAGTACTACTGATTTTTTAATATTCTCCTTCAAAGTTAGTTACATTCCCCCCCGCCCCCAAAAGAAATAAGGTATCATATGGGATGAATCACTGAAATATCATTTAGCCAATAAAGTTCACATTCACTGACAATCTATTCCACAAAAACAAATATCTATGAATGAATTGTGCAGTTGCACTTGGAAAAAGGAGATGGACCCTTTCAATAACATGACAGTATATATTTTATATGCATTTGCTGCTAATTTCACAGGAAAAATGCTGATTAAAATTATTTAATTGTGTTAACATAGTGCTTGAGAGTCTTGGCTATGTGCCATAAGCCTATTACAGAAAACACTATCAAAATACAAAATGAAAAATTCCTTATTGTTGGCTTTTGTTAAACAGTGAATAGGTATAGTAGTCAGTGATTTACATTGTTCAGGCATAAGGCCTGATCTTGACTATGAGTTAGCTGAAAGAATGCATAAGTGGAAAAATACATATTAAGTTTTAGAAATCTGAATGATGTGTCTTTCCTTTGTCTACATACAAGTAGGGTTTCTTTGCTTCAGCAGCTTAAAGAGGGATTTGATGCTATGAGGCATTTGCAGGAAGAGCACAGAACAAAGGTGTTTTCATGTGTAACAGTGCCTCTTTCACTTGCTTTCCTGCAGAAGCCCCAAAACAGCTTCCCCATTGGAGATAAGAAAGACACAGGTTGGTGTGGAAAGTAAGTGGTGTGTGGAAGTATTGTTTGAAAACTTGTTGCAGTGTCCCCAGTAGTTGGGTTGTGTGCTGACAAGTGTCATGTAAGCAGAAGGCTGATCTGGGGACACATTCTCCTCCTCTCTCTCTCCCACTTGTGCCATAAAAAGAAGTTCAATGTCTTAAATGAGTAGCACTGCTTGTCCTTGATGTGTAAATAATGTGAGTACAGGATGAGTTGCCCCTGTTTCCAGTAGATTAGTTGTAAACTGATGCTTCATACCTTGTTCATTAACTTGGAATGATGTTGTCAGGATTAGAAAGAATTTTGTGGAGTACATCAAATTAATTTGTTTGGTGCACTTACATTTGATTCAGCTGGCTTTGCTAAAACTGCTGTAATTCATGCGTATAATATATCTGAATTTACCACACCATTAGTATTTGGATTTAAAGTTATGTATACCTATATTAACATCAAAACTGCTTTAGCTAGGTCAGTGTGAGTACTTACATTTCATTAAAAAAAAAAAAAAGGTAAAAATCTGAGAGCTGTAGTTTTTTGGTTGCCTTTTCTAAAAATAAATAAAAAGCCCCTCATGACTCACGCAGCACTGAAAAGAAATCAAGGATTGCTTGATTGGCTTTTAGTCACCGCCATATGCTTTTTTCCTTAGCAAAGGGCTGTAGGAAATTATTGCATTACACAAGTGGAATTTAAAATGTTGCTGATGTACTTAAGGATGCTCTTTCCTGAGAAGAATCATTATGTATGACCATGCTCTTTAAAAATGTGATTACAACATTTCAGCAGATGGTAGACACTTGGGGTCAGCTCTAAGGAGATCTGTATTTACAGTGTATTAATAATGGTTTAAACTTTCTCATAAATAGATGTTGATTAATTTTAAATCCATTTGTAGAAACCTAGCATTGCCAGACTATTTCCTGAAACCACAATACAAAGTATGATAAACACCATCCGTTAATCCAGACTAATGTACTCCACACGTTAAAAAAATTCACTAAAAGGATTAATGTAATTTTTCAAACATGAAAAAAAACAGATTGTATATTTCATACGTACTGTGTGTTGGATTTTTGACAGTCAACTCTTTTCGTTGATAGAATTATGTGTTTTTATCCTTTGCTGTAACATACTTTCAAATAATTTATATTTAATTTTATATTCTGTTTGGGATTTCTTTTTCACTTTGTCACACAGCTATTTCATACCATTGAGTGGAAAAGAGATTAATCCAATCAGGTGAAACAGCAGGAGGAAAAGCCTATTTTAAAGACAGTCTGACATAGTTTTGCTGGAAATAAATAACATTAAACAGTGATTCTTAACCTTTGGCATATTTTGACCCTATATTCTGGGTTTGGACCATATGACAGTATAGGACCTATCTACAAATCCTAACACCTGTTTGGAAACCCCAGCCTAAAAATCATTAGACTGAAATCTTGATCAGTTTATGTCAGTAAGGGTTTTATCATGCTCTCAAGGGAGTGAAGAGGCACGGTGTTTGTAAACAGCTAAAATATCTATGCACATGCATGCATGCATACACATGTACATAGTTTGGATATAGCATCTAAATACACAGGCATGTGTATATTTGTATGGCTCTGTATGTGAGCAAGCAAATGCAGGAGCATGTGCTTAATGACTTCAGATAACTTTCTGAAACTGAAGAGCAATTAGATTAAAAATGTAACCAACAGCTGATACTACATCACAATCAACAAAAACATGGACAACAAGGTTTACAGAGTCATTTTATTTTCTTTCTAAAAGCTTAGTTAAGAGAGAAACTCTCAGCTAATTTTAAGCAGTGGAGAATTTACAGGCCAAAAAGAAAAATCTTCAATTGCTTTGAGTCAGTTATCACATTCTTGAAATTTTATCAAGTGGCATGTTATAATATTAGATCTAGAGGGTGAAGAACTGACATTGAGCTTTCAGCTTAACTTTAATGTTACAAGTTTTGGGTATAATATTTTGGCATAAAAGGCATAAATAAAAATTGCAGTAACTTTTCCTTTGCAGAGTTCCCTCCCTTTTCATTCTTTGTTTCAGAAAGCTAAAGCCTAGAAATTGCCCATACAGCTGTAGCTATAGAAACTCTAAGTTTTGGCACAAACTGTTTAGACAAGGGCCGTAGAATTAAGGCCTCCATACCAAGACCTTTTAAGCAGTGAGGAAATTATTCTCTTTCATCTTTGGTTGGCAGATTGTTAACTGTGGACTGGATTGAATTGTAAAGCTTTAGCCTATGTATGTCCTCCTACTGAAATGGATAAAACCTAAGAAAGCTCAAAATGTGTATAAAATTATACATAAAATGATACATAAATTTATGTATCATAATGTAGTCCAAAGAAAGCGGTCATAGGTGCCAAAGAAGTCTAAGACAGACAGAAAGAGCCTTTGTCATTGTTAAAGCTATTGCTTTTACACTGTAAAATGGATTAATCCCAATCAATAAAACACTTAAGGTACATCTTGAAATCGCACTAAACTTAAGAACACACTTAATTCAAATGGCGTGGACTTCAGAATATGCTTATGCCCTTTTACTGCACTGAGACAAAGGAACGATTATGATATTCTTGTGAGGTGACTTCATCTTTATACCTATTTCCAGTATGTTTTTCAGCTCAGCATGCAATAACTTTCTACTCTGATCTTTGTCTTCAATTCCTACATGCTTATGCATAGTCTATTTTGGATGGCTAATGTAGCTCATCAGAATTTGTATGTTTTGAAAAAATTGTCATTCTGATGTCAGTAGTTCCTAGTACTTTTCGATTCATTTATAAGTTGAACAAAATTCTGGCAATCTTTGCACCCTATACCTCAAAAATTAATGATCTGTATACCCCATAATGTAGCTGTACTTTCTAAAGCATGATTTTATAGGCTCTATAAAGGACGTACTATGCCTCAGTATTCACTCTTATATCTCAGCAGGATTTTTTCACTAATGTTTTTCCGTGTCACGAATGGCACTTCACTGTCTGACTCCTGTGTTGCTAGCATAATAGCCCGTTCCCTATCTGTTCTCTATCCAGTTGTCCTTTCTCAGAATGTTTTCCTATTTTGTTGCTGAAGATTTCCTTCTGGTTTCTGGCCACTGCTCTTTGTCTACTTTATCTTCTGTGTCTATAACTGAGAATCTTCCAGCTGAGCAGCTTCTGAGGCCATGACTCAAGCTGAAGAAAAAGGGGCTGCTTCCTGCATCAGTAAGCTATTTGGGAGGCAAGCACAGACAGTCAGTACCTTGAGGGTACTGACTACATTTAAGGTCTTCAAAATTCTTTTACAATGGGGAAAATTGAACTCCTCTGTCTCCGGTCTCATTATCATGAGACTTGTTCTTTGTATTCAGTTTTTAAAAATAGTTTCTCCCAGCTGGGAGCTAGAATTGTGAATCACCTCACACATCCACTAACTGCCTTTTGCAATAAGAGCATTATGTATTATATATATGAGTTCTTTGTGATATATGCAAGAGAAGGACTGCTTTGGTTTCATTCCCAGTCATGCCATGTGTAAATATGGAGAGTTCCTATTTACCCAAATATGCTATTTCCTAATACTACCAACTTCATTTTTTCCCCAGGCCTGTGCTTACTTAGCAGTGTGTTTTTTCATTTATTAAAAGTGTTGCTTAACTTATACAGAGAACTCAATGGTCTAATCCCTTCAGGTTAAATTTGAGTAGATAAGTTGGTAGCCAGTTTCTGAGTTATTAATAAACTGAAATGAATTTTACACTCTGTGATAACATTCATATCCTCTTACATATTTTCTGAAGTATTTAGAACAGTATTAGCAGTTCTTGAAATGTCTTAATTTTGAACACTTTTTGAACACTTTGCCATAAGTGTTTCTATCCCCCCCCCCTTTTTTTTTAACCAATTACTAATAACAGTGGTGGCCTTTCTGTTTGTTTTATCAACTGACATGCTAAAGAACATTCCAGCACTTTAATTTACACAGAATGTTTTGTTGTTCTGTACTGTGTCGTCATTACTGCTGCATATTCCCAAGTTCATTACTACATAAACCAGCTATGTTAAAACAGTGTGATTTTATTTTTGGAACAAGTAAAAGAGCATCAAGTACATTAGTGAAATACTTCATAATGACCTCTGTTATAATTCTTTTGGATCCATTAAAATTGTCAGTGCATAGTAAGTGCCATAATCATAGAATAATAAGGAGCCTGTGGTAGCCCAGAATATGCTTGATGCTGAAGAAATTCATTTGCAGCTGTCCTTGAACCTTGACTGTTTATTGCTGATGATACTAAATAGTCCTTGACTGAAGTGTCCATTTGTTGTTCATGTCTATAGCGTAGATATTTTAGCAGTGCTTACGAGTACTTGTTCTTACTCTCTTAATGTAAGATGGTAGCAAGAGCGTGAGAAGTTTCAGCAGTTTGCATCTGCTGCAGTAAAAAGAAAATGTTTGACTTTCTGCCCAGCATTGCTAAATACAGAAACTTGGAAAACAGGAATTTAAAAATACCCTTTCCCTTGAAAATGCTCTGTGATACTATTTCCCAGGATATATGTTTTTTTGTTGTTGTTGTTCATTGTATTTTAATAACATGGTGATGGGATTTTTTATGCTAAAATATGTGTGTTAGAATTCATTGTTTAATTTATTCAGATGTAAATTGTAACTAGGAAGTGCAAAGACTTGGGTTACATACAGGAAATTCAGTAATTAGAGTGGCATAATGGTACTTTGATCTTAGCTTGTGTTCCCTACTTTCCTACCTCACAAAAATTTGGTGAAGATGTCTCTGTAAACTTTTCAAAGCTGAATATTATAGATATCTTAAGTACTATCTTATGCTGTTTAATACAGTAATCAGACATTTGTGAGTCAGTGATTGCGTGCCATAGCACTGGATATGCACGGTGGTCTGGTGTTACCCACACCACCTATCACCTAGAACAGCTGCTAAATTCTTCATGAGCAAGGTGGACACGCTGCAGTCCAGCTAAAGGACAATTGAGAATAATTTGGACAGTCCCTAGGTGCTCAGTTTCTGCCCATGCACTATGGTTTTGTACCTGCACCTACAGGTTTCTCAAGTCCTGTAGGTGTCTGCATCTTTTTATAATCCTGTTAAACTGCTCAGTCTGCTCACAGGACTCTGCTGTGGAGTTACTTAACCACACGTCAAGCCACATGATAAGGGCGCATGGCTGCACATTGTGTTTCGAGGCAAGGCTAGGGCTGTGGCACAAAGCTGGAGCTGGGTTATACAGGATTTTTTAGCTGTATTTCTTTGAGCCCTGAATCTGTGTGCTAATAGGTCCCCGCAGTGCAGTCACACCCCAGCAAGGACAGGGCTGCTGGAGTGGCACTCCAGCCAGCCAGACACACATCCTTTCTAAGACAGCTTTTGGAGTCAGATTTACAGCATTTGAGCATTTCTCATCTCTAAAGACCTAAACTTGTATTTGTCACAGATTATTTTGTTTTGGTTCTTGTTCGTTGTGGGTGTGTTTCCATGTTAGAAAACCTCTGATTCAGTAGGAAGGCTAATCTTTGTTATCATTATTATATATATATATATATATATATAATTATATATTATATATTATATTGTTGCAGGCAGGAGCAGCAGTAATGCTGCAGAAAGCCTACAGAGCATGCATAGCAACTCTCCTCGTCTTATACCTGGCTGTTTGGTGCTACCTTTGTTTTTCATAGCAAATAACCTTTGGCAGAATAAAGTTGGTGGCTACGTGGTAGTATGCACACGTACTATATATAGCACAGTTCTTTTAGTTGCTCATTAGTAATTTCCTGCATGGTGGATGCAGCATTCAGACTATACTAAGGAACATAAATCTATGGCACTCTGGTCACTCGCTTTATTAGGATAGGAAAAATCCTTATTATGTTGCAGCAGAAACTCGGCCTAATGCAAGTAGCAGCTGAAACTGTTCCTTAAACTCCATGGAGATTTGGCTTTTAGAATAATTTGGGGGGGATGAGAGCACTACACCGGCTGAAAGCAAAGGCAAAGTACATGAGTACCTTCATTGTTGGCCCAGATGGCATGACTTAATTAAATAAAATATCTGTGTTGCTTATGTGTTGATGTCTGACACTAGCCCTGGGCCAGGCCTGCAAATAACTGTGGTTTGCTAACGTGTGGCTTTTCAAACAAAATCTGTATTAGCGCTCATGAACCGTGAGTAGTAATGTGGCCTGGGCTTGAGGCACAAGCTGGGTACTGAGAGATGAACAGAGTGAGGCTTGAAGAAGGAATTTCACGACAATTTTTAAGAGACGGTACGTTTGTGATAGAATGTACTTACTGAGAAATCCTTGAAATCAGTCTGATGAAAAAAAACTGAGCATCTTTGGTAATTGTTTTTAATTTCTTTCAGGTATGCAAAGACCTTGGTTTTCAGCTGTTGTATTTCAGTGGGAAGCACAGGACGCAGGAGAAGGGTAGGTATAAACTGAAGTTGTCTTTCACCGGTGTCAGTGGGTAGGATGCAAAGGTGGCATTAAGGCACCCTTCCACCTCCAGGTTTGCCCTAGACTTCTGATTTTCACTGTGCTACAGCAGCTCCCAACAGGACACTGCTGTAACTCAGAAAAAGCATTCTAGTCTCCTCATTTTCTGGTGCTGATGAGGGATTCATAACAATTCCTCACCAGGGGCTGCTAAAGAAATTTCTCTGCTCTACAGCAGTAAGATGTCATCTACGCTATAGTGGTATTCCTCAGTGGCGTATTCTGCTGTCTCAGTGGCCCCTACTCACCATCAGAATTTGGGTACCTAGGGAAGCAGAGAGCTGGGACTGCCAAAATGGTGCTGCTTTTTCCTCTGTTCCCCCAGTGGTAAATATCGAGGTTCCACTTTCAGCTATAATGTGTGAAGTTACTGTGAAAAGATGCTGTCTGAGGAGCAAAAACAGACAGTGTATTCATGTCTAGACTAAAGCATGTGCAAGTTTCCAGCATGGAAAAAAGGTCCAAAGAAAAGTGCTGAAAGAGGACTAAGTAAAAGTTACTCTTGCCACCTGTAGCTGATTGAGAATGTGAATAACATAGCTGGAGCAGGGAGAGGTACTCAGGACAGGGAAGCAAGGATTAGGAAGGAGTCTGTGGAGGGCAGGTAGAAGAAGGGTCAGGTGAAGTGAGTTGCCACAGACAGTAATTGAAATTCAGCTGTGATTGCAAGAGTAGTTTGTCCACAGAACTGTCATATCAATGTTTTTGTTAGAGCAACTAATTTTAGATAGTAAATGTGGTTGTAATCTTGAATTAGAAGAGAGCTTTTGTCTTTGCAACTGAATGTTGTGTCAGGCACACATCTTTGTTGTGGAAACAAGTCCTTTACATTCAGTATGGTTTTTCCACCTTTTGGTTTCCTTTAAATAAAAATCTCCAAGAAATGCTTGTCTTTCAGGTCCTAAGATTCAGTCTGCAGAACTGAAACATAGCCTATCAGTGCTTGGAGATGCATCCTTGCAAGCTCTAAGCACAAGTGTACTTGTGGTTCAGAATGGATCTTATTATTAATGGATTTGACCTAAATACTTTTTTTTTTTTCCTATAAATATTTGCTAGGTGGTTTTCCATATCTCTCAGGAAATATGTGTAGGCAGGTATCAGACCTATTCAAACTGAGTCAAAAGTCTAAAAACACCCTTTCAATTAAAATAATCTAATATAGAGGGTTGGTGCATATTGTTTCAATGGTAACCTTAAGGGATGACTCTTAATTTTAGTTCCTACTTAGAAGATGCACGTATCTTTCATTAAGCAAAGATGATTGCCAAAATGCCATCTGGAAATTGAGATGATATTCTTTGCTACTCTAGCATTTATATGTATTTGTAAAGAACACTGAAAAATCCAGAACATTTCATTCTGCCGTACATTTCCTTTTTAACTACTAATGCCATTTTATTCGGACAGAAAAATGAATATTTGGCAACATTTTGTATTTGATAAAAGATTAGAAAGCAAGTCTTGAGCTGGGAGAGAAAACTGCATTTTTGATGGGTTTTCCTGCACTCTTTTCAACATCACCCATTTTCAGTGGGGATGACCTGGTTTATGATCTCTCATTCAATAAAACCTGGAATCACGATGTACCTAGCTTAACATATTTGCCTAAGGAGCATTTACTGAAATATAATTTAACCCTAGATTTAAAGGACTATTAAAGTTTCTTTTAACAATATACTTCTAACCTTAGAATCAATTAAAGAAATGGGTTATGCTTCAGTGCTCAAACTATGTAGATTAAAAAGAAATTCTGACATAGAGGAAAGCATGCAAGTGCAGGCTACCCTGAGGCAGCCTTAATGTAAAAGCTGACAAGCCAGTGCATACTTTCTTGCTTACTAATTTACTTTTTTCAACAAAACGGTGAACTGATCATGGCAGCTCCCTCATCACAGAGCACGCATGGATAATCCTGTGAATAAAATAAAATATGCCTTGCCCTCTGCACTTTTTCTCAACTTTGGTTTATGGAAAATTGAGTAATGAAGTATTTTATCACAGAATCACAGAATATCCCGAGTTGGAAGGGACCCATAAGGATCATCGAGTCCAACTCCTGGCACCGCACAGGTCTACCCAAAATTTTAGACCATGTGACTAAGTGCACAGTCCAAACGCCTCTTAAATTCAGACAGGCTTGGTGCAGTGACTACTTCACTGGGGAGCCTGTTCCAGTGTGCAACCACCCTCTCAGTGAAGAACCTCTTCCTAATGTCTAGCCTAAATCTCCCCTGCCTCAGCTTGACACCATTGCCGCGGGTTCTATCACTGGTGATTAAGGAGAATAGGTCGGCGCCTGGCCCTCCACTCCCCCTCGCAAGGAAGTTGGAGACTGCGATGAGGTCTCCCCTCAGCCTCCTCTTCTCCAGGCTGAACAGGCCAAGTGACCTCAGCCGCCCCTCATACGTCTTCCCCTCTAGGCCCTTCACCATCTTCGTCGCCCTCCTCTGGACACTCTCCAGCAGTTTTACGTCCTTTTTGTACTGTGGTGCCCAGAACTGCACACAGTACTCAAGGTGAGGCCGCACCAGCGCAGAGTAGAGCGGGACAATCACTTCCCTCGACTGACTAGCAATGCCGTGCCTGATGCACCCCAGGATACGGTTGGCCCTCCTGGCTGCCAGGGCACACTGCTGATATAGCAGTGCATATCTCATCATCATTAGTTAATGGCAATAAAATGAAATCTAGTTGAGCAATATTGAAGAGTCAGTGCAAATATCCTGCAGTAAGGTGTGCTTTACATGTTCAGTATAGTATGTTCTTATACAACAGTAGCATATATAGAAGGTACTCTCAAATAATTACAAAAGGATATGTGCATACAAAAGTTTATCCATTTTTTCCATCTGAGTTGGTTTGCTTTCCTCTCTGCAAACTCTGTCCTTGTCATTCTTTTCCAACTAGTACAGCTACAACATTTACTGCCTATTTCATTCTAGGCCCAGTAGTATTAAAGGCTGGTGAAAGAAAAACAGTGGGGTTTTACGTGGATTGGTAGCCACTCATTCTTCCTTTTAAGTATGTGAATAGTATTACTCTGATCATTTTGAAAGCTAAAGAGAAAATGAATGTCTGAAATACTAAAAATATAATAAATAATAAAAGTAGATTGTTAGCAGAAAAAAAAAAAAACATGCACTTTATCTTTTATAATATTGAATTTGGAACATAGTATTGCATAATTCAGCTGAGCCGGAACAGTATCTTGTTTCTGCTATGAGTCTTTGACTATAATTACGATGTTAGCAGATCACTTGGTGTCTTCTCTTTCTAGTAAAGAACAAGCAAGCTGCTGTGAGCCTGTTTTGGGCATTTTTTTTTTTCAGAGAAGGAGCCTGCTAGCATCAGATGCAGAGCATCACAGTACCAGGAGGCATTTGACTGCTTCTTCAGAAGACCAGTGCATTTCTTAAGCAATTTTCACAAAAGATTTTTTTTTCTTTCTCCTGAGGTATCTATGTAGTAAGCTACAGTTCTTTCTAAGTATTGGGCAGGTGGAAACTGTCTGACAAAATCACTGAGTGGCAATTTCATGCATAGTAATCCCCAGAATTTTGGCTGCAAAAAGGTAGATTTCATCACATTTCTGAAGCCTGTTGTCCATGATGCTGAGATACAGAGGTCTTCAAATATTCAGTAGGTGAGGGTAGGTGTTACACTGCATGTAACTAATAGTGAAACAATTCTGCAAGGCTTGGGAAGTGACAGCATTTTTTTTGCTTGTTCAGCTTTGATATTTAGTGAGGAATATTGAAAAGAGACCTTGCATTAAATAAAACACGACTGTAGAAAAACAGTAATGTGAAAAGAGAAGCTTGCAGCATGGAAAGAATATGGAAGAGGAGAAATAGAAGCACAGAACCCAGAAGTAGTTTTCTTTTTTTTAGATTAAAGCACTAACTAATGAAAATATTTGCAATTGGATAACAGGGTAATAACTCCAATGTGGATCTGCTGTGAGGGTGCAGTTTGAGACTGTGTAGCTTGGTAGCACATTTGTCCCAGCCTGGGTAGTCATGTTACTGATGCTGCACTGACGCTGCTACAGGTACTAGAACTAGTAAAATTAAAACTGATTTGGTACTTGATTAAAGCAAACTTAGATTTGTCACAGTTGCACAATTCATTTCAGTGTGGACCTACCCCATGGAAACCCTTGCTTTTAGGGCTGGTTTGTTCAGCCAACACTGAGATAGCTTATCAGTTTGGGAGCAGCTTGTCTTCCATTTTATTAGACTTTATAAACAGCTTTGATGACTTTAAAGGAACTGTTTGCCTTCTTCAGAGTAAATAAGGATATCACAGTTAGACACATACAGAAATTATTAAAGTCCTTCTAATGCTTTAACAGGCCTGTTGGGCACTCTTCCTGTTTTCCTTTTAGTTTGCCAGCTTAGCCCTAGCAATGACATTTTAATCCTATATACCCACCAACACCACCACGGTGTTTAGCCAGACCAAGAGGCTACAGCTCTGGTCGTTATATTCATTGCTCTTCACAATAAAACATTTGTACTCAAGCTGTCAGTAAATGTTTCTATTTAACTAGTGATTTAGTGTCCTGGATTATGCTGAAAATACTTTGAACTGATGGTTTTCTTGAAAGGCCAAACCGCTTTTTATATTGCATCCAATATTACTTTGAATACACTGGGAAGACTTATCCAGCACTGAATGTTTCTGCAGACTTCTAGTAATGTGTTAGAAACAAATTCAGAGAATGAAAAATTGCTTTGAAGGTCCTCAAAGTTCTCACATTTGAGGGAAGGAGAAGCAGATTTTATTATCCTTCCTTAGGATTAACAGTGCCCTTAATACCAATGGGTTTCCCTATGCAAAAGCAAGGAGAGTAAATCCCTTAGCAGGTATTTGCTTGCTTCTGAGGTTATGTTTTCCAGGTGATTTGTGGAGTTTTCTTAGTGTACTTTCCATTAATCTTAGGATGAGTGCTCTGCAAATTCCTAGTCAGCACTTGGAATATCTGCCCGTTATTTTCTAAAAGTACAGAATTCTTTGTAACTAGAGGTGTACTACCTGGTACAAAATCATTAATTTTTGCTAGTTGTATAGAAAAGTGTTAATTCTCAGAAAACATCTCCATATATATACACATATATATAGTAGTATTTTTTATTTTTATTTTATTTATTTGTTTTTCATTTCAGACAGCTGAAGACAAGGGAAATCAAATAAACAGAGTAGCTGATTACAGTTTCTGAGTATGTGGGTTTAATAATAATTCACACATGCCTTAAAGGCTGTTGAAATCGGTACATCTTTCCTTTGAGCTTCCTGTGCTTTAGATTCACTTCTTAAACCTCTCCATGGCTGTGCATGTTCATCATAAAGTGCTGCTAAAGTCCCACAGTTACAGTCCCTAAGTTGTTTTCAGAAAGGCTTTAAAATGCTGTTGTTTGTGTTGTAGCTTCAAGAGTGTTCAGAAGGCTGAAGTGAGATACATGCCCTGAAGGAGTATTTTGCACGGTTAAAGAACTCCCTCAGGAAGAGTTCCCTGGAACTATCTGCATAAAATGATAGATAATAAAATATACTTCAAATACAAATGTATACTTAAAAAAAAAAAAAAAATGTTATTTTTTCACGTTTGTGTGTGTAGCAGTAATCCCAAGCTAATTTTCAGCAGTAATAAAAACAAAAATAGAAATAACCTGATTACTAATTCTAACCGTAAAGTAGAATATTTGTAAGGGCTAATTGTGTAACTCAGTGCAACCGATTTGTTAGTCTTTCCTTTATAGCTCTTGTTGTAAAACGTTGTATGTAAATTAAGTGGTTGTTCACGGTGCAGACTGCAGTGAGAAGACCACAAACTTTGCAGTGTTGATAACTCTGAAACAGATGCTCCGGTACTTAGGTCCCGTTCTTGTTGTTCGCAGATGATACCAGAGCTTCTGGTAGTAGCAGCAGAACTGCACAGACACTGCAGAACGAATTTTTCAAACCGTTTCGTGCAGCCACCAAGCACGGCCGAGCGAGCAGTTTCTGCCGTCAGCACCTGACTGCTGCTCTCCCCGGCTGCTCCCACGTGAGTACTCCCTCGGTCACCGAACGACTCGGCCCCTGGGCGCGCCGCCCGCCGCC
>VXAA01003313.1:85056-163980 GCA_013399115.1 Anseranas semipalmata | reverse complement strand
CTCCGCGGAGAGCGGGCGCCCGGTTGTTGCAGGGACCCGCTCGCCCCGTGCGTCTGACCCGCCGCCGCCTTTTCCTTCGGGCTGGGTGAAGATTCGCGGGGGGAAAGAACCCGCGGGACGGGCAGGGGCGGGTATGAGCGGAGCCAGAGCCTTGCGCCTGCCACCTGGTAACCCGCTCGGCTCGTCAGCGGGGAGCGAGGCTGATTGATGCCAGCCTTGGATGTTGGAATGATGTCCTTCCAAATACAGTAAAAGATTATCAAGAACTGGCTGATAATTCTTGGCCAAAATTCTTTCAGACGACCCCCGAATTAGTCAGCATTAGCCCTGACCGAGTGATCCCTAGGAGCTATGGAGCAGTGATAGCCCTTTTTTCCTACAGTTGCTGTTTGTGTGACCACGGACCAAACCATGCTTCCTTGCTCTGATGGAAACACAAAACAACTACACCAACCTCAGTGCATTTCCCCTGTATTTATATTGGTATCGCCGAGAACTGGCTGTTTGTTTAATTTCAACCATACCTGCTTTGTAACCAAATTTTCCTATCTTCCAGTAAGTGAAGTTAAATCAACAGCAGTCGTAGCCATGCCCCGAGGGGGTGGCATTCATCAGAGATCAGGCAAGTGGAATACTGCCTGCCAATTACATGGAAATCTGGAAAGATTTTTTTCAAACCTCTCCAGCATTTCCTTCAATACAGGTCAGTAATGAAATCCTTCAGTCATTTATAAAGTCATTAGACCAAATTATTTCCCACAAAACTGTATTTGGTCTGATGGGTATATGTCATTATTGCATACATACATGTGGGAAAGAAAAAGCCACTGAACTGCAAATTTTCTTAAGCTCAGTAAAAATCATTGCTACAGTGATTGTTCAAAAATATTTCTGAAGCAGGTTTGTTTAGAAAATCAGCTACACCCAACTGTCTTATCTTTCTACTGTTTCCAAGCTGTTCTAAAATAACCAAGCCAATGTTTAAATGTTCGTCTTGTTATACTGAAATAAGTGTTGAAATCCTCTTTGTTTCACATCATGCCTTTCTATCATTATGTTGCGTGCTTCACACCTTGTCAGCTGGTTCTTGAGAAAGAAGCACCAATGCTGTTCCTCTCAGTACTGTTTTCTATGTCTCCAGTAGGATTTTGGTGTAGATTACTGGTGTGAGAGAAAGATAGGAGGAAATGCACCCTTACCCATATAAAGTAGCAAATTTTACAGCTGCACATCATAGCGATTTCTGATAGCATGATGTGTACACAGAGAAGAATCTCATGGAAGACCATTATATGTTTTTTTTTTTTTTTTTTAGAGTTTAAAAGTAATGACATTGATGGCAGATAAATACAAAAAGAGGCAAATGTAAATTTAGTTTTCAGTTATATTAATACTAATTTTTGGTGGACTTTTGGTCTTATATTCAGTTTTATTTCATCACTAAGCAGGAGAGAATCAAGGGAAAAAATGCATACAAAAAGAGCTTTAAAGCATTCATTAATAAAGTTTATCTGTCCATACAGAATAACGTACTGAAAATACAAATATTGTTTCAAAGAGAAATCATTAGAAACCACAAAAATACTTTATTGCCATTATATAAAACTCTCTAATCTGATGCTTAGCTGTAGGTCAGCATCTATTTGCACTAGCTGGGGATTTTACTCTCTGGTTAACTAAAGAAAACCTTTATAATGAATACACTGCAAGTTTCCTATTGACAGCGTGAGTAAATATTGAGCATTTGGGGACTAATAGAAGAAAGAAGCAACAGTTGGAGTAATGGAGAGGTTGTCAATAATAAGTAATGGATTCTCTAACTTCTATATGTTAAGTATGCTTTGAGTGTAGATATTATACATAAGCTGCTGAACTGCTGTTGCTGAGGGTCTCATTTTAAACTCTTATTTTCAGAAATGTTATAAAGAAATGAGATAATTTTCTGCTCAGTTAAATTTGGACTGTGTGTTATCAGCAAAGGCAGAAATCTGAGCATTAAGGGTTAAGCTAGGTTTTGGAAATATAAGAATGGAAAGCATCTGCCATTTAAAATGCTTAAAAGAAATTCTGCAAGTTCCTTGTATATTTGATTCAGATATTTGTGGAAATCCTCAGTGTAATTTCAGTGAAGGTAATACTTTATAGCAGTAGCATGTAGTGAAAGTTGTACTTTAAAGTCAATCAGTTGGTAGATGGTTGGTATTAATTAAATATAATTACTTGCTTAACTGGTCAATTATGCAAACCAAAGCATCACAGCTGCGTCATTTAAATGTGTATATGTTACGTATTTCTGTGTGTTGTGCTCATGAAGTAACATGAATATTTGTGTTAACATTGGCTTGTAATAACAGTTAGTATAGTTCAAATAGATGCTGTTGTAGATCTGTTTGCACAACAGGATGTAAACTGGGCTAATCTTGTTTAAGGTTCGTAATGTTTTGTTACTTTTGTCTTGGTCTCTTTCGGCACTGCTCATGTAAGTGCAGATTGTGGCTCTTGCAGAATAACCTTGATGGTGCTCTACACCTGCTTGCACTTAGGAAAAGAAACATTTGTTACTCTTATTTATGTAATTGCTTAAATTGCATTTTAATTTTAACAGCTTAAGTATGTTGGTGGAGAAAAATGTTTTCTGAATGAAAGTTTGATCAAATGCCCAGGGAGCCAGAGCAAGTCTTTCCATTGACTCAAGAGATTTTGTTTCAGGCATTTTATTTAAACAATATTTCTCTCAACCATAACTGAGTAAAGTTACGTGCTTTTCATGAAAAAATAAAAAACAAACCTCTGAACAAAAATGTTTCATACATACATATTTAAGTTAATGTTTTAAGGAAAAATTCTGAAAATTAAATCTTTCCATTTTACATTTTTCATGACATTTACAATATACAGAAACCTGCATTTATATTTTAAAAACAATGTATCTGTTTGAGTATTACAAAACTCAATTTCTTCTAGCTAAAATGGAAATTGGATTAGATTCTGTTGGAGTAAACTCAACAATTGCTTAACTTCTTTTGTGTTATTCTTCATTCCCATTAATAGGAATAACATGATACCTATACTCAGCAATTCCCATCACTGTGGGCTCTTAAATAAACATTAGGAAATATTAGTCTCAAAGTTAAAGACTCCATTTAGCACATTGCCCAGCTATGTATTTTATATTTGCAAATAGGACTGGCAGTCCAGATTTTTTTGACCACTCATTACACTAATGCTCACAGGCTTTCCTGGCAAGATTCTTTACAGAGCTGAGCAGGTTCAAAATGTATCAGGGGGCCTTATCACTCAAAGTAAACATTCAAAGCATATTTCCCCTTTGCTGAAAGATTTACATTAGTTCCCTGTTAGACAGCGTATCAATTACAGTGCTGTGTTTCCTACATTTCATAGGTATGAGCTTCCCCTTTTCTGTCACCCCAACCCAAGTTTAAAGTACAGATGCTATAAAAGCAGGATCTGGCTAGGTCCATTTAACAAAAGTCTTTGAAACTATTTAGTTGAAATCTTGGAGGTGTTAAATCACACCTATGTTTACATTTCGAGCTTCAGGCTTTGATGCCCTTTGTTGTGCCAAACAGCACAATATGCTACAAAGTTTTCCAAAGATTTTTTCAGTGCTACTGTGTAAACAGCACTTAGCTGATCTGACAGAGCTTATCTCCTTGTCTGTCCCTGAGATACGTGATCCTGAGCTAATCTGAGTAATAATTCAGGCAAAAAGCTTACTGATGAGCAAGTGTGAAGGAAAGATATGTTCTAGAGATTTGATCCTTCAGAGAGCAAGAGCGAGCATTAATTGCCCCACCGTGGGTATCGGCGAGAATCGCCTCGCAGCTCCAGGGTGCTGTGCTTGGAGGTGGCCGTGAGCCTGGGCTGCTCCAAGCTGGCGCGAGCAGCAGCCGAGACGCTGCTGGCACAGGAATGTGCAGGGAGGTTCCTACGTGGGAACGTGACAACAGGAATGAGGATGAACGTATTCTGATCTCTGCAAACCCAGCATGGATGTTCTGCTTTATGTGTGAAGCAGCTTTGGATCATTGCAACATTAAACTTAATGTCTCTTTCCCAAATGCATACCAGACAAGTTCACGCCACCCCGCTGAACACACAAACGTTGGTAATTTCTAGTGATATTAGATAAAAATCACAATTTTTGGTGCATGGGTTATTTTTTGGTTAGTGTTTTAGGTGGAAAAAAATATACAGCAACTAAAATTTTAACTGACATGACAAAAGTTACCGTTAACAGAAGTTGCCGTCATCCTGTGCTTGTATTCCATGCTTCCCAGGAAAGCTTTCCTTTTTGCCACATCTATTTATAAACCATGACCTGATATTTTTTATTCAGAGAAGTTGTAACAGGAACCAGATTAACCTAGACATCATGGAAAATAAAATGCAATTAGGAATGAGAAAACAGAGTAGGCTGAGAAAAAAGCTGCTCAGGAAGTTGTCCTAGGGAAGGGAAGATTGTGCATTTTGTTTAGTGAGGGCTCGGTTCTTTCCCCTTTTTCAAAGATTTGGTTTTGTCCTAAGTGACTGCTGGAAATATCCATTGCCTGTGTATACGTAGTGATAGCTTCATTTGAAATTCTTGCACAAAAATTGTGTGTTTTCCTTAAAGACATGTAATAGATTATTAAAATTTGTTTCAAGCTGTGAAGGTGTTGAAGTTCTACATGAGAAGTAAGTTTTATAGGAAGTTAGAAGGGATCATTGTCAAGGTCTGTTCTTGCTTCAGTGTCTGTGGCTCTGAAAATGTAGTTTTCTTTCTGTAATTTGTTGTGTGGACTCTAAAATAGATACTTTTTATCACTATATACATTCAAAAAAGGGGAACTTAATTATATAAATACATATATNTATATTTATATATATATGTATTTACAAAAGTTCCAGTGCAAATTCCTGATTTTTATATGTTTTACAGAGATGAAAAGAAATAAATAAATGACTACCTAGAAGTATAAAGCCAGTACAAGTAGGTCATGTGAAACTCTCTCAGTGGAACCGAAGGAGACATAATATAGGACTGAATTTAAAAATTAGAGGGTTAAAGGTTCAGAGTATTGATAGGTCTTCTTTTTTCTTCCTCAGAGCCATTTCCAAGTCTTGAAAAAATCTTTTTTTCTTTGAAGGTAAAATACAAAATGGTTGTGAAAGCTCACCTCTTACTCACCATGGAAAAACACAAGTTTTTATGGGTATCAGAACCTCCCCTGTAGTGTACAAAGTGAAGTGTTCCATTTTAGTTTGTTTTCATTAATGCTACAATCAGCATTTTTCTTATTAAAGAGACAAAACAGGAGTGCTTGTACAGTAAGACTTTCCCACAGAACTGTCTGTGCACCTTAAGCCATAGAGAAACTTGTAGGCAGAAGTAAGGTAAAACCCATCAAAAGCAATTTCTTCCTGTGGCAGAATGTCTTTCGTCACAACTAGGTAAGTCTGTTGGCAGAACAAGAATGATGAGACAACCAGACCCCAGGACAAAGTTGTGATGAAGGGAGGAGACCTTGTGGACATAAAGTAGCTGCCAGCCAAAGACCAGGAGTGTCTCGTCCAAAGTCCGTGTGGAATAACTTAGTCCTGACCTTAAATGTATTGCAGCTATGAAATGAGTCCTTTACTCATTCAGTGAATTGAGAGTTTCTGTATTCTGTGCTTTGGAGGTTCTGGCTTTTAGAGTTTGTAAAATTCTTATTCTCCATAATAAGCAAAAGTCTAAGTGAGAGTCTGTCACATTTTAAGCAGCGGCTGTTTAAAATTCCAGTCGACGGTTGACTTCTGATGTGATATTTTTGCTCTGAAATTCCACAATATAACTACTTACTGCACTATATCAAGTAAATGCTCACTGGACACTTCAAACCTAATCATTTTGATCCACCTTAATCAAGATTTCTGTCTAATCTGTCCAACTCCTTGGCAAATGCTACAGCCAGCAATACTAATATGTTAATGTATATAGCTCTGCTATATGTAATGCTGTCTCCATGTAAGATCTTCAAGAAAAATACAAGAAATACACTGTATGGTCTGCCTTCTGTCGGTATTTCAACTCTGCTGGCTTCATTGAGGTTCTCAGGCCAGGGTGGAATAACAGCATTTGTGCAAAGGTGAGGAGAAGTGTGATTTCATTTGTACAGAGATGCGTGGCAGAATGCTTCCCTATGAAGCATTCATATGGGGAAGAAATACATCCAATTCTCACCCATGGTTGTTCAGAAAGACCTTAAAGAATTCACTTTTGTAGGGGGTTTTGCCACCTTTGTGAAGTCTAGAGATATGTCAGAAACAGAATATTAAAATAAATAAATAAATAAATAAATAAATAAAACATAGAAGAGAATGGTATGGTTACACAGCAGGAGAAGCATTAAATGTTCACTCAGCTCATCATAGAAACCCTTGTGGGCCCAAGTGCTATGTACTTGCAAAGTTTTGCTTTTCATAATGTAGTTTTTATATATGGCTGTTTTATTAGTTATATACAAAATTGTGGCAGATCCCGGTAGTTTTTATTTATTTATTTTTCCTTAAATGAGGGCAGGTGCTTCTATATGAAATTTTGGAGTAAATGTGAAGCTTAGTCCAGAACTTAAGTTTAGTAAATTATGTACTTTAGTAACTAAGTTTAGTAAACTTAGGTCCAGTTTACAAAATGAGTGCCAAACGAACATTGTGACAGTGTCTACAGTAGTCAAATGTCAGGTGTCAACTGAACATTTGTGGGCTTAGCCTCAAGTTGGGGATGAATTCATTTTTCATGTCGATAGATTTTTGTCACTTGAAAATATTAGTGTTGTGATAATTTGGCTTTAGCAAAATGTGAGTTAATAGAACTACAGCATGCCATCTTTGGTTACAAGAATGACTGTGAAAATAAATAGCTCTTGTGGCATCAGAACCCTTGGGCTAAGCAGTAAAACACCTAATTGATTTTAAAGGGAGTAGGATTTTATCCTTACAAATATACTTGCTCCTTCAAAAAGCATAGTTAGAAAATACCTTCTTCACATTGCTTTCAGTTATAGTATTCATGACATTTCTGTGGTTGGTGAGCCATTTGGCCTGGTCTCTAAAAAACCATTGCAGAAATTGGAAGTACTTTCTTCCAATGAAGGTAGTTTCCTATAAAATTTCATTAAACTCATGACAGGCAGCATCAGGCTGATTTATAGTATTTAAAAAAATTGTTAGTAATGGTAAAATTAAATTATGTGTCATTGTTTATTATAGTTGTGTTATTTTTGCTGGGACTAATATCTGCAATTGTTTTTTGTAATTCTTTGTACTTGCCTTTTGTTTTACTGTTATTTTTCTTGTACAGCAGCAGTGACCTTTAGGTCACAGCTAACAGGGTAGATTTTTTTACAAGAATAACATAATTACTGTTCAAACCGTATATAAGTACTTCTGTCAGGTGGCACACAGTTAAAATTCCATTTGCAAAAGCTATATTATACAGTATTGGCGATTCCCATACTGTAAACACGCTTCTTGCAGGCAATGGGACATGGCGTACATTGCCTGTTCATACTTGATGTAATTGCAAAGTAAGTCAAAGCAGTAGCTTCGCCAGTGATACTTAGAAAGAGATGCCAGTATATAAAGAGAATATTTTAGTTTTCAGCTTCCTGGTTTTATAGCAAAATGCACACTCTTAAAGCAGAAGCCAGCCGTTAGAAGCGTTGCATGAGAGGTGCTCTGTGTGCATGAGACAGAGTTCCTTCTAAATCCAGTTTGTGTGTTTCATTACACGTAAATGGCAGAGAATGTGGTTTTAGTTATGAATTGCTCTGCAAGAGTCTGTTCTTTCCTCACTGCTGATGAATGAGTGGAAATGATTCCAGGAGATATGAAAAGTGTTATTTCATATTTTACTCACTGTCCTGTACATACATACGTATATATACATGTGTTTATGTTTTTGCATACTTGCTCAAAAAATCAGTCTGCATGAAAATTATATTTCTGGAGTTTCATGAGTTTGTTTAAAAATGCAGCTGCATAAAGAGGTGCTTGCATTCTGTCAGGTAATAAACCACCCTCTTCTTTCCAGCTCTGCCATTTTGTCCTAAGAGCAGTTATGTGCAGCTTGTGCTTGCAATATAAAAGCTCATGTCAAAAAACTGGCAGATTTGCTCAAGCAGTACCAGAGGCTGAAAACTTTTCCCATTAGCATCAAAAAGAACAATGCTGATACTTTCTTCACAGTGAATGCCGGGACAGATGTCAAAATGTAAATTTAGATTAAACAATCAAAAACTTGTATAACTTGCTTATGTTGTCTGTCACAGCATAAAGGCCAAACATATCTGTGCTTTAATGGCTTTGACTGTGAATGCTTGGAACCAGAGATATATTTGGTCCAGTGACTGCATAAATGAAAAATCATGGATATGCAAGCTTTTCCTTTAATTCTTCATGTGAACCTTTCCTAAAACTTTTTATAGTACATGTCAGCCAATAAAGAAGTAACATAATACATTACAGTAAAAGAATTTCATCAGTACTTTGGGCTGGAACTGTCTTGTGTTAGATTTCACAGGCTTTGGGGAAGTTTGCATTCTTATTACTTAAGATTTTGCGTGCAGTAAGCCAAATTTTGCTTGTCTTAATCACGTAATCATCCAACTGATTTCAGTTAGTCAGTTCCCCTGATGAAGTCTAGCTAGTTTTTGGCACGTTGAGGATTTTTCTGGTTATCGAAAGCAGCAGCCTTAATATGACACAGCATTGGATTCCAATTCGCAAAGGACAGGAAGAAATGGACACAATAATACTTGGGTGTCTCAGCAGTGCTATTAATAAGTGTTTTAAGATGTGAAAGTGGGAACTTGGAAACCAGGCCACCACATAGTCAGATATAGACATGGATTTAATACAGCTCATTTATAACTAGTGATTGCTTAGAGGCATCATGGACAAAATCCTTAATGTAAGAGGAAAAAGTGTAGGCTGTCACTTTCAGTTCCAGACTTTAATTTCAATTGTATGAGCAGGAGCAGCTGCATGTTGCTATCAGGCATATGAAGTTTTTAGTGCTAAAAAGGCAGCTGGACTGGAAATACCCCAGAAGTACATATCCATTTGTCTGGTTAACTTCAGCACTTAGACTATCAATCAGGTCAGCCTAAAGAAAAATGAATGACATCAGTCAAAACAATAGGATATCTCCGTGCAGTGATTAGCTCCGTGTAGTACAAAAACTTAAATAATTTGTTCTTTGAAAATGTGATGATTGATTGGCTTCCATTAGGCTTGGATTTTAAAACATTCCATGAACTCTCAGATAAAATGGCACTAAAATGTTATTGCAATAACCAAATAAATCATATTAGACTATAGTGTATATAAGTACTTTAAAACATTATAGATACTAGAATTCTGTGTATAATAAAAAGGTGAAGAATGTAATCCATGATTTTTTTTTTTTTTATGCTCTCATCTCCCACCAGCATTAGCCTGGGCTGTTTTCAGGGATAATGTTCCTATGGATATGAATTTTTGTTTTTAAATTACATTATATATGCACAAGTGTAAAATTTGCACAGTTCTGGATCTGTTTGGTCAAATGGGAAGGTATTCTAAAGCTATCACAGAGCAGAATTTATCTGAGCTTTTGTTACTGATGCTGCCCATTTTAATTTGATCTCAGCCTTGTAATCAGCAGCTGAGAAATATGCAGTTACCATTTAAACAAGGTATTTTTTTCGATATCAGATGTTTGTGGTTCTGATCATGGACCCATAGTTCTTGCCAAAGAATCTCTGACCTGTAATATTGTTTAACCCTGAATCTTGTGTAGAGGAATAAAACAAAATCTTGCCCTGATATTTAGGGTGGCAGTGTGGTTAACGCTTGTGATTTAAGATGCTTTTCCTAATATTTCACATTTGCCTAATAACCCAGACTCTGCAGGCAAATAATTCTGTGTATCATCATCTCTTCAAAACAAACTCTAGGCCCAATGCATGCAAGAATTGCCTAGATATTGTAAGCCCTAAGGATCGTAAATCAGGAGGCAAGGAAAATAATCCTATCAAGCAATGTTTTACTTCATTATTTTACACTGGTGCATTTTTAAGCACTGGTGTTGAGCTTAAATAATTGGAGACATTGTAAATCTTTGGAGAACCAAAGGCAAACGGCATGCATGCAGCATGCATATGCTTGCCTTTGATGTCAGTTGTAAGCGCATGGCTTTTATACTGTTTGCCACTACTATTTTGTAACTTCTTTTCTAATTAGAGAAGAAGGAGTGTATTAAGAAGGTCCAGATACCTTCAAAATACTCTTGGAGTTTACATTTGACTGTTATCCTCCAAACAGTAATACCTGTGATCTAGGGTATTGCTTCATGCTGGAAGTACTGATCACAAGTTATCACATTTCTGCAGTGAATCACAAACTTTAGTGAATGCATCATGGTTGAGACTCTCACACTCCAGAGCCGATGAAAGCTTTTATGTAGCTAGTGAGGTAGCCCTGGGTATGATCTCAGATCCATCTGTACACATTTATGAAGTCATTGTTATTAAATAAGCAGGTAAATTCAGTCTCCAGCTTCTAAATTTTGAGAAGGGAAGGCTCGGGGGGGATCTTACTAGTGTCCATAAATGCCTGATGGCAGATGGTGAGAAAGGTGGAGTTAGGCTCTTCTCAGTGGTGCCCAGTGATAGGGTGAGAAGCAATGGGCATAAATTGAAATGCAGGACATTCTACTTAAACATAAGAAAAAGATTTTTACAGTTCCAGACACTGGAACATGTTGCCCAGAGAGGTCCTGGGGTCCAGCGCTTGGAGGTAATCAGAATCTGACTGGACACATCCATGAGAAAACTGCTGTACTTGAGCCTGGTTCAAACAGAGGTTTTGGGCTGGATGATCTCGAGAGGTGCCATCCAGCCTCAAAGATTTTGTGATTGTAATGCAAACGTTCCACTGAAATGACATCTTCAACAAGAGTTGACTAATTACTAGTGATGAATGGCCATATACATTTCCTGATTTAAAAATTAATGATGTGTAACATCACCAAAAATGGGCTTTTCTTTCTTTGAATCAAAAAACCATATTCAATATTTATTATTAACTGATATCTACAAATTGAAATTCTAATTTAGGCTGTCTGAGATAAACTTGGATTGTCACTGTGGCATTGGGGTTAGAATCTGTACTAATGTAAGGAGCAAGCACAAAGGCAGTGCTATCCAACTAGGTTGAAGTGGGGTGTAATTGAGGCATAGCCTCGACATCACACAGTAAAGTATCATATACCAAGTTCATATTGTTTAACAAAAGGAGTAGATGGAATGTTAGTTCCTATTTTAGAGCAGCAATTATTTGCATTTAGAAACAAATCTACATGTTATAAAAGCTAAAGAGTGGCTTTTTTTTTTTTAAGTTTTTGTTGAGAAAGTGTATGTGTGAAAATCTTTTGAATTCCTAAAAATTGGTAAGATCAAAGCTAGAGCTGGGCTGTGTAGAATTTCCTGATGATATCTGCTGATAATATCTATTGCTGCTGGCTTACTTTTTAGATTTTTCCTTGGTAGATTATTTTGGAATTGGGTGCTTTGAAGGGAAATAAAGAATTTGCTTGTGTATTTATCCAGTTCCCCACTCAATGGGGCTGCTGTGTCACAGACAGGATTCCAGTACACTGGCTGACTGCCCCTGCCCAGGGATCCCACTGCCTGCAGCTTAGGCAAAATGAAGAGTTTGGCTTCTGCCTGGAATTAGGTATGGGAATTATTTCTAATTCCTTGGTGATTGGTCTGTCTCCTACCTTTCAAAACAAATTCGCAAGTCCTACTTCACAGCGAACTTCCCCTCTGCATATATTAGCTGTGGCACTGTCAGGAATGCGGTTATAAAGCAGTTCTCGTTCTCAAAAGCACCAAGAAAAACCTAGTGGATAATTACACTTTAAATATATTTGTAAGTGAAATTTTTCCTAGATGAATTTGCATGGCTCTTTAGGCCCCAGCCTAAAGTTTAGTATCCATCCTACCATCCAGTGCAAAGTAAATAGGTTTGTGTTAAGTATCCTTCCAGAAAGTGCTGACTTTCCGGTAACGTGTTTTGTTTTGCCAACATGCATAGAGAGCTGAGAGGCAGCTGAAGAACCCACTCTGTTGGGTGCTGGCTTTCTCTTTGCTGCTGTGGCAGTCTTTTCACTCTAATGTAAAACAATTCAAACTGACACCAAAGCTAGTTTAACCTAACATGTCTTACTGTGGATCGAATTGGAGGAGAGTTGCCCATCTTGGCATTACTGAGAATCTGCAAAGAGGGACCTGCTGACAGCTGAAAGCCAAAAATAGCCTACTCTTGAGCTCTTTTACATAGCTGGACTGGGCAAGAAATAACACCAAAAAACACTTTGCAGTAGGATTGCTGCAACTGTGGGCGTGCCTGACAGGCATGAGAGTCCCCACTGCAATGCCAGTCTGAGCATGGCATGGCTGGCTGCAAGTGTCGATGAATGCTTCTGCTCGTGGAATTGTGACAGCTCTGCAGGATGGAAAGGGGTAACGCAATAAGGGAAAACTGATTTTCAGGCAGGAGTGGATGAAAGAAAGAAACAATTGTTGCCGCTGTTGTTAGAGGTCTGGTGGTTGGAAAGGTGATGTGGTTATTGTTAGTTCCTCAGCTGAGCTCCATCCCTGCTGAGCACCACACATCCAGGCAGGATCAGCTCCACAGCAGGGCACAGAAGAGCTGCAAGGGAAATGTGGAACTGTTCCAGTCTTGCCAAGGGTTCAGGAGTGCCTTCAGAGGGCTCTCTGCATCATTTCTTCTGAGGGCAACCAGGTGGGTTTCTGTGCAGAGGGGATGGGATTCCAGACTTACCTATTTGGGACATATGTAGTGCTAGTCTTGACAGGGCTTGGTTCTCAAAGTAGAAAAGTGAAGATTTTTGTCCCTTGCATGGAAAGTATTTTTAACTATAAAACTTGTACTTCTTTAAAATTGAGAACCTGGTGTTCAGATTCTATTACTAGCTTTCTTGTTATCTCAAGATTTATGGTTTGCCAAATGACTGATGTTTGGGGAAGGTTATATTTGGATTTCCACTATTATCTTCCATTTTCTCATGCTTCATCTTTCTTCAAATATGTAACTCCTTTGAGTTTAAAACTTTCGTATTTGCTCTCAATGCAGAATGTTTGTGGGAGAGGTTGAAGGAGTAGGGCTGCTTGTTACAGCAGCCGCCAGGTGTGAAGGCTTTTTTATCATAGCATTATCATCTTTATCATAGCATTTTACTTTTCCTAAAAGCTATTTCTTTATTAAATGGATTTATATAATTCATGCCTTTACTTAATGGCCTTTAAAAATTGCTTTAATATTCTCCTTTCGTGATTAGGTTGATACGCTATTAAAAACTCCAAAGTAGCAGATTTTATTTTGTTTATTTTTATTTAATCTTTTTTATTTTTATTCTATTTTATTCCATTCATATTCATATTTGTATTCCACCATTTATTTCTGTCCTGAGTTTGTGACTGAAAATATGTATTTTCCTCTGGCCCCCTCCTGGTCATTCTTTTAATTTTATTTTTTCTCTACTTTAGGGAAAGTCAGCTGTACCAAGTGAAGAATATTGGGCTAGACAGAAATATGACTCTAACTCTTTTTTATTAATCAGTCTTTTTATTTCTAAAGCTACACCAGTGCAGAAAAGTTGGCCAAAAGGTTTGTAGCAAGTTACCAGAACAATAAATAAATAAAGGCATCTATTCTTTTTTCTTTCTGTTCAATGCATTTTCTGCTTGTCTTTTCCAGTGTTGATTTCAGTAGTGTACTTTAACAGAAAGCATTTTGGCAACACTGTCTTCCTGAACTAAATCTGGTATTATTTAACAAAGTGATTTCTTCTTTCACCCTCATGTATCCCCACATAGATGTCACAAGCAACGTTGCTATCTGGAGTGCTGCTTTGTAGCATAATATCACTTTTGTTCTGGCCCTTGCTTTTCAGCACGTTGAAGTTGACCGTCCTCCCATCTCCAAGCTGGAATAAAATACCGAATATAAAGTATTTCCATTTCAGGCCTGTGAGTTAGTCACAGCTGCTCATGTTTGGGCTTCCAGATGTGTTTGTAGTTATCTCGTTGATTTCAACAGCTCCGGAAATCTGCCCTCCAGTGTCATACCATTTGAGATAAAAGTCCAGCTTTTAAAAAGTTACTCCAGGACCACCTTGCACAGTGCTCTTTCCAACATGCAATGTGGACTCAAGAGGAGGATTTCAATGCATGGCATCTGCATGGCAGAGCAAAGCCCTGAGAGGTACTTAGTTATGTATGTATGTAGCCTTTTCGGGTTTCACTTTAACACCTAATGCTTTTTTTCTGGTGTGGCATCCTTCATTGCTTGGTCTAGATCCACTGATCCTGGCTTTTGCTTATTCAAACCAATGAACAACACCCAACATGTGACTGCAACACACAGAGAAAATGGCACTAAAATAAGATGCAAGGCAAGATATGATTCTCTGCACTAACATGAGTGTTTGGCTAGCATGGCAATTTTATTTCATTAAAGTTTTGCTCCACACATTTACAGTGCACCATTTATTGCTGTGTGCTGCCTGACTTCCCGTAGACTACAGAGAAGCTGTTAAAGGTTTATGCAAGTTTTTTCTGGCTTTCATATGAGGTGTTTAGATCCTAGTGAGTTGTCTAATGTCACTTCAGTTTACCTCAAAGCACTACCTTAACTTTTTGCTCGGGTAGCAAAACAATTTTAGGTTTATCATATGGCTTTCTTCACTTACCAGGTTAATGTCTTTTAGATATCGCAAACAGAGAGAAAAATGTTGGTTCTGTGACTTGTATATCTAAGTTTCCTTGACTAGATGTCAAAATCACCTAGGTCACTTAGCTGTTTCTAGAATTTTCACCTGGGGAGAGAGTTATGTCAGAACAGCCTCAGTTTAGCTGCCTTCCCAACAGGTGGTTTCTGCTTCTACTAAAATAGTTGAAATTGCTGATTAATAAAAAGTTGCATCCAGGAAGGGTATGCCCCTGCTATTCACAGGTGACCTATTTCTACATGAGAAACAGTGACCTATTAAAATAGAAATAAATAAAAGTTCAATTGCTAGCTTGCTCAATGGCCTGCAGAATGCCTTTGGGCAAGTCACTTTCTCTATCCTTATTTTCCTGTTACGGTCATAAATTATACTGACCTTCTGGAGTGGCTTTGCATCTGCCTTTGACAAGTTGTGTGGAAGACCTGGTATGGTTGCACTATGAAGGCACAGGGACAAGACCAGTCTTTTGCATGAAACCTCAGAATCCTTATTGTCCTCCAAGCGACAATATAGCAAGGAAGCAAAGCTGAAACAAATTGCAGAGTCATCTAGCAATATATTTCCCCAAAATTTCAGGCTGACAAGGAAGGGGTAAGAAACACAAGGAATTTTTTGCATTTTGGATTGATGTATTGTCTCTGTTCTGTGATTCCATAGCTGAGCTTATAGAAGTGCTCAGAATTTCAGCATAAAACTGTATGAGATTTGTCAGTAGTTAGTATTTAGCAGAAGGTTGGAAATTGTTTTTCACGTTAAAGAACCCTGTTGCTCTTCAAGGGCAAGTGTTTTATCTTTTATACCAACCACAGACTTTCAAGACTTTCATACATACTCTTCTTTGTGTAAGGACAATAATGCAATCCAGTGAGTTTGTTGGCCCTGACCTGGTTAATCTGGGTAGAGAACCATGCATAAGCATAATAATAGTTTTCCACCTCTGGTTTCCTTGTTTTACCTAGGAGGGGAATCTAACTAATCCCAAGGTAAAACTGGAACCTGTTAGAGTACTGCATAGGCTACTTTGCCCAGGTGAATAGGAGCTCCCTTGCAGAGCAGACGAGGAAAAACGATACCAATGATTACACATTTCCTCAAAACATCACATTCTGCTGTGGCTTTGCTTAGGTTAGAAATATATATATTCATAGGATCCTGTTAATATTTTGATTGGGACAGAACAAGGCTGTCTATACAGATTACATATTATATAAGAGTTGTGAATTGTGCTGAAATAATTTTTAAGAATAAAAATAACAATACTGGCCAAGCTGTTGGGGTGACAGAAATCAAAGAAGCAAGACAGACTTGGGTAAGCCCTTCTGCATGCTTTCACATAAGAAAATTCACCTGGGATATCTACTGATACTGATCTGTTCAATATCAGTCCTACAATTATCCTTTCTAGTGCTTTTCTTCCACAAAAGGCAGCTTCACCAATCGTAGTAACTTGGCTTTGCTGTAGGTTCTTTCCTGCTGGAGGGGACAGATTCGGTTTTTATATTGCACAGCACATCTGTTATCAGCACACTTCATCACAACTTCAGGCAGAGTGTTAGACCATTGTGTTACTGGGCAGTATGGAGCACAAATAGTACATGGAATGCATTATACATGGAAATCAATATAAGGCAGATAATAATGTGTAGTGCATTATTACTTGAAAGCAAGCACCGTCTATAAAAACAATAGTGATGGAAACAGCATTGCCTCTTAGTACTTGGTGGTTTTCTTTACAGGGTCTATGTTTCTGTTTTAAATGGTATCTAAATACTCACTCCATTACTGTCTATCTACTGGAGGCTGTGTCTTAAAGCTAAGTAATAAACCACTTCTGCTTAGAATTAGCCAAATCTGTTCATAACAGATTACCATCAATAGCTTTTATAGAGGTGATTATCAGTTCCAATTGTCTGCCAAGTGGCATTAGGTTTAGTGTTTCCATCCGCCTAGTCATTAAGCACATGTCAAGCTCAAAGTAACTGGTAATTTCTGCAATTAAGGCCACCATTATTGTTTCCTTTACTTAAACAGGGAGTCCAAATTACATGGTTAAATATAACCACCGGTTGTTCCCCCACACACTTAGGGTCTGTGCTGCAGAATGGTGTTAATCCTGTGAGAATACACAATAAGATAACTGAAGTTTGAGTTTGCTACTGTGAGTGTAAGCCTTAAAAGATCACATTTTCTTGAAGGCATCTAATTTGAGGAAAATCGCAGACATCAGTCAAAGGAATCTCCTGGAATCTTAAGAACAAATAAGTTAAAAACTGCTGCTTAAATTTATGTGTATGCTCAAAGATGCAGAAATAGGACAAGTAGTTGTATACAGTCAGATCAAAACCTTTTTTCTAGCTGTTGATACGAGGAACTTAGTTTCTTACCTGAAAAAATGGGGAAGAATTCATGAATATGCTCATCTGGGGAACAAGCAAAGCTGGGGGAAAGCATTACAGGACATTGATGATCTGGAATAAGAGACAAAAATGGCCTGGTAATTCCTTGGTCAGCTCTTACAGGACCTGGTCCAAAATCCATTCCCAGCCTGTACGAGGATTTCCTACCGACTCCTTCAGTAATCTGGATTTTATTTCTGCTCCTCAATTCTTACATTTCTGAGTGTTGATGGTAAATGAAACCTATCACTAAAAAGGCATTCATTTGACATGGGCCAGTTCCCCTGACATGTTGCACTGTGAGCGAGGATGAGTGATGAGAACAGGATAATTGATATTCCATTTACCACTGGCTACTATTAATTAAGATGAATATTAATAATTGCAGATGACAATTTACTTCAGGAACTGATAAATGCTTAACAACTTCTGAAATAATTGCTAATCCTTTTTCACTTCTTCAAGTATAGAAGCCTAATACAAGAAACAATTACACGGCAGTAACAGCCAAGTGTTAGCAGTGCAAAGCCACAGAGACTCCTAAAGGAAAGCTGGTAAATTGTTCCTGTTTAACAGTGGTGCCCTTCTCTTCATAAAGCAGGACGAGGGAGGAAGGTTGTATCGCTCCCTCACTGCAACCTTTTCTGCTTGTTGGTTTAAGCCCAGCTGTAATGTTATTTAAATGTTGGTTTCTGGATTTGATTGAATGTGCCTTTATTGAGAGAAGCAATGCTCTCATATGAATGTGACAGGTTTTTTTTTTCTCTAAAGGAAAACAAGCCTATTCAAATCACTTAAAGAAATGTGTAAAAGCTACAGTGAATTTAATTTAATCTGAGTGTATGTTTAATCACCTTTAAGGCACTTAAGGGATTTTGTTGATTCATGTATTTATTAACAGGGGTTCTTTTAGATCCTGCTTCATGAATGTATGGCCCCTTCAAATTAAGAGTAATGTTTTGTGTCTATTCTTTCTTTTGGCCAAATCTAGTAATTCCTGGAATTGGCAATGCAGCGTATGTAAACTGGCCCCATGTCCTGCAGAGCTAGGAAACCGCCAGGTAGATAAAACCAGGACCTGGTGAAAAGAGGAAGTGGTGTGTTTTCATTTGGCTGGAGCAGAGCCTTTAAGGATGAGTGGTTTATTCTCATTAGTCCCTGCCAATTTAGCCCGTGCACCCTGCTTTCCTTCCCTCCTGAAGCACCACTTTCCTCCAGAAGCACTTGTCTCTCCTTTCTTGCAGTGTTACAGAGCTATAAATACATTTGACTGGATAAAGTTTTCACTGTGGACATATTTTTGAAGGACATAGATAATGTTTTTAGCCAAATATAGTCGATGTTATCTACTTCTCCCGGACATAGGTGTGTACACTTCAGCTTCTGATTTAAAAGGAAAATAATAAAACCCTATTACCTTCCAAACTTTGAAAATACTTATTGGTGCTGTCCTGCAAAGTGACTGTCCAAACCAGATATATTTCCAGGTAGTTCAAAGATTAATTCCAGCATTAGCTCTTAAAATATTTTGAAGAAGAGGAAAGACAACTGCATGATTGCGCAGACCCTGGGTGCATGCACGTACTAACACACCTCAATCATGCACGCAGGCATCTTTAATGGATTTCATGGTCATGAAGTGGTCCTAGAAATGTCCAGCATCCCCAGTCATATGCAGGTTTAACCAAATTTAATTATCTTATACTTACATGTGATATTACTGGTAACCCTACCTGGTCCCCTACATCCATCAACATTATCAAGACATATAAGAGGCTATCATGCTCCAGCTGAAGTGTACAGGGAAAAGGAGAAAACTGGAAGATAAGATTTATTCCTCAGCAAAACAATGATGTCTTGATTGGCAGGTATAGCTCAGCTTGGAAAATCCTACGTGCCAAAGCATTTGTGAATGTGGAGAACCAAAGCACATGCTTGAACAGTCCCAGTGACCCTGTTTGGAGTAAACATGGGGACCTCATTAAAGTGTTTGTGCTCCACGTGAAGTTCATGGAGTGAAGCTGCTCCCACTAAAGTAGAGTTCTTCCAGCGACTTCTGCAAGAATTGGCCAAACTGCCCTTGTATAGAGGATGGATGAATTCCAGTCCTCTCAGGTTAGTAAAATATCTTTCTTCAGAGCCAAGAGTTTGTCTGATGTATTAAGATGAGATATTAGTCACTGTAAGGAGAAACTTTAGAACCAAGAGTGCCTTCACGGCAAAGCTCTACTGAGGGACTGTATAGGAAATGCTTCCCTCCTTACCACCACATGATGTAATTTCTCCCTTACAGCAGTGTCACATCTCTTTATCGTGGGGATAAATATTGATAAGGCTGCTCTGTCAAGCAAAGTCATGTAAGTGAACTAGAGTGGGAGGGGGCGCGAGAGAGTGGCCCAGGCCCATGACAAACTGCAGACATAGCAGGCCACTCAGGCACTTGTTACAAGCACATAAACACTTGCTGTTTCAAGATATGGAAGAAGGGCAGCAGCTAAAAACAAGCTAAATCAGAGGGTCTGTGTGACTCTGCTATTTATCAACTCCTAATTAACTGTTAATTTGCTGGTCTTTAGGTTCAAGCACAGCCCTAATTCATCACAGGCAGCAATGACAATGTCAGAGCTGGGGGGGAGGTACTCTGCACAGCACTTTAGCTCTCCTTTCATTAACAAAAAAACATTATGTGAAGCAATTCATATTGCTGTCTGCAGCAGAGATAAGACTGCATGTAAAATACAGGAATATTTCAGTGGAGCTCGCATGGGACTGAAATGTGTGTGAGGCTGCCGGCCTCCTGCTGCCACCGGTGGGACTGCTGCTGCCACCCGGGTGGTGGCTTCTGTTCCCCAGGGACTGCTCGGGGACAGCCCTCCACAGACCAAGTTGCAACAGGCTGTGAGGTCTCCTAGTGATTTGAAATTGCGGTTTCTGGTTGTACCCGGAATTAGTAATTGAATTAGTCTGTAAGAACTGCTATAAAATATTTGGCCCTAGCAAAGTAATGGTTATTTTTTTATTCTTTGCCCATGCATAGAAAATGCTGGCGTCAACGTTTTAGTGCTTTATTTTAAGTGTGTTTTGTCTGCAGCTTTTGGGTACGTGCCTACAATCTCATCATATCATCTTTAACAAATTATCTCTCCAACAATTTAAGACTGCCCTTTTCTTTCCAGAAGCGTTCCTTCTGTGATCCAACATAATCTGGTATGTCTCTGTGGTAGGACTCTGTCCTGCCACCTGCCTCATGCAGTGCTCATTTTGGCGAACAGCTCCATTTGGCTGATGGTTCAAGGCGTGCTGGATGGCACTCACAGCCCCCAGTGCTGCAGGCATTAACCCATGGGAACTGTCCCATGGATTGACCAAGTGTGCAATGTTCAGCATAAACATGAGGCTGGAAATGCTTGTGACAGGAAGCAGAGTTTATGTTGTATCTGTAACATTTGTGGCACTCTGTAAACAGCTTTTAATAGAAATGCATGTTTGCTTTTTGTTATCAGGCTATGTACTCCCTGTTTCTCCCCAGTGCTGTCATCTGTGCTACCATGCCCACGAACCTGCCATCATACACATTGCTGAAATGGTCATTTTCACTCATTACCAAAATACCTTACAAGTAGCAACAACAAAAGAAAAAATATTTTACCCAGAGAGGCTAAGATGAGGAAGACTTTTAACACAGAGGCCTCATAGAGAGCTTGTGACATTTACGCACTTTGTGCCACTTCATATCCCCTTGTTATAACACCTAGTTAACATTTTCCCTTTATGGTCTTCCAGGCATAGAGCACCTTATTAACGTCAGGCCTCCAGCTCTCCCAGCCAGGGCTGGCTGCTGCCTGCTGAAATGAGCCTTCCCTTCCAGGGGAAAATGATTTTGGGGGTGCCCTGAATTAAAGTTAAGGGGCAAGTTACACTAGTTAGAGTGCTTTTTGTGCTCTGATAACAGAAAATGCTTCATTGTTTGCACTGAAATTTGGCAGGATGCTCAAGTATTTACTGCAACCTTGGGAGCTGGGGTGCTGCTTGGCAAATCTGGCTGCTTTATTAACACTTGAAAATCACCTACTGTACAACAGTAGCTTTTCTTTGTGATTTCAATAAATTCATCTGCACTGAGGTGACCTGCAAATCAAACACCTCCCTTTTTTTCCTCTACAGGCTCTTGGATTTGGGAACAGTGTTTCTGAGTCCAAACTGGGTATCTCATGCTCGTATTTGCAGTTGGACTGGTTTAGCCTAAATACAAATGACCCAATCAAAAAGGATGCTACTTCTGGACCAAGTGACTCAAAGGCAAAATGGTTTGTTTCATTGTAGGGTTGATGGGGCTAATTCAGAAGGAAGGGGAGTCAGGGGTATTGATTCACAAATGCAGTGTAGGATGATTTTAAAATCATAGAAAAAACAATCATAGAATGGCCTGGGTTGAAAAGGACCTTAAAGATCATCTAGTTTCAACCCCCCTGCTCTGGGCAGGGTTGCCAACTACTAGAGCAGGCTGCCCAGCGCCACATCCAGCCTGGCCTTGAATGCCTCCAGGGATGGGGCATCCACAACCTCTCTGGGCAACCTGTTCCAGTGAATAATAAAATAATAAATAAATTTTAAATAAAATAATTAATAAATAAATTTTGTGATTTATTGAATCACTTGGAGTTGTCCACCACATCTCTTGCAGCTCTTGCTTCTGGGGGATGGATGGGAAGGAGCCCAGAGGTGCTGAGCTTCTATAGCCTTTTGTATACAACCTGTTATTGATTGTGTGCTGGGCCGATTAACATGATAAAAATATAATTATTACATTTATCAATTTCCTTAGACTTTTGTTGAATTACTGTTTTTCACGTCATGTTGTTTTTCTAGATCAGGGTAATTTGTTAGGTGTAGTAGACTGCATTTGCTTTGTGGCCAAAAGTGCAAAATGCATTTTCTAAATGCAATTGCATTCAGGAACCACAGACAGGTCCGAAGACTGCAAAGCACTGCTGCAATGCTGCAGTGATTCTCTGCAACACTCCAGCATTCAGAGTGTACTGCTGACCTGTCCTGAGCTCTGTGAAAGATGAGGTGGCACTAGCAGAGCACAGAGCTCTTGTCATTTCATTGTGCACACAAAATTAGGGGTAATAGATGGGCAAGAGCTGTTGCACTGTGACTGATAGAAAATCTGTCCTCTTGGGTATTGTTTCCATATGGTCTTGTCAGTGAGCCCAGCCACAAGTTACTGACAAACAACTACACTGTGCTAAGAGATGGACCAATTTAGCAAGAAAAATTAGGAGGGCAGTGTTGGCCTATTTTTGTGATAGCATATGAGACACTCTGTTCAAGCCCTTTTACAGCTCTGTTTCTAAATCTTGTCTTGGGCGGTCAGAATGATTGAGATGAACTGCCCCACTTCCCAAAGAGGGGATTTGTATTTTCAGCACACAGCTTGTTGTATTAAGAGAAGGATGTGGGTGTTTTGTACTCTCGTGAAGACGATGGACGGCTTTGCACCTTCACAGGAAGGAAAGGCGTTGCCTTTGGGGAATCGCCATCCTGCAGCAAATTGCCAATGGGCTGTGAAGGTGAATACTCGTCCCCTGAGCCTGCAGGCAGCACGCAGGCTGCTCTTTGCCACTGCTGGGTGCTGTGGTGTTTCACACTGATGGAGTCAATGAGGCTTAGCATTTTGGGACCAAAGTGAAAAAAGATACGTATTCACCTCACAGACACTTCCCCCTGTGACCACCATTGCTCTTTCTTCCCAGTAAAATACATGTGCACTACTGTTTTTCGACTCCAGAAAACTGGCTACACCTGTGTAAAATCACTACTTGGTGGCCCCTGCACGAGCAGCATGTGCAGGCACTGTTGTGTGTCTCCCTTGCTGGTGGCCTGGAAGAGCAGCAATGTTTTCTTGTGCTTGTGGGCACTGTAGGAGGTCCCTTGACAGCATTTTACCAAGGAACCATGGAGTATGGGCATTTCTCCAGACCTCACTGTAAGCCAGCTCACGGTGATGGCAATGGAGAGGCTGGGGGCAAACAAACACCTGATTTATTTGTCATCTTTTCTTCCTCCTGAACTAGTGTGAGCAGAATCAGGTCAGTTCACATTTGCACTTTATTATTGCCATGTATTGGTGTTCTAGGTGAACTATGATTTGTGTCTTTGTTTTTAATTAAAGTTTACAGTGGAGACACATTTGTTTGCACTCACAATTACATCATTTATTACTCATTAATTACCTAAGTTTGGGGATGTGGAATTATCTCATAGTCATTAATTGTGCTTTCCAAATAATCTTTAGTTAAGATGTAGGATGACAACTGCTCTTTAGTAGTGGAAATTATTTTTTTACAAAAAAAAAAAAAGAAAGAAAGAAAGAAAGAAAAAAGAAGAAAAAGAAAAAAGTATATTTAAATGACTGCAAAATCCCACAGTATTCCATTGTGAAAAGGAAAAATAATCTACATTCTTTGTGCTCTTACGCATTTGTGCCTTCTTTTCCCAGCCTACGTTTCATTAAGGTGCCAAGCAGACAGTGAATTGCCAGCAGAATATAAAATGCAGCTATGTCCAAATAATCCTCTAATTCATTTTGATGACAGCTTCCATCACTGTAATGGGTGCAGCCCACTTAACGCAGCTGTTGACAGCCAACTATTATGAGAAGTGTAGGGACAACATGACTTCTGTAACTTCTCAAGTTCTGTGAGATAAATCCTCCATTCTCCCTCTTCCCCCCCAAGACTTGATGTATATGCAAATACCCTTCCCTGAAATAAATATTTGCATGATGGCAAAAAGTTAATGAATTCCTAGCTAATGAGTTCTAACTGAAGTGTTTTTTCTATACAGTAGTACCTCAACTATGTGCATGTAACCTGAGGAGTACTCACTTCTGAAAAAGTACATGCAAACAGGAATTTTTCTTCCCCTGTGTTCTCCTGAGTCTTGTATCTCTGTGATTTATGTCAGAGGATGAAGAAGCCAAACCTCAAATAGAATTTCATCAATAGATTGATGTATTCTCTTTGTTGCCTTTATTTCAATAATTAAAGATGGAGACTGGCCCACCACGCCTCAGCTGGGACTTTGGGTGCCACCATAGTGCTGAGTGCAGTGTTACTGCCGTAACTGGAGCATGTTCTGGTGCTGGAGTGCCCGTGTAAAGTGCTGTCCTGTGACAGGCACCAGTGAAAGATTTTGCTTCCTGTGGCAGGGTCACACTTCCTGAGTCCCCACAACTGCCTGCAGTTGCCTGGGTAATCAGTGCAGGACCCCCGTCTCCCCTGCCCCAGGGCGTTGTTCTGTCTCTGGAAGATAAAATGCTCTTTGTGAGACTCTTCCATAAGAGAAATGAAATAATAAAATTAGATAGCTTGATTTTTAAAGAAGCTGTGTTACTTAAATGAACAATATAAAAAAGACCCTTTAAAAGCAATTAAAAGTTTGTGCTGAAAAACTACATATCCAGCCAATCGATTACATCCTCAAATTCGCCTGATTATTTTGACTGATACTTTGTTTTCTCTCTACATCTCTAGATCTTCTTTACAGTGACACTTAAATACATCAGAATGATTTAAGACCTACTTCATCACCACATTATCCCTTCCCTTTGACCAGAGCTGGAGCCTTCACTGCTAATTCATTCGTCTGCTGCAGGAGAGGAAGGGTCCCCTTAAGCTTCCTTATCTTTCCTTTCAAGTTGTCCTGAGACTAATCTAGACTTCCCAAAGGCCCTCTTTGTAAATATGTACTCTATCTGGCTCTGTGATGTGCATGGGTTGTGAGTTCCTGAACACTGTAATTAGCAGATTCAATTAACAGTGACTTGAAGGTGCTCAGCATCTTACAGGATTGATCACTAAGGTTGGGAACAGAAAGGTGGCTTCTCCTAAATCACAAAATATCTGTTTCCTTTAGCAGTGGACAAATTCAGGCATTTTCATCTGTATTTTGAACAGCACATTCTTTCATCTCTGAGAGGCATGAGGTATGCTTACTCCATGACCTAAGCTAGATTGCTGCTTTTCCCTATTCCTTTTCATGCCTGATTTCTTTCTCTGTCAAGGTCAGAAGTCTTTGCTTTCTTTGTCAAACTATATTCTGTTTCGCAGGCAGGTAAGAAAATCGCTGTGATTTGATCCCTTTTGATTACCCTGGAATTTGAGCCCATATGTGAGCACCTGGGAACCAGTGTGTGCTAAATCCAAGCAAGGTCTGTGTCCACTCGACTTGCAACAACTGGGGAGCAAAGGTGGGCACATGGAGCAGGGGTAGGCACTGCATTTACTTGCTAGGTTTCATGAGCAGGCATGGCAAACAAAATAATACAGATGATGGTAACAGAGCCTTAACCAGTACCTCCCGGAGCACAGACCTGCTGTTCTGGCAGTGGTATTGAGTGCCGCTGCCGCCCGTGCCATGTGCTGTCCAAAGCAGCCCATGTGAGGGTTAGCTTGGGAAACCTCGAACACATCTGTGGCTTGGTTTTGCTTTGTGGATGTGCTCTGAGGGCCAACTGTGAGGGGAGGAGTTGCAACACGTCAGTAGCTCTGGTTAGTCATTGTCACCCTTTTCCCAGTGTGTTTATGTCAAAGAAAGACAGAGAAGCATGTAAAAGGCTGTCTCCGGGTACACCAGCACCAGTTTCCAGTGCCGGCCTTTCTGGGTCTCCAGGTGCTGCCCCAGAAGGGCACAGGGGCCCTGGCCTGAGTGCCCCTGTGGCAGCTCTGTGGCTGTGTCAGGATTGCTCTGGGCTAGAGGAGATGAAGAGCTGCACCCCTGGGTGACCAACAGCTGTACCAAAGGGACTGCAGCTGCAGAACACCCAAGTCTAATGAGCAGGGCATCAACCAACAGTCTTTTCTTTCTCCTATTTCTGTAGCCTTTTGAAAAGAAGAAAGCTAGGAAATGTTGTATAAAAGAACTGACTCTCGAACCAAGATGCTACAGACAAATCTTGCTTGATTCAGGGGAAGCTGGTTTGACCAATACCTGATCTAAGGCTGTGTCCTGCCTCTGTGGACTACACAAAGTCCAAATCAGAGAGGAGGAGGGAGAGACCTTGTATTTTAACTGCCTGGTTACAACCTCCCCCCAGCTCAAGAAAGTCCTCTTAAATCTGCACCTCATGTTGACCTGGGAAAACTAGAGGAGAAAACAGATTTTTCATCAGCCCTCCCCCCCAGATCTGCAAACCTTCGGGTGAGGGTTACTATACTGCACGCAATGTATCTGCAAAGCTCTTCTTCCACCTGTGCACCATGAGCACTGTGAGCTTGGGACTCTGTGCTGCACAGCTCCAAACGGGAATACAGGCATTGTGTCTGCATATGTGAAGTGTACTTAAAAACTATTGTTAGTAGGATCAGATTAGCAGTAATTTAATTTTAATGGGAATGTTTATGCTGAAACATCTACAAGCACAAAGAGCTACAAATCATATCTGCCTTTAATTAATTCTCTTGATAAATCAGCTTCTCAGACTGCACAAAATTACCTTAATGAGGAAAAATTCTTGTTTATATCAACAACGTTTAGCCAAATGTGGGATGTTTATAGCAATAATTCAACAATGTCCTTCAAGGAGCACAAACAACCATGATGGATGTTCAGGTTGTGCCGCTCTTTCTGTTCTCTTCCCTCCCATCAAATAAGTAATATGTTTGTTTTAAAAATAAATGGAGAAGTTTTGGGTAAGCGGTAGTATTGCTGAAGGGGAAATGGGCTAAATTATAGCACTTAATTATTTGCTTAGGTAGGTGAAGGTCCCACCTAGTTTGGAAAAACCTTTTATAAATCAGACTCACCCTGAAGATTGGCTTTATTTTAGGGACACTTTGGTTAATTTTTTACTTTAGCACCAAAGTAAACTTTAGGTAAAGCTCAGTCAGTCTGAGAAATTTCCTCTCTCTTCCAGCACCACATGAGCAACCCATTCCCGTGGCATACACCTGCTGGCACCACACAGCCGGTGCTCCCGGCGGGACTCCTGCACAGACCCCATCCTGCTACCCGGGTTCCCACAGCAGGAAGCTTTAACTTGATTTTCAGTATGTGCCACTGCCTTTCCCTCCATGCCCTTGCTGCCACCGCCTCTGCTAGCAGGGCTCAAAGCGTGTGCTGCAGGCACTGACACCCGCCAGGGCAGCAGCAGGCAGGGCAGCGCTGCCAGGTGAGATACGTGCGTCCGGCCGAGGCGGGCACCACACGATGAAATGAAATGCAGCAGCTTTGCTGGGGAAGTGCTGGTGTTCCTGGCTTATCTGAGTGCGGCGCATATCAGGGCTGTTGACTAGAGATGTAACATTTCTGATGTCGAGCACAATGTTTTGCCCACCCATGCCGACAGATTTTGCTAAGCTCAATGACAATTCAGGTTAGGTGCGGTGGTGGAGGAGGAGGATGCTTATAAAAGAAGATATGAAAAAGTTGGTGTGGAAAAGAGACTTAGTGTCTGTTTTTTTGCAAGGAGAATGCAGTCCTTCCTGACAGTGTAAGGCTGGGGCACAGGGTTAACCCTTGTGGAGGTTTTTACTGCCTTGCTTGGTCTCTCATTTCTTCTTTTTAACTACAGCAAGGAAGCTATAAGTGGGTCTGCTTGTGATTAGGGCTTAGAGAGACATTCTCAGCAGACATTATTTTCTAATGGTTTTTGGTTTTTTTTCTCTGACTTTTTTGAAATCACTCTTTCCAACATATTTGCTGTTTGAAATCTCTCTCTATTTAACTTCTTTCAACTCATAATTTGTCAGCATGGTTTAGAAAGCGTTCACTGTATTTTCTTTAATTGGAATTCAGACATTTGGGGTTTATACAGAAGTCATGTACTATTTATACTTGTCTTGTTTAAGTTAGCATCCTGCTGAAAAGGCCTCATGAGTATTTGCCTACATTTATGAATTCAGTATTTCCTTTCTGCAAACTTTTTCCCATGATTCACTTTTAGGAGAGTTCTTGCCCATCGTGGGGTTTACCCCCAACAGCTTCTGGGGAATGTCAACATAAGAAGGATGCAAATATGTACTTCATGAATTGGTTTTAAAAACCTGAATGGACACACCAAATAAATGTCTTTCCTCCAGCCTTGTTCATCATATTGAATAACACCAATTGTGATACAATGAAAATGGGACTCTTTCAGGTACCCTTTCCATCTTAGTTGTATGTCACAGTTGGTTTGGCTTGTCCTTGCAGGTATTTCTGTGCAGATTTGAAAAAAAAGTTATATTCATCCTAGTGAACCACAGATATTTCATAGCAAAGGGGTCATGCTTGAAATAAACCTCAGAATCTTTTATACTCTTGTTGCAGTACTACATATTGTAGTGGGAAAAAGTGTACTTGTAAGAACAGTGCTCACCACCAATGAGAATTATCTTTTTCCTTTCCTTTCTATTAGCTGTCCCTTTCACTTTCCAAAGTAACTCAAGTCATTCCTGGGGAAAAAAAATAAAAGGGGGGAGTTTTTTATTTAATAAATCAAAATTGAATATAAATAACACTTTGCAATTATGAGTGTTTAAATTCCAAATTTTTTAGGCTAATCACTTTCAGAGACAAACAAGAGATTGAATTTATATCGCCTGCAGTTGTTATTGGAAAGGTATGCCTAGAGATTGCTAAATGAAGTCAGTCCCAGTGCAATTATGATCACTCAAGCATGCTTTCAACGTATCGTGCCAAATTAGGTAGATTTGAGCAATTTGACTTCCTGTAACAAATCTCCAGGGCACTTTTGAGAAAGTACAGACTGTTTACAAACACTCTCAGGTTTCATGAGTAACTCAGCGCAACAGCAGTCCTAGCAGCGCACAAGCACACACCTGTCAAACTGTGACAGCATGGACTTCTCATGCCACATGTGCTGGAGAAAGACCTCACTCTCTTGGTTTTGTTATCCTTTATTTGCAATTTAAAAACTGAAAGGCCACCAAAGTTTTAATTACCTTGGACTCAGTCTTTTGAAAACCAAAATGCTACAATCTGTTAAATGTAAATATTGTCAGCTTTCTGTATTACATTTTTTCTTTGAATTATTTTTTTGTTGCCAGAGTTGAATTTTTTTTTCTCTCTCTAGCACAGAAAAGCAGAGATTGTGTATCTGGACTATACACAGCGGGGGTAAAACAGTTCAGCTAATGCTTCTAAAGAACTGCTATTGCCCTGTTCCTGATCTAATATAGATGGTCGCTACTTCTGCAAGCACGTTTCAGCAGATCCTTAGCTGACAGCAAGTCTCAAAACCAGCACAGACATTTTAAGTCATATATTTTCCACTGAAAACAGACCAAACTTCTTAAGAAGTTAAAAGTGAATCTTGCAGAACGTACTAAAGTTGCTCTTATGTCATGAGTACCAGATTTGTAGAGTACAGTTCTTCCTGAGGCAGGGATCAAGTTGCTGTAATGCAGTTAGTGAGCGGCATGTTTCTTCCTGTTCAATGTACTGTAATGACATTTGTTTCCAGCTCGTGGCTTTGGGCCCAGTTCCATACCTGTGCCCAAGCCACACTTACTCCAGCAGTAAGTGTTTGCATGGTCGGGGCCTGCAGCTTGGACATGTAGGGTTAAGCTCTAGGTCCGCAGTATTGAAGCACTGTCCTGGGTCATGGCCAATGTGCTCAGCGCCTTGAAGGACTGAGCTCTAAAGAGGTGTTAAAGTGCTTACTCTTTCCCCAAGCATTTCAATTGAAAAAAAAAAGAAGTCTCTAACTAATGGTGCTGTACAGCCCAGCACTTCTGCAGCACAGCCATGTCGAGCTTCTGCTGGTGTCCTCTTCATCACTGAGTTGCAGGAAAAGCCCTTAAGTGTTGGTTTTGTGTAAATAGAATCAAAATGCACTGTTCTAAAAAGCACTTCTTTGGAGGGCAGGAGGGTGGGCGGACGGGTTGAGAGCAGCCAAAAAGAAGGAAAAGTTTTTAAGCCCTTCCAAAGTGCTGCAAACATGTTCACTCACACGGGTCTATAGCGGGAGCAGAATGCAATCAGATTTCAGTGCTTTGCAATAGCTGCTTTTCTGCAGGTCACTGATAAAAAACAAAACTCAGTCCTGTGTGTAACATTACAGGCTGGAAATGGCAGTGCCGTGCAATGTGCTGGTGTTTTACTGCAACACCAACCCCATCCACGGTGGGATGTTCTGCACCTGTCCTGCATTTTTCATGACAGACATGGAGAGAAGGGGGAGTGAGTTTCCACAATTATTCCGTCACAGAACTAGTTGTTCATCAGCTTATAATACCTCTCCCTTTTATAAAGAATTAAAAGCTCACTGAAATGCTCTGGCAGCTGGGATTTTTTGCTTAGTTCTGTTTAACAGCTGGAATGGCTTGACCTGTTGCAGTAAATGGGGTCTCCTTGCTGGCATTTCAGCACCTTGCTGTCTTGGCCTTATTGGATCAGTCTCTGCCTGCGTTCACTATTTGTTCATGTCGTTGGGTTCCGTGTGTTCCAGTTCTCTCCCCACTGCACCCGTCCTTCTGTGGGAGGCTCAGCCCCTGCGCTGGGCTCAGCCGTGCCCTCAGCGTGTGGCTGCTGGGCTGCCTGCTGCCTTCGCGCTTCCCACTTCAAGGCAGTCGGCTGTTTCTCAGGAAGATGTAAACTAAAGAAAATATCTTTGGCCTCCGGTCTGGAGTCCTGCGTTACAGATGTGCAGTGTGTTGAGGTGTTGTTGTGGACAGGAGACTGAGCATTTGGAGCTTCAGAAATGCATGTGTCAAGCGCTTGCAGAGCAGAAATGTCTCAGGGAAGATCTGTTCTTCCCACAGGAGGCCCTGAGCAAATCTCCCTCCCCAGGACTCACATCTGTGCAGGACTGCACAAACTGCCCCTGCCTCTCCCACAGGCACTGGGGAGAGGGACCCATCTGCAGGGGTGCTCCAAAGCCTTCAGCCCCTCTTCCTCCTCCATGCTCAGGGGATGCCTGAGGTCTCCTGGGGTCTGAGCAAAAAACATAGTGCAGTGAAGGGCCTGAGCTGAGCTCCTGGCCCAGACCCTAAAAAAGGAGCCACAGCTTGTTTTCAGTCTGGTGCTGTGCTAATAGGATCAGAAAGATATATGTTTCTTTTTAAATTGTCTAGTTTAAAGTTTACTGTTGTGTTGGGTTTGGGTTGTTTTGACCTCTGAAGCTGTAACATAACCTCCCTCCCTCCTGTAGTTCATCCAAACAGCATGCAGCATCTTTGCTCTGTGGCCATGGGCATCTGGGTTTTTGTCAGGCTGCTGCATTAATTAAAGTTTGTCCTGCCTAATGAGTGTGTGGGCCTGAGCAGGCTGTGCTAGAGGCCTGGCACGTCTGAGTTTATTGATCAATTAAAAGCCCCCTACAACTAATTATATGCTTAGAGGTTTTTCATTCTAAAAGACATCCGAGGCTGGTGTATCAGCGGACGTGTTCGAGTTGCAACCCAGAACGAGCTCCTTGGAGCTGCTTGCAGGGGGGAGCTGGCTGTCCCACGTGGCTTTCAGGCATCGATGTGTTTGCCCTACATCAGCGCGGGTGCCGGCTGGTGCCAGGGCAGGCTGGGTTTTCCTCCCGCCGCCAGCACAGCACCGGCGCCTGGGGCAGCAGCCTGTGGGGCCGCGTTGGGCACACCACACGCTGTCAGCAGAGCTGGGCGCCAGGAGATGGTCAACACGGTGCTCGCTGTAGTTCAAGCTTTGCAGCAAATGGGCAACAAAGAACAAACTTTACAGACTGTCTTAAATGTGAGTGGTTGCTGCACTGTGAAAAACAGTGATAAGTAAACATAAGAGAAAGTGACCATAGCACAAGGGCTATATCCATGGGATTTTTCATGTCTGTGATTATTCATTCCATTGCAAACAATGCCAGAACAGGCTGGCAGGACTGCCTGGTACCTCTTTAAAGTGCAAAATCACTTTATTGTTTATATTTCTGTTTTTCTGTGTTCACAATTTTCTTCATTATAATGAAGAAGATATAACAGCATGTTATGAAAAGATACTCATTGTATAGAGCATAAACTAGATACATGAATGTTTTGCAAGGTAATTTCTGTGCAGTGGATTGGAGTTTTTGCATCTGCTATATAAACATTTAATTTGCTGTGTCATTGCTCACTTGCACTGTTTGTTCCTGTGATATGAAACATTGCATTTCAGCAACAATGTAGTAAGTTTTCTGCAGGAGCTGGTAATGCATCATCTGAAAGCACTTCGTCTCCCCAGCTTTTGCCAGCCATACTTTGTTTACTTTTTACTTGTAATAACAGTAATAAAGCAGAGAAACTATTGGTTGTATATAATGAAACAAGTGATTCCTAACTTTGGGTTTTTGTTTTGTTTTGTTTTGTGTTGTTTGTTTGGTTTTGTTTTAATAGCTGTCATTGCAAATTTTATCTTTTTCTGTGTTTATGCCATATAAGCCTACCCAATTCTAAGAACACTAGGTAGGAAATATTTGAAAATAAACATGTAGTATTTATTTTAAAGTCAGCTGGATGTATGTCTTCATGTTTAACTCTCAGCAGACCCAACTGCATGAGTTTTAAACACAATTGCAACTGTGGATTAGTCCCGCCACTCAGTATTTTTAATGTAGTTGCCTTCATTGGAGGCTCTTATTGAAGCCAGTGCTGGCTCAGGCGCGTGTTGTAATGCCAGGCACTGCTCCTTGTGCCCTTGTTCTGTTTCTTCCTAGCTATCCAAATCAAGGGAGTTACCATTTCAACCGAGCTTTAGAACAAGGTGTTTTTGTCAGGCTGCAGCCAGTAATGCAATGATGCGTGGGGGTCCCTGGGGCTGCAGCTGAGCCGCTCCCAGGTCCTGGTGTCAGTGGAGAAATGGCCTTGTAGGGCAACCGGGATGCCAGCACGGACGCCATCCTTGCAGGGCAAGAGTTGTCCGTGCCCCAGGCTTCCTGCTCGTCTCCCAGCTCCCATGTTACGCTGGTGCAGTTTGTGGGCACAAAAAAAAGTCTCGCTTTGGAGGGCAAAGTTCTTGCTGACTGCCCATAAATGCAAAATATGCATCCTGACAGGCTCTGTGCCAGGTTAGATTTTAAAGTTTAGCCAGATTTTAAAGTGCTTGTGAACGTGTGTGCCTCAAGCTGCTTGACCACACCAAACTGCCTGAAAGCTCTTGTTTACAGCTGGAGCACGAAACACGCCTGCAGTGTGGACCGGGCTGGTGATGACCCCAGTGCAACTGTGGGGCTGTTTCCAGCTTTGCCCCTCACTACCGCGGCATCTTGTCTCTCTCTGGGACTCCTAAGCGTCGGCTCAAGTTTAGCACGCTCTGTATGGTAAATAAGCACTAACAGATAACATCTAGAGTTTTTTCCAACTTTGAACATTTTTCCAAGAAATGCAAAGGTCAAGTGGAGTGAAATTGTTTTTAAAAACAAACAGCCCAACAAAGAAAAGAATTAATTGCAGGTTTGAAATAACATAATGACATCGGAAAAGAGCAAAATGGATTTGTAGCTTGAAATCTTACTTCAAGTGATTTATGTTCATCATATTTCTGCTTGTAAACAGAGATTAGAGAATAAACTTAATAAATCTCCCACTAAGACATAGAAAGGCACATGTGCATTGCTAATGTTTTAAAGGTTCCAGTAAAAGCTCTAGATTTCAGTAACAAGCAGACACATTTTTTGTAATGAAAGCCGAGTAGAAAATACTTTCCTGTGAATTAATGAGCTAATTTTTGGATTACACTCACAGCTGTTACTACATGGGCTGGCTTTGGTCATTGTAATACATTCTGATAGTCCCCCTAGTAACAAGTAAAGCAGCCTCACAAGCTACGAGCAGTTCAAAGCTTTTGATTACACACAGGTCCTTGAAGCTTCCAGTCAACCACTTGCTATTATGCATGCTCTCCATCTGAGAGAGCATCCACATGACAGAAGCTTGCAAGAAGGCCTGCTTGAGCAATGCTTTCAAGATGTCAGTAATCAGCTAACAGCAGACATTAAGAGCAACTATTACAGCCCTTGCCATCCAGGTTTGGGGATTTCTGTGTTCCTTCAGGAATGATCAAACTTAATCTCAGTAATATAGAGCATAGACTCTCCAAAAGAGATCCAGGCTTGTCATGTGTCACACAGTTTTCTCAAGCCAAAAATAAATATATATATATATTTTTTTCTTCAACTTCTATGTTTCATCTGCTGAAGGATTTGAGATATAACATGTGCACGGATCGGCTGCATCAGTGAGCCTGACCTGGCTGCCTTACACAGGCAAGGCTTTAAATGGGAATGGTCTCCAAGAAAGGCCTGAAGTACTGACCTGCAGCTACATTCACTTCTTGAATGGTTAGGATTTGTCTTTCTGTTCCAAACTTTACTTCTATGAGCCCTCAGGTCCCCTTCATGCCTTGTGCATTATACACTTTCCATTAACAGATGCCACATGTTAACAGCTTTAATAGAACTTATTAGGTTTAATGGGATGGCGGTAGGGAAGTAGCAAGCAGAATGATGGATAGTTGCAATTCATCCATTAAGAAAGCTTACTTTAAAAGTCTTTGTCGGTGTTTTACCTGTGTTTAAATCATCTCTAAAGTGATCAATTAGCCAAGAACTTTTAAACAAAATTTAAACCTCAGAGCTGACTTGCAGCCTAACAGAAAGTACAAAAGATAAATGACTTGTGTAGCGCCTCAGCATTTAAACTAATGTATGTGTGGAGGGTAATTGCATCGTTTTATAGGCTTTCATTTACATAAAAAGGAAATCAGTGCTTGACATGTAACAAAGTTATGTGAGAAATAGCCACAATTTGCTGTACTGTGCACTAATAAAATTCTGTTTGTTTAAAAAGGTTTGTTCATGAGATGGCTGTTTTCACAAACTGATAGTATAAGCAAAGACAAATATTTTATGATCTGTGTTTTTTTTTTTTTTCCTTGTTCACTCCAAACACTGTGTGCTGCAGTGATTTTATAGTAAAATAGTCTTGGCTTATACATTTCATAAACAGAATAAAAATGAAGTGGCTAGTAATCTACCTTGCAACCACACTTGCCTACTGTGAAATTATCGGAAAAAAAGATCTTACTGTGTTTGAATATAAAGCACTGTATATACTTTTGGAATTGTACAACTGGTTATTAAATTGAACTCTTTCCTTGCATTTCAGATTTTAAAATGACTTCTTTCAAACATTTACCCTTGTTCTCTCTGGTGTTTTGCTGAAGTATTGTCAGAGATGTATAAATGTGCATTAACTCAGCTGCCTGTTTTCCAGCGAGCTTGGCTGTCACGAGCTGCTCTGCTTACAGGCTGTGACACCAGAGGCAAATAAAACGTTCCCACTACTGCCCTCTCTGTGTTAGCAATGCTGTGCCCTGCTGCCACTAGACAGGTTCTGTAAGAAAAGTGAAGAAAAATGTTTCAGTGAGTTCTGATCCATGTTCATCTTCTCTGACATTTAGCTAAGTTGTCTTGGGCAAATATTTGTGTCCATGCTTCCATGCCCTGCATGCTGCTTGCACTTGGCAAGAGGAAAGTGAGGCATTAGTGAGAGGGAACACCACCGCAAATGTGGGCAAGGGATTTGGCCACATGGAGGAAACAGGGCCTTTTGGCAGAGCATCAGCAGTAGAAATGGCCTTAGCTTGCATTTCACCCATCCAGTTCAGCACTCTCCTAAGATTTTGGGGATGTTTAGGGTCAGAGTTTTGAATTGAGTCAATTCCAGTTCTGTGCTTTCAGTAAACCAACAGCGAAAGCATTGGTGAGTCCAAATTTAAGACTCATTCCTCAGCTTTCTTCTGGAGAATAATTTTAATCTGTTATATTTCTGAAAGGTGAAATTGTTACTCTGGGTAAGAATGACTTTGTTATTTAAATCACAGAATATGAGTAAGAGTTTATTTATATCCAGTCAGTTCCTTAAATGGGAAACAATGCACTTGTGTTTGTTCTAATGCATTATTAATTTCATCCTGCTGGATTTCTTTTCTTCTGGAGTATGAACCTATTGTCAAGAAACAGCCAAATTTTGTATATATTTAAATATATACAGATTCCCAAAGTTTGAAATGATATGATTTGTGCTCTTTGCAATATATTTACCCAGAAAGGTTTGGCTCCAGTAGAGCATCTGGTTCCCAGTGCGTTCCTAGTTTTTAACTTGGTTTTGGTTTTGACATTAGAAGACCAAGTGACAGAAGGTCACATATTGAGCCCCTGACTCAGCTGGAGGCGTGAACCACCCTCTTGCTGCGTGCATGCCTTCTGCTCAACGTGCTGCCCGTGCTGGAACAGGTCAGCAGCAACAGCGAGTTGCACCGCATCAGAAAAGCGCTCCAGCTCACGGTGCCTTTTAGAGTGGGAAGCAGCAATGACTCCTCTGTTCAGAGATCTTCTGCCTACCCCAGATCTTTGCCAGTCCAAGGTGGGATGTGGGCACAATGTTCATTTCCCTTTGTTCTATGAGAAGCGCAAAGATGCTGGTGGCTGCTGGCAGACAGGCAGTGCGGGAGCCCGTGAAGTGAATGGTGTCAGTGCGGTGGCCTTTGTGACTTTCCTGTGTAGAAAAGGCTACATATTAGTGGTTAGAAAAAGCATTGGGTGCCTCCAGGGGGTTTGCAGAGCGAACATCTATATGTGTGTCCCAGTGGGTATGGTGCAGGAGAGGGAAGGCTTGGTGCTGCCCACTGGCCTGTGCTGGATCTGAAGGGCTGCTCCTGTCGTTGTAAGAAAATCTAAGTCCGGGCGTTTGAATCAAACTTAGTAATTGCCTTTTTAGTTTCAGATTTAAAGGGGAGACCAGCATGCTGGGGCAGCTCTTCAGCTCTGTAAGTGCAGCTTCCAGTCATGTGAATGCAAAAGTACAAATTCAAACAAGTTTGGGCTCTAAGCATTTATTTTTAGCTGTGTTTCAGCTAGATATCTGTATCATAAAATCATACTACTTTCCCAAAGCAAGCCATTACTTCTATGCCATATCTGCAAACAATTAGTCAAAAATGGTACTTATTTGAACTGTAATCGTCTTAATCTTCCTATGCAAGAAAAATCCTAAACCTTGAGCCAATATTGTGACAGTTAGTTTATTATTTGATAACACAGGCATTCTGAATAACAACATTGCTCTGGATGTGGAGTGTCCTTTAATCAAGTGCAAGGCTGGAGGCAGAAATCGTAGATGTGTCAGTCTTGTAAGTGATAGGAAATCATCAGCACTGACTGGCTCTGTGGAAAGCACGTGGTCAATATAGATTGGCTCCGCTCTACTCTGGAAGCCCCTTAGGATGCCCATGCCAGCGCTCGGAGGAGCTTGCCCTGGCCCTGCCACTTCTTTTCTCCCCTTCTTTCCCTGTCTGAATGGGAGAAAGTTTCCACAGTGCCCAATTAAGGTAAGGTTTACATTTGCTTCTAGAATTACTAGAAACAGAGGTGGCCCTTCAGGAAATAAATGTATGGAGGTGATAGTTATGTGTTAATTTTTGGTGCAGACCACGAAGTAGATTTGGCATTACCCTAAAATAAAGCACGATCATTGGATCAATTAGCTGCTTCTCCACTATTTTGTCTTCCCTACAATTTGTTCTAACATCCAACCTCTAACAGAGAGGATAGCTGCTGTTTCTTGACTATGGTACTGATGATGGTCCAGCTTTTGCAGTCGGTAACAATTTTGTAAACTGGTCAAATTTGCTGTAGCTTTGCTTTTCTTAAAAAAAAAAAAATTAAGAAATTCCAGTTAATGCACAGTATTGTTGATGTAAATTCTATCAAGGGCATGTCAACACATGCAGTTCTGTCCTCTAATGGTACCTCATGGGGTGCGATATGCTTGTGTTTGTCTGTCCACACGGAGGACCTGCCATTTGTTGGGAATGTTCCTCGGCAGCGCTGGAGCCAGCGGCGATGCTGCGTGTATCTGGCTGGCTCTGTGCAGCAGGGAGCCAAGCAGCAGCGCAGTGCCGCTGGGGCAGCCCCACCAGCCTCCGAGCCCCGTGTCCACGAGAGGAGCCACAAGCCAACTGCCTGGAACGAGTGTAAGAACGTGGCAAGCGTATGTAGGACCTTCCCTGAGGGTTTTCCCACCCACGGATATGTACATACAGGTATGTGTTAATCCTCAGGGGATTGTTCCTAAGTGCAAATGTCATAAAATAAATAAATAAATAAATAAATAAATGCAGTACTTCATCCTTACCTTTGCTCTGCTCTGTCTTTGCACTTTGGTGTGACTTTCTCAGCCCTTCTCCAGTTTGAGTGGACACATCCGGCCATTCTGTGCCAGGTGAGCTGGCCCTGCTGTGCCCAGGAGCTGTGCAGGGCAGGACCGCAAACAGTGTAGGACACTGGCAGCCCTTAAATGTTGGAGACAAATGCTGACGAACCAAACAAGCATCATCAGCCCTTATGTCTGCAGCTTCTCACTGAGGTCTGACAACCAGACCTGCTCCATCTCTGCAAATCCCGAGTTTGGTGAGCATGGAGAAGGTGGGACCTGCACCTGGCTGTTTCACGTGGCACAGATCTGTGCTGACATGGAAATCATTCATTTGCTCTTTACAGACCTAGAAATTCCTGTTGACAAATTAAGTTTTGGGGGATCCATGGGGGTTTTAGGACATACCTCTACAGACATACCTCTTCTCTAGTAATGGACAGCTGGCACACAGTATTTTATACTGATTCAGAAACTGTAATTCTGTACCTCTCACAGCAAAAAGTCTAAAAAAGTTATTCTCTGCTAAGATCCCTCATAAATTTCTATAACACATTTATGTTCCCAATCTGCATCTAATTTAGGTTTAATAAGACATTTATAATGTAGCATATTCACTAACACTCAATGATTATTAAAACCTGTGGACAATTAACAAGTTTGTAACTCACAGTGGAGATGCCTGCACAAGCTGCTGGCTTGCTGGTGGATGCACTGCCACTGAGTGCCCTAGCGCCGGCCTGCCTGGCGAGGCAGGGCTGCTCCAGTGTCCCCTGCTCCGAGCGGGGGATTTCCCTTTCTGCCCTGGCCCAGAAGAGCCAGGCAGGTTTTACCTCTCGGTTGTGGAGACCTGAGGTTTCATCCCCCAGATCTCCTCATTTTTCAAGGTGTGCTGCGAGGTGCATTTCAGTTTTGAAGGGAACAAACAGCCAGTGGGTGTTAGCAGCCCAGGGCGGTGCTGTAACGCCGACATGGTGGTGGCAGCACTGGTGGAGCAAAGGGAAGCCAGAAATCCCCTGGGTCTGAGCTCACCAAGCGCTGTCTTGTAACCAGGGGGCAGCTCAGGATGCCAGCTGCTCTCAGGAGAGGCAGAAGGGATTTTGCCTCTGCATCCACTTAGAGGTGGCTGCACAGAGGGGCTCCTGCCCAGCTCGCGCCCCGCCACATCGCCCACACTCCTATTGTAACCAATCTACAATACAATAGACAAAACATGAGAAATATTAGACAAAATAATGGAGGAAAAGTTAAATTTCCTTGTCAAAATATCTGTTTTTGTTGTTTGTGCAGGTCTGACAATGTCTCCTAGCTTGTGGCATGAAAAATGGGGATTATTTCTCCCAGTGCTGGAGTGGGGACATGGCCCATCAGTCAATCAGAGCTGTCCGGACACGCCGAACTCTGCCCCACGGCCCGATAACATCAGGGCAAAATACCTGCCAACAAGTCAGCAACAGGAAGCCGTTGGAGTGGGGAAGAAAGCACGATAGCGTCATCTCACTCTGCTCGTAAAATAACAACACATTTTTTTTACGTGACCTAGGTACTAAGTAGCATTGCACTAGCCAAGCTGTAAGAGAAGCCTTTGTTTAACAGCTGGAAAAAGTGCTTAAATCACTCATAAAATATTACCTGGGTTTGACAAGTTTATCTAGCAGTACTGTTGAGATCCTCAACAATAGTGTTTCTGCAGTGAAAAAAGAACATTTTATACAAGAGTGGATTTGTAATTATTTAAAGCACTAATAGCAGTTCAACGTGATACTCTCGTGCTGTCTGCCCTGAACTTTTAACCACTTCTGCACATTTATTGAGTTGCTAATGCCTGGGAGGGCAGGTCTGAGCCAGACATGGTTTTAGGATGTTGTGGTGTAAAGGACCATGTCTGAAGCTGCAGATAACCAGGAGGTGGGCAGTGCCGTACCGGAGCAGGCTCAGCGTGTCCTGCAGGACCCGCAGCGTTGGGTCCCAGCCCAGCCCCGCTGCCCGGCAGGGCTCGGACAGGCACCTGGGCTGGGGTCCCCGTCTGGAGGTGGGGTGACACCTGAAACATAGGTCATGGTCTGCTGTGAATTATGGGTCACAGTTGCACCCATAAAGCAATCATAAGCATGGTTTCATTTCGAGCCATAGGAAATACTCTGATCGGCTGGAACTAAAGCCTGAGGTCCCTTCCTGGGACAGTGAGTGCCAATAATTCAATGGGTCCACCACAAGGAGCTCGGATGAAGAACTAATACTAAAGAAATTCTTTTCATTATCAGATCTTTCTAGTCTATTAGGGTTTATTCGGGCATTCAACTTCCATTATTGTCTATGGTTTCTGAAATTTCATTCTTGGATTTTCAGTCAACTGTTCTCCAACCCCTGGCCAGTGGCAGGAAGGCTACGATGAAGCACCTTTTACCCTGTTGAGATTTCCTTCCTCCTCAAAAGCAAGAGGCTGCAGCAGTCTCGGGGCCGGGGACCAGCCGCCCAGGCAGCTAACAACAGGCGGCTTTCATTGCTGTGGCACAGCGGTGGCTGCGCTGGGGCCGCGCGGGACGGGGAAGCGCGGGCGGCGCTGCCTGCGGGCTGGCCCCAATTCATTACCCGCTGCGAGCGCAGAGGTCAAACGCCCGAGCCCCCGTGATGGGGCACCTTACGCAAAGTGCACGTCCTGGGAGGAGCCCCTGACAGCTTTGATTTTTCCCACACACAAACTGTTGGTACAAGATGTAATCTGGGAATGAAAGGGCTGTGGACAGGATGATTGGGGACAGCTGCTCCCCAGAGGCTTCCAGCAGCAAAGCCCGCACTAAATACCCTCCTACCCTCCATTTTCCATGGCCCCAGGACAGGAGAGGTGTCAGGCTACAACGAGGCACAGATGGAAGTGAACAGGATTAAGCAGTGCTGATTAAGTATAAGTATTTTTCAGCAGTGTAATGGCACTTAAAAATAAAAAAAGAGGTGGGGCTCAAAGAAGGCGGATGGGCTCTCACCAGCCTGCTCCCACCGCTGGATGACCAGGCTGTGCCCAAGATGGGTGCCCCATGTCTGCAGGCACGTCCATGATCAACAGCACTTGGCTTTGAAGAAGATGAGTCCTGCAGCAAGGCCAGCCTGCCTCGATTAATGCAACAGTGAGGAGAAGATATGGCCCTTTGTACAGACACAATATCTGATCCCAAACCCACTCAAGTTAGCAGCAGGGACTGAGGTGGGTTTTGGGTCAGGCGTATGCAGTGCAAGAGCTGCTCCATTTTTTTACTAAACCACAGTGGCCTTTTTTCCTTTCTTCTGAGTGCAGAAGTGATTGCAGCAGGTATTCATTGCTCCCCTGCTAGCTCTTCTCTGGTGGTAAAAGCATGGATACACGCTGATAGAAGCATCTATGGTGCATGGATAAATCCTGCTGCCCTCTAGGTGGGAAGATGTTCACAGGGTTCTCCCAGTTTAATTTATTTTATCAAATCTTAAATGTACTAGAGATGGATGAAGAGTAAACACAGCTTTTGCTCAATTCCCTTCTGACATAAATGGATGATGTTCTTTTCTTTAAATCAGTTACCTTGACACTATAATAACAGCTCTTAAATCCGAGAATGTGGAAATGTGCAACTACAAAAAAAGGTATGAAGAATCCATGATGTTGTGATCAGAGATATATGGAAGAAATTTCCAATACACAGAATAGCAGGGCAGATTTATGATGTTTTGATTACTTGGTGTCACACAGTGGATTTTGGCTCAGACTGACAGTTAATTTTAATGAACCTCGAATACATGTTTTCTATTGGCACATCTATGTTATTTTTCCCTCCCCTCAACAGCTTTCTATGTGCTCCTGAGGTTCTGCAATACTCTGGCTGTCAGGAAAAATCTGATATCAAAGCGGTGATGCTGCGGCTTGGGAAGTTCTGTTGTTTATGTCAGTTCTCCGAAGCCCTTAAAGAATCAGTTAAATCAGAATCAGCTTACAAGTGTTTTAATTTTCCTCTCAGTTTACAAAGGCACCGGTACAGGGAGGTCTTGTACTTTCACACCCATAACAACTGAAAGCAGTTAGCAGCTCCTGGATCAGGCCCTTGTCAGAGCCCTCCAGTTACAAATCAGTTGTATGCTACCAAATTGCTTTTGCTGCTATCAAAACCTCCCTTGTGCTCCATGATGTACCTAAAGGTTACATAAAGAAGGCTAGCTAATCCAAAGAGGAGGAATTTCCAACTCCATTAACTCTACTGTAATCTGAGAAAACTCTTTCCAGACTGTCTGTGCACAAATTGCTCTCGCTAATGGCCGGAGTGGAGGTGGCAATGCTGCCTTTGCTGCTGCCGCATGTGCGTGGAGCCCACGCTTTGCAGCCTGTATTTCTCCTGATTGCCTGATAAGAAGGAGCCAGAGCAGTGTTGCTTGTGGGGGTGGCAAGAAATGGGTTCGGTTTAACCAGGGCTTTCTGTTCAATTTCTCCTTGTAGCTTGTTAGTCTGGGACAGTGAAGCTCTACTTAGTAACATGATTGGTGTAGTTTGGTAAAATGTAATCACTGTGGTTGGGTTTAAAACAAACACAAACAAAGCTCTGCGATCACACAGACGCTGCTGTCCTAGTGTGCCTCTGAAATTCCATGTGACTGTTCTCTTGGCCTCTTTTCCAACACCGCCAACTGGGGCTGAAGGTCTGGGGGACAAAACACCTCATTACTGGGCATTTGATTGCGACTGCATTTATCCTGCCCTCCTGGGAAAGGGACATCAACCACTGCGAGAGCCGGCCTGCCCTCCCCCGGCAGGACCGCAGGCCCCACCAAGGCACCTCCCGGCACCTCCTGGCACAGCACCGGGGCTGCGGGGCACGGGTGGCTCTGCCCCTGCCCCTGCTGCGGCTGCTGCTGCTGGCCTTACCTGCTGGCACGGAAGGTAGTGCTTCTTTCCTTCTCGCCAAATGCATTCTTCTAATTACTATTTTTGTGCTGACAGAAGTATAATTTTGCAAGCGGGTAGTCCAACTTTTTCCTTTTTTTTTTTTTTTGCCTACATAGAACCAGCTGATCAAGCAAAATTGCAGTACTTTACCTGAGCAAATACATGTTCATTTGTATTCTCCATTCTGACACTTGCACCAGCTCTGCCGACTCTTTGTGAAGAATGACAGCAGTGTGAATCTCCTGCCTGTATTTCCCAACATGGCATCCTGACACAGGCGATATTTCATTATACTCGTTGCACAGTAACATTATGGTTTTGAAATAAAATGCTTACACATAAAATAAGTTGATCCCTAGGGGCTGTCAGTGTGTGGTGAGAGAAACTTTCAAGAAGTGGAGGAGTGCTGTTCCCTTGAACTCAAGTGCTGCACTTGCAAGCATGCAGCGGTAGCTGGTTTGATCCTGCATTTACACCCGAGGCTGAAACGTGCCCGGAGCACTGCTTCGGCCCGGTACGGAGCACAGTTTTGCCCTGAAACTGACCAGTCACCACAGAAACTTATTTCTGCCGTCAGTTCTGTTTCGTGAGGGGCTAGGAAGCAACAGCCTGCTCCTGTAGCACTGGAAAACAGGCATGCTTCAGACAGAAAATCTCGGTTGGCGTCATTATCATCCCAGTCCTTGGTATCTGGCCTTGCTGCCTTCCAGCTGGAGGCAAGCGCACGCGGGGAGCTTTGTTTAAGACGCACATCATGTATGTAGCATGGAGGGAGCATGCCAGAACAGGAACACAGAGAAAACTGCTCACACACACATCTTCTGGGCAGGCAGGATGGCAGCTGAGGCAGGCAGTCAGCAGCTTTGGTCCTCCCCAACACCGTGGCCATGACCTAGGGTACAGGGCCAGATCCACTTCAGGCAGGATGGATCTGGGCAGGACTCTGCTGTCCACAGCGACCGCTCATCCCCACAGGATTTCCAGGCAGTTCTGGTATCAAAGCCACAGGCAAAATGCAAGAGCTTAACTGAAAACCGGGACTGCAGTACATTCCCCACTGTGTAAGGAACAATTTCCAATTTCTAGATAAACCAGGGTGAGTTCCTATTTTGACTCTGTGCATTCATAATTTCAGTGCATGCAGAATTCCTAAATTATTATGCTATTCCCCAGGAATTAGCAGCCACCCCACCTGGAAAAAAAATAAAAATCAGTTGGATTATATAATGAGCTATCCATATGGAATTGTGATTATATTGTCTTCATTATAATAGGCCCAATGATTATTTTTCCCTTACTTTAGAAGAGAAGAAGACCAACAATTTCCATAGCTCTGGCTCTCAAAGTATCTTTCATTTTGCCTCCTTATTGGAAATGCCACTGCCCTGACCAAGCAGACGATTTCAGTGTAGGCTGGATTTTCAGAGGCAACAATCCAATCACTGAATCCATGCAATGGCTGGGTAGGAGCCAGAGCAAGGGGAGAACCAGAGCTGGGTAATTTAATAGGATTAATGGCATGATTATTTTCATATAAAATTTTATAATGTTTATTTATTTATAGACAATTTAAGATCATGAAGTCATGTTTAGTGCAAAATCTGCTACTTCAGCTCTACAAAAATACATCCTTTATTTCTATAGTTGTGTGTGGTGGACACATGCACTTCATAACTTCAGGAGAAGAAAACCTCACACTGTATCTAATTTGTGGTAAAGCATTCTACTGTTCATTAACATGTTTAATTTTGCAGTTTAGAAAACAAAATGTCCTTAATCAGATGGGTCAGGAATGGTTTGGACCACAGTTTTGTAACAAGCGGTTATTTCTGCTGTGGATACTGTAATACCAGTGGTTAAAGACACTTGGAAAATACTGCTTAGCAGTGGTTTTCAGTGAAATATCAGTCTCTGTACACGGGCCCTCCAAATTATGGCTTCTCTTTGCCGGGAGGGTACTGTAGGCAGATCAACACACCCCATGTACAAGGTGGATGGTGTAAAGGAATTCAGGAGTGGCACGATAGAGTATTTCCTTATCTTGTCCTCTTGGATTTACGTCAGTGAGGAGCAAGGCAGCTTGATTTAGTTACTTCCATGGCTTGAACTGCTGCCTGCAGATGAAGAGAATGGCTTGTTTGGAAGCACGTGTCCATTTACTAAGAGGAGCCTGAGTAACATCTGCATGTCCACAGTGCCGGCAGCTTGGCTAACTGCGGCGCGGCTTGGTCCCCAGCTCGCCGTGCTGAAGCTGAGCACAGGATGGCAGCTCCGCGTGCCCGCTCAGCCCTGGAGTTGCTGCGGGTGGCCCTGCCGTGCCATGGGGACGCTGAGCCCTGCGCCCGCGTCAGCTAAATGTACCAGCGCGTGCTGCCACACTGCTGCCCACCGACATGGCTTATGGCTCCATCTGTGGAGACCTACTTGCCTAAATGTGGAGGTAGAAAACTGTTAAAGCTGCAGCGCTGTAGCCACTGACTAATGTAAGAGAAGCCCATTCCCGACATTTGACAGAAAGAAGCCTTTCTCCTGCCAGCAGTTCCCTCTGCTCCGCATGGATCCAGGCCCCACTGGCACGCCACGGGCAGTCGGCGAGGACATGCATATGGGACACACAGGTGATGTGGGGGGCAGGCCACAAGCTAGGGCTGTAGGTAGAAGAGAAACCTTGTCGCTAGTGTATAATTCAGTATGTTACACACAGCAGATGATAGGCAAATGGAGAACAAAAACAGGATCAGCTCTTAAATCATCATAGCCTTCGGACACCACAGCAAAGAAATACAAGTTGACCAAGTTTCCTAAAGGTGAATCGAACACACCATCAACCAGGAATCTGGCATTATTTCTCAAAAAGGGCTTTTACTTTGCAGGTGGGTCCCAGGCATTTCTCTGCAGGTCATGGTGGAGATTACATTTCAGGTCAGCAGCCTAATGAGGAGCTGCCTGCCCTGCCAGGCGAAGGAATGCCATATGGCTTTTCTTCCCTACTTAACACATTATGAAAACTAAAAGAAACATCATTTGGAGCTGTCTTGGATTGCTGAGAGTTCATGGGGGAAGCAGGACTAAATGTGTGATGCGGTTTGTGAACAAATGCTAGCAAAATCAGTTTTGTACCAAGCAATATTGCTTTTCTGCTATTTTAACACATTCTGACAGTTATTGTTTAGCATAGTTTGGCAGCATATTAAAAAGATTTGCTCTCTAAACAAGACCCCACTTAACTGTTTACCAGTATCTCTTATTCTATTTAATATAAGTCAAGGCAGCTTCCACATTTCTTCTGCCAAAGCAAGAAGGCATTGAAATAAGTCTGATGGGTAGCTTGGCTTCCCAGCTATTTCCAGGGAGACCAGTCACGCACGTGCATACTGGAAGTTAGTTGCCCCATGAATATATTTTGATCAAAGGGCTACAAATGTGGTGTGCAGGTGCTGCACGGTGCGACTGCAGGAAGAACCACCTAAAGCCTGACAGTGCAAAGAAGCCGATTCGGAGAAGCAGGGATGTAGTTTTGAGATGGTTCAGCTGGCAAATGGTCGGCAAAATTATTACTGTCCAAAAGACTCTTGGCTTAAAAATTTAGGAATTTTAATTTTAAGCTCTGGCAAAGCTTTCTGGGGACTCTTTCTGTCTGTCCGTGAGTCTGTCTGTCCATTCCTCTCACTTTCTCTTTTTGAGTGGGGGTTGAGAGGTTGGCGAAGGGATAGACTCCAGATGTCAGGGGGGAAAAAAGAAGAGAAAAAAAAATCTGAGCTGATCCCAACAGAGAGTGTTCTGAATCAATGGCCTCTATAGTCTAACAGCCCGTGAACCTCAGCTCCAGTTAACAAAGGCATTATCTGTGCCAGGAGCGATGCTGCTCTCTGACTGTATTTGTACTACAAGCTTATTCATATTCAGAGGAAGTGCCCTGGGTCGGTGAATGTTCAGCTAGGTAACCCCGAGGTCAGGTTTAATTGCTCTAAAAGGTGGCACATGGCAATGAATGAGCTCTAATGATTTAGATAGTATCTATTTCACATCAAGAAGTTTCCACTCTGAACAGACCTAATCGAAAGTAATCTGAAAATTAGGGAAAATAAAAACCATGCCCGCAATGACCTAAATACCTATTTCCTTGAATTTTATGCCCTAAATAACCTCATTCCTGGGAAGTTTAATTTTTCCCTTCTGCTAAATATACAATTGCCTGGGAGAAACGATTGGTCATAATCAAGCTTTTTAGAGCTGCAACTGTTAAAATATTATTGTTCTCCTAAGAGTTTTGGAGGGGAGAGCAGCCGGTATAGAGGGAGGGAGGGAAGGAATATCCCCAGGCTGTCAGAGCAGACGTCGTACGCACTGCCCTCCATGGGAATGCTACTCATGCAGCACTGCTTTCGCTTTTTTATATTCATGTGCATATACTTATGTGTGTATATACACTACATATATATAAGTTTAGGCATGAGACGTTTAGTACCCTTTGTTTCACCACCTGTTTTCACAAGTAAGTACTGACTCACGATTTCAGAGCACCTTGTCATTCTTTCTCAACACACAAAGGAGACGAAGTGACCGCACAGATGATGCTGATGCCTAGACTGTGGCCTTGTCAGAGCCAGCACAATGTGTCAATGAGGAGCAATGTGCTCCCGTACACCTGGCTCGGAGACATCATTGTCCCTCCACATGAGTCTTAGGCTTGTTCTTTATGATCCCTCCGCACCCTTTCATTTTTAGGCAAAACACAGATCGCGTGAAGTATGCTGTCAGGAGAGGGCTCTCGCATGTCCACAGCCAGCCAGATGGGACATGTTTTCTGACAGGCTGCTGAAGGCTTCATAGATGTGCTCAGGTGACCCCAGCAGGTGAGGCATCGCTGCCCCGGACACGTGGCAGCAGGGTCAGGACTGCTGTGTTTTCTGTCCAGTGCTTCGCTGCACATCAGATGCAACCCATAGGAAGCAGAGCTTTTGCTGTGTGTTTGTGCCCTGCACAGTTGTCCTGCTCTGTGCATCTGGTCAGGCATTCCCAGGTAAATGTGCAGCACACCCACGGTTTGACTGGGTTATAACCAGGCAAGTAGTCTGAGCCTTTTGGAATTTCTGTGCCCTGAGTAATTGTCGGCTGCCTACATTTGTACTGGAAAATCCCAGGCAGAAACATGTTAACCCTCTAGTCAGGCATGCAAACCTACACCCGTAGCTGAAGAGGCTGTGGTATTTGGTTTGCTAGCAATTAACATATTGAAGTATTTGTTTTGAAAAGCTAGTGATTTCTTTATGACCTTGAGCCATCAAAGACTAAGTATGCAATTAGTTTTAGCTGCAGTGAGGCATTTAAAGTCAAGCATGTGTTTTAGTGCTTTGATAAATCAGGGCATAGCAGAAACAAATTTGAAAACAAAAAATATACATAGTCAAGAGGAAAACCATTTCAGCTTTGCAATCATGCCATTTTTACAGAATACTCATGTTACGCAGCTCTTTTGCCTGACAAAGGTATTGTGTAGCCCAACGACAGGACTGCCTGTGCATGGACGAAGCTAGGCATGTGACTGCTCTGCCACATTGCCATGCTGGCAGAGCCAGAGTTGCCCTAAGCCCATGTTGTGCTCAGCCCAGAGCTATGTAACGCAGCACAGGGGCTGTGAAGAAGCAGAGGCCAGCTCTGTGCTGCCTTCAGGTACAAATGGAGCTGTACCTGGTTAAAATTTTAATACACATTTTCACAGAGGAAAATTACAGGTTATTTGCCATGATTAGCCATCTTTATGCAAGCTAAACAAGAGCTCCCATCAACACCATTGCTCACGTTTGTCCGCCCAGCAGCGAGGAGCAGAGCCGGCCCTGGGGCGTGCTGCTGGCAGGCACTGCCACGCTCACACCAGCCTCCCACTGCAAGCACGAGCTGTTTTTGGAGTCTCCACGCTGCTGCTGAGATAAATGCAAGTAAACACAGAGCATGCAGGGCAAGTAAACACAGCTTAGAAGCAAGTAAACACAGCTTTTGGGCAACAGAGTTTTATTGACTGTCACTGTACAGCAAGGAGGTGATGATGTCAAGGGGAGCCACTGTGCGTGACCTGTAGGCTTTTCTGTAGCCAAAAATCACAGGCAAGATGGTACAGAACCTCCCTCCAGTATAAACCAAGGTGGTCAGTCCTTGGAGGTACACATAGTACCTCAGACTTTCCTAAGAGGATTGTGTGGCTATTTGTCAATAAATAAATTGGATTTATTCTTCCTGCAGGTCGTGCAGGAGGTCAGCCGTGGGGGTGCAGGTGGGGATGGTGCAGGGGCGAAGCTAAACCCGCCACAGGGGTCTCCCTGGGGACACTGGGCATAAAGCGATGGGGAGCGCACGTGGCACGTGGGATGGCTGCTGTGGGGAAGCAAAAGGTCAGTACGCACTGATAGATGACATGCACAGAAATGCCCAGTCACAAACCAAGACACTTACTTATCTTGGTGGTAATTAACAATTTTCTTACAGTCTTGTGTCATGGTGAATGTTACTTGCTATTTCTTCTCGTCTGTGTAAGCATTACAGTGAGTGGGGAAAACGTCTTGGTGCTGTTGCTTGTTTCTTTATGTTGTTCCCAGTCTCAAGGCTGCTGGGGAGCCCCTTCCCTGAGCATGTCCTGGGCTTTGCTGGTGATGCCGTGGGGCAGGATCCGGCCCAGCGCAGCCACAGACCCCAGGCAGCAGTGGCCACTGAGGTCCAAGCCTGTTCAAGCCTCCCACTGCTTTAGTAAGAGGGAAAAATGAGGACAATAAACCAGTCCCGATGGGTGGCATGATATAGTCTTTTCCTGACAAAAAGAAATAGAAACTGAGGGGGACAGAGAGACTGAAGTTCTGCTCCTGTGCCTGGGCATCTGTCCTTCTGCCTGTGGGCCAGCAGTCCCAGGATGGGAAGGATGCTGCTGATGTGCATGGTGAGAACCTGACATAAATGAGCAGGGAATGGGGCCATCCAACCACCCGTCTATTTTAAAACGTTTCTTGCATTCTTCCTCTGTTACCGTCTAGGCATCTTGTTGCAAAACATGGACATCCTAAACTATAATTTGCCTTTGTTGAGCTATTGATCCTGATTGTGCCTGAGATTTGGGAGGTTCCCAAATACAATAAGTGTGTTTACATGCAGTAGTCAGAGAGGAAATTACATGTGAAAGCACTCAATAAGGAGATGGTATTTTGTTGCAATTATACATAAGCCTTGTGTTTACATGGGGTTTTTAAGGAGAATTCAAAGCATATCTCCTTTTTGTGATGCATCAACAAGCATATCAAATGATTGTTCAAAAAGCCTGTGCTTTTTGCAAAAATAGAAACCAAATGGCTGAGCAATTTCCAACAGAAAAAAATTGCCATAGCAATTCCATGGTCTATTTAAAACTCCTTTATAAAACCTTTTAAATAATAAAACTCTACACTCTCAATTAAAAAAAAAAGAAAAAAAAAAAAACTACTGGCTCTCTTGGTTTCAAGTTTCTAAACATTATACATTGCAGGGCCATTATATGAAACACATATTTTTTCCTCCGCAGGCCGCGTGTTCCTCTCTTTCTCCCCAGCAGTTGCCGGCCTGCCCGGGTTGCTCTGCTTGTGCCACTGGGCTCCCGCGGGGCACCCGCAGCTTTGCTGCAGGCGCGCGTCCCCCAGCCTGCTCTGAAAGCGACTGCCCGGCTCTGCAGCGATTTCCCTCCCAGCACATGGGCTTCCCTGGGCACAGGACGCATGGCTGAGCTGGTGCTGCTCCTGCTGAGCCCTAAGAGCAATTGCTGGAAGCCTTTACTCTCACCTCTTGTACTGCCTGCTGCAGGTGTGTTGACTGAGTGCAACGGGACCTCTCACAGGACCAACCGTACAGTATGCAGATGGTGGAAAAAAATAAAAGAAAATAAAAGGAATGAAGGTTGCAAACCTTTAGATATGCAGGAGAGGTCTGCCTTGGGAATGGGTGATTTTATTTTTATTTTATTTTATTGCTTTATGTGCTTCTTTCATGGGGAAACACAAGCTTCAGCATGCCCGTGGTCCTGCCTCACTGCTGCAGCCTGCCCTGACTGTATCCCTCGGCTGTGTCATCTGGCCAGAAGGAAACCCAAGCCTGTGCATACGCCTGCACCAAGGGCTGAGCGTGTGGCTGGTTCCTGATGTGCACGTGCAAAGTGCATGGCACACGGAGCTCATGCTTGCGAGCAATGTAATGAGCAGGCTTTGATTTAAAAGCTCCGTTGTCATGCTAACCATCTTTTGGTGGCCAGTACCAGGTCTCTTTCAAGTGCCACACATGTACCTTGGCCAGGCACAGGGTATGTTTAAAGGACACGTCTAACTTTTGGGTTCAAGTTACAGAGGCCCCTTAAAACCAATTCTGTTTTTCCCCAACAGAAAGGTCTGGTAATTTAGCCTCAAAACAAACACGTTAAACACATTACAAACTAAAACCATGATCTTTGCACTCCCATTACAGCAGCAGGCCAGCTAACATCATGCATAAACACGCAGATTGGCTAATTCTCTCGTTCTGTAAACAGGATGCGTTGCGTTGAACAGCGGCATGGCACCTCTGCTTTAGCATACGTAGCGCTCAGCAGGCCAATATTTGGGGCGGGAGAAGGCGTGTATGCGCACTGAAAGCAAACAGATGGGATTAGACACAGTTTAATCACTTACGTGGGGTTAAGTTGATTGCCAGAATCATAGCGGTGCATGCACAAGCTGGGGTTTGGAAACAGCTGCCTGTGCAGCATCTGATTTGCCCATGTTCCCTGCATTGTTTGCACATCTCTGCCGACCCCAGGAAGGCTGTCTGTCCATCCATCCATTGGCTTTCCCATTGGCAATGTCCATCTGCTGCTCTGCCACGGTGTGCTCTGCTGTCACAGCTGCTGTTCCTCTGTTTCGTTTGGGAGGTGGGGAAAGGGAGTCCCATGTTCTGATGCACTGGCAAAGGGCTCTGCCAAGTGAATATGAACCTGAGCCTCTCCTTGATGGAGGCCTAATAGGGAAAAAGAATGGAAAGGAAACAGGGACACATTCTGGGTGCTGTGCACCCCTTATCCCAGCCCAAGGCATTGCTTACCCCTCTTGCTGTTCCCTGGTGCCTGAACCCGGGAGGTGAGCCACTGAGCCTCTGGGTCCGTTGCTGCTGGAGAGCTGATGAGGGAGCTCCTAAAGCCCACGTGGACAGTGAAGGCCCACAAGGCTCAGTTGTCACTCTCCAGACCTCCAGCCTCTTCTCTGACTTCATCCCCTTGCTCAGAGGTGCCGGTGTTGCATGAGACCAGGCCCTAGTTACTTAGGTGTGAGGTACCACTCCATACTCCTAGGGCTAGGTCATCATTGTTGTAAATCAGAGGAAAATGTTGTGATTTAAATCTCCTGGCATATGTTTCCATGTTTAATGCTGTTTAATGAAAACTGCTATTCTTGTGTGCATGTGTACATACACATATTTGGTCATATTTTTCCAATTACTTTCATACAGCAGATCACATTCAAATGGGACTCTGAGTCTGGACTGATGGTAGCTAAAATCACATGGCCTTTTTGCACGCACTTGCGATATGCTAAAATCTTTTAGTTATTAACAAAGCCATGTTGTTGATAATTTTCTTTTGCAGGGGAAGATTTAGAGGCCTGACTGTTTAGATAAAGAGGAACTCCCATGTAGTCCCAGACTCAAAACCATAATATTTCCTTTGGTGTATATCAGGTGATTTCTGCTGGATGGCACAGGGGTCTGCCTCAGCATTAACGAATGCTAATGCCTCCAGCACTTGCCTGAGGCAGAGCTGACTGCAAGCTGAGACCCAACATGCACTTTCCAGAGGAGACAGATTGGACACAGTGCCATCTCCTGCCTCAGCTGAAACTCACGGCAAAGTGCAAGTCACCGACGGAGTCTCAGTGTGCCAGACATTTGCTAGGATGAAGCATTGCTCTTGATTCCATGGTCACTTCAGCAACCATGAGCTCTGGAGAAAGTACATGCCAGTCATGTCCATCCATACCTAAGCACCTGCAGATGATGGCAAAGCAGTGTCTCCAGGCAGCTGATGGCAGTAGTGGTTATCTGTGGGTGAAGACAACATGTACTTTTCCAGCCGCATTGTTTTTTCTTTCCTCCCCTCCCTCCTTCCTCTTCCCCAGCAGATCTTGGCTCGCTGTCCGGGCTGTGAAGAATGGTTGGGTCTTTCCTCTCTAGTGCCGAACCTGGGGCTCTGTCCCTGCGTAAATGCCTGAGCAGTGTAGTGCTGCATGCTGCTTTTGTCAGCATATGTACCTTTTATCAGTGTAAGTTACCCACTAAGTGCTTGATTCTCCTTTTTTCAGCCTTCTGTAGCCTCACTGTCAGTCACTCAGTGTAGAGCTGCAGCACACCGGGGACGTGCGGGGCTGACAAGCGTGACCCCATCCATCCGAGCCCAACTGCTGGCCAGGCGGCGGCTGAGTGACGAGTGCCTGCTTTCCTTTGAACCCGAGACAAACAGAAACGCGTATGTGTTCAAAATAGCTGTGTATTTCAAAAGGAAAAACATTTTTCTGATTAGTTTCAGGTTTATAAGTTTCAAATTCAATCAGAGAAAGCATTTCTGGTTCTTAAAGCCAGACTTTCCTGATCATCCTCTTCCTCCAGCCATGGGCATTTCCAAGCTGCCTGAGCATGCTGAGTGCTGCCGCTGGGGAGGACGGGGCCTGGGACGCACTCAGCAGTCTGAAGAGCAGCCTCGTGCCCATAGTGCTTCGTGTGTGCACAGCAGTGGGACACCCAACCCCTTCCAGCCTGTCACATCCCCCAGGCTCCCCAAACAGCCCTTCAGCTGTGCCGCGTGCCCGGCGCAGGTAGGCACCCCGCTTCTCCTCACTCTTAGAGCTCGGCAACTGGCCTTCCAATGGCCAGAGCAAGCTGCTCAGGCTATACCATGTTTGTCTGCAAGGAAATGGGATGTTTATGTTTATTCAAATCGATACTGATGGATTATACTTTTGTTCCATTTAGCAGCTGTTTGGATCATTTTATACCACAAAAGGAGATTAAGATCCAAAGTAATGTAGGGCTGTGTTATGAATAACAGCCATTTAATAGCAATAACAACGAATAACAATGTGAAGTATGGCTTTTAGCTATTGTTATGTCTAAGGTTAGTTTGTTTTCATCTCTATAAATACATACATGTAGATATATATATATATATATGAGCAGAATACACCCATCTGCTCATCTCTTGTTCCTTGGGAGTAAAGGGGTGCGGTATAGCACGTTGCCTTCCCCTCCCAGCTGGTAGATAAGAAGGAAGGAGGCTGGGAGCCCCTCTCCTCCCGCCGTTTCCAGCGCAGGATGCCCGCAAGCAGCAGCTGTCAGGCAGCTGCCCCACGCCTGCCCTGGGAAAGGGACCTGGCCCCAGGTGTGTCTCACCGGGCACTGTGTGTAAATGGAGAGTGATACAAGCACTTGAGGACTCAGAGCGGTCTGTTTAGTCACGCCTATGCAAGTCCATACTTGCACACGTAGCACGATTAATGTGACTTCCCAGAGACAGATGTGTGTGTGAGGGGCCTCACCTGGCCAAGTGGTTGCTGACCATGTAGGGCCAGCAGGGAGACAGTTCTGACAAAAAAATTTCCCTTGAATTCCACATATAAATAAATTGCTGCTGACAAGAAATAAGTATAATAGAGCCTGGTTCCTTGTCATTATTGGCTAGAGCCATGAGGAAGATAATAGCTGAAAAAAATGGCTTTAAATGGGAGGCACCCATTTATTTTGTACAAATACTCTAAAATTAGACCATATAGAGAACACTAAAACATATGACTATTACATGTTAAATGACTGCTCAAATCCAAAAGAAAAAAATCCTGGGTTCTTATGCTGTCTGACAGGTGGCTTACTTCTGATCCTACCTCTTAATCTTCGAAGTCATGTTTTCTTTCAAACTCTGTTATTCCATTTTAAAAGGAGATCAGGTTATGTAGAACAATGTATTATGAAGCATAGTACTCACTGCTGGCAAATAAAATATATTTAAAAAAAGAAATTCAGGATCAATTTGCTGACCTGGTGACATCGCAAGACATAACCATTTTCAGAGATCTGCGAGGTTGTGGTTGGAGAGTTTTTATCCACAGCATTGGACACGTATAGCGTTGTGAGCAGGCAGTGAGTTCCAAGAAAACAGACGGATCGCTCAGGACATCCCAGACGCACGCCCACTTTGCCCCCATCAGCACTCCCGCAGCGCGCCGCACGCTGCAGGGACACTCGTTGCCCATCATGGCATCCCGTCAGCAGGATGGCTGCCAGCACGTCAGTGAGTGCCTGCTGCTGGGTGGGAATTCCCTCAAAAACATTGCACCAATCGTGTGGAGCGAGGTCCTGGGGTTCAGGCTGGAGCTCTGCTTCTCATGCAGTCCCTTACCTGTGCATGTAGTGTTGTGTCTGTTGTGCTCCTCTTTGCACACGCAAGACACCCAAGCATCTGGAAGGGCTCCGTGTGAAGGCAGGTTTACCAGCTTTTCCCTTGTGTCAGTGGGTGCACATCAGTCCATGGCAATGTAGGAATATGTGGCCTCCACTTACCACAGGCCAAACAGGGTTAACCAGCAATCAACAAGAAATGATGCTGATGAGGGGTTCTTCTTCCTTGAACCCGCTGCCAGCCAGTTCTCCCCTCTCTTGCCAGCCAGCGCTGCTGCAAAGGAGCATGTGCTATTGAGGCACAGCCAACATGCCTACCCTTTAGAGACAAAACTAGAAGCAGATGCTCTTTCGCTCCGAGTCAGTCCTCCAAAGCCCAAAGATGATAGCCATTTGCAAGGACAGAAAAAGGCATGCTAACATTGCCCTTGCTCGCAGTTCACAAGACTTTTTGTCTATGGAAAGGCAAGCATGAATCAAAAAACCACTTGCTGCACAAGTTTTACAGATTTATTTCTCCCCCTGCTCCTCATTTAGCAAACCAAGATTGTTAAAACTCAGGAAAATATTTCATGAGGCTCTTGCTGAGTAATGATTGAGTTGGTGTTGCTCTTGAATGAAAATGATGGAGGAGGGAGGTCAGGAATGGCCTAGGAAGGGTACAGCCGTTTTGCCATCTAGTTTGGTGAGTTACAGGTTATCAAGCCCTGCCAAAGCGGGGCAGGGTGAGGGGATTAACTGTGGTCTTTGTCAACAGTCCTCTGGTTATTAATGTTCCTTAATGTATTGCTGAGAGACTGGAGGAAGGTTTAGCAACGAGCACCGTACAGACCTCCAATGTCAATAATACCACGCGAACATTAAGTGTCTTTTGACAGCAAATACAAAATCTGTAGAAACAAAGAGTCTGCTCTTCTTAACTCTGGGCACCACAATAACAAGGACTTTTGATTTCCTTGCTCATTTGCTTTTATTATAGGTGGCTTGATATTCTGCATAATAAAGACAGTGTTCAGAGGAACGGGGCCATATTTTCAGATATGCAGGAATTATTTGGATAAATGTCACCCTTCCCACAATCTCTTTGATCTCTCGGCTCATCACGCAACAGCCCTGGCCTGCCTGAAGAGCCGATGAAGGCACCGAACTCTTTACCAGACCTTGCAGTGTGCTAACATCCCCAGTAATTTCCACAGGAGTAGCAGCCTAACTTACCTCTGATGACCTGAAAACCTATGCCCTTCCTCACACAGCCAGTCTTACCCTGTACCCAACAGCCCCTCGCCTTGTGGTCCCAACTTGCAAATGACGAGCCTGTGAGCATCCTTTCATTTGCTCTCCCAGCCAATCTTAGCTTTTTTCTTTTTCTTGCAAGCTCCCCTCTGTGCATGGAATACCGTTCCTGTGACAGTCAGGGGGTGGTTATGTGCCTCCCCCGAAAGGTCTGTTTTGACATTGCCACAGTATTGAGCACTTTATAATAGAAAGGGTATGAGGATTTATGTGGACTTTTTGTAAACAATATTGAAACAGGCAGTACCCCATCTATTATATGTGAGATTTATCAACGTGAGATTTTTAGGTGTGTGCTTTGTATCTCTCCCCTCTCCTTGCACACAGTAGGTTAACCACCTGGGTGATGGTACCTTACAATGCAGGTGGGTGGTCTCTAGAGAGGTCTGGGAATTGTGGGAAGGCCTGTAACTGGTAAGAACTTTTCTGTCACAAGGATGAATTAGGTCATCATTAGTGTGAGCCACTATAACTGGCATTAACACTGTGGTGCCAGCTGGACCACTGAGATTCTCCCCGTTCCATGGGGAGAGGGATGGTAAACTGAGCTGCTTCTGGACAGCAAGAAGCCTGTGGCTGGCAGCTTCCTTGATCCAAAGCCCACTAAGGTTGATGGAAAACTTTTTGTCATCCTCAAAAGACCCTCAGTCAGGTCTTGGCTTTGTTTGGTCTTTTCCCCCAGAGAGTAATGTGAACCCCTGGCATGGCAGGGGCAAAGCAAGCAGCTGGGCTGCAGAGCTGGAGTGAAAGGAAGCTCTGTAAGACATAAGGCACATTTGCAAAATTCCCCACAGAAAAAAATCTCATCTGCCTCCTCAGAACTGTGACTTTGGCAAGGTGGTGTCAATGGTTCACAATGATCAGAGTTTGGAGAGTACTTTGGGGAATATCCACTTGGCTTGAACATGAAGGGTGACTGACAGTGGAGCTCCTGTCATTTCTCTGGATTTAAGCAGTCAGTGAGGAGTCAGCCCACTCCACCAGGAACACACGAGCAATCATCAGAAATGTGTGCCACAACTGCATCTCCAGCAGACCTATTTTGTTACTTGTGTTTATATTATGTCCTATGACAAGTCAGTCTGGGGCTCTGATAATCTACAGGTACAGTAATTGTACTTTCTCTCCTTTTCAACTAAAGAGAGATGAGATGGGTCACTTTACCAAGAGGAGAGGAATAAATGCGGGGTCAGGACAGCTCTAGAATATGAAGGGTCCTCAGGTGGCACCAAGAAGATATTTTCATGGCTTTTTGCACCCTGGAAGTACACTTGGAAAATGTGCAGAAACAAGTCAGAAGGAGAATTCATCATGCTGTATGAGCTGCTCCTACTATGAAGGTAAGCATTGGTCCAGCATGGCACAAACAGGACATCTGCTTTGGCCAGTAACAGCACATGATCCTACTTCCTGCCTGTCTTTGCTATGTAAACAGTTGAAATCTGTAGGAAGCCAGCTAACCACCTGAAAAATACTCAGAAGGGCTCTGGAAGGGATAAAAGAGCAAGTCGATAATCAGGAATTCAATGGAAATAAGATTGCACTGACAGGGAGTAAGCCATGGTGTTTTGAGAAGCATCAGACACAAGGACTGAGTCATTTTCATGAGATAAACCACTGTATAAACAGGCCCCATCTGATGTTGTTTCCTCTTCATATGCTACTGTACCCAGCTAAAGCATACTGAAAACAAACAGCAGAGTTTCTTAATTGAAGTTAATTGCTTTGCCTGGATGAATTTTATTTCCTGATCAACTTTAAGCACTGGACAAATTAACTCTAACACTAATTTACTAATTTTCTACTTTTTTTTTTTTTTTGATAACAAATGTTCCTTTCTGTTCCTCAAATCATATTTGTGACATTGTGAAGATAATGTAGAATCATGATGTTCTTGGTGATTTACATTTTTTTCTTTCCATTGGACATAGCTCAGAAGCTTAAGAAAAGCTGTGACTCCTAAGGTTACACATAACAAATCAGCGAGCATGGACACTTTCTTGGGAAATTTGTGGCTAACTCAGACTTTTGCCAGTGCTGGAAGCTCATGGCCTAAGGAGCAACCAGAATGTTCCTGAAACAGCCCAGGATCAAGCAGAAAGTCACAGCCATGGATTAGTAGAAGAATTAATGAGCATCCAGATTTGTCTGGATGTTAGAGGGGGAAAAAAATCAATTTACAGTGGTTTTCAAATGACTCTGTGATAGACAAGCTATGATGAAAGCGTCTGGCAATGAAATGGTGTCTTGGAGAAACTGAGGTGTTTAGGTAGAGAAAAAGAAAAGTTTTCTTTGTCTCAAGAGCAGAAAAGTCACCTCATGTGATGAAGGTTTAATCCCTGCAGATGGTTTGAAGCCGCAGCATCTTTATTCTCTTCTCACTAACATCTGTCGAAAAGTTGTCATCGCTGCTTATGCCAAATGCCGGATAGGGAACAATTTGTGTAAGACCTGCTCAAGATAACAAGCTCATTAATAGCTTATATTCTGCATAAGCAGCCAAGGTATACTTAGCCATGACAGTTTTCTTTCAGTGGACTTGGGAGCTATTATCAGCTGTGACAGCGCAAAGCGGGTGGAATGCAGGGAACAAAAGCCCCACACAAAGGAGGCACTTTAGGTCTGAGCGTGTCTGGGTTCCTCTAGCTTCCTAGAGGCTACACAGTGACGAGTGTATGGTAAGATTCTTTGCTCTAATTAATATTTCATTCTCTGAGTGAGTTTCGAGTTATCCCTTGAGAGAAGTTAAAGGTTTGCACATTTTGAGGAAAAGTAACGAGGCTGGTGAGCTTGAATTAAGAAAGTATGTTGAAAGGAGCTGTTACAGTCTTTAACTTTGGGCGAGGGACATGTAAACCATACAGTATTAGTGCACTTTTTATTGTATAACTTGTTCTATGTCCTATTTTACAGTCTGCTCCAATAAATTTATACATAAATGCTGCTAGGAAACATTCACCCCTTCTTCCCTTTCTACCTCCTCTGGACTGGGGCATCTGATATTTCATATTCTGTGGAGGTATTTGTTTTCCAAACCAACCCACCAAATATATTTTATGACAGCAATAAAATAAAGTGGCTATGTGGTTGGAACTGCTGAGTTCAGCAAGGAAGGTGAAAAAATGGCCACTGGAGGAGAGCTGCTGCTGCCAGCAAGTGCAGGGAGTCTAGATATGGCAGGCTGATTGGTCACCCTTCAGCCTCATAGTGAATTGCTGTATGAGCCACAGGTGTAGTGCTGTACACCCTTGCAGATGTGGCAGATTGTGCGGTGCCATGACAGAATCACACCAGTGATTACCAGCAAGATTATAACCACACAGGTAGCTAAAAGGTGAAACCGAGCCACTCATCGTGGGCCTCACCTTTCGGGTGCTCTGTCCCAAAGAGCAGGGAAAAGAAAGGCTACGTGCTGCAAAGGGGGCAGAAGTGACTTCTCTGACCCTCCCTGGGCAGCCTGGGCACATCCTCCAGCCCTCAGCCTGCCCAGGACAAGCACGAGCTGGCAGGGGCCGGGCTGTGCAGCTTCCACCCTCTGCCTCGCGTCAGTGCCCACTGGAGCCCGCTCAGTGCCTGCCGGCCAGGGAAACGCACGTGCGTGCTGCAGAGGAAAGCTGCTCCTTGAAGCTCAGAAAGAGACGGTGGTCCTGCAAGTCCAGGGTGGCTGAAGCCATCACAGGCTACAGCACCGTGTAAAAGCTGAGCTACTCCATCCAGTGGTTTCTCGTCCCCTTCGCCATGGGCTATTGTTAGGCAGCAGTCTCTTAATCCAGCTGTAATTCCTCAGGATACAGCTTGTATCCTGAGCAAAGTAATTACAGATCTCAGACCTGCAAGCTGGAGGTACAGTAAGAAAAATGATGCCACTATGCATTGAGTGGTTTACCTATGGGCTTATCAGACACCATTTGAAGAAAGGCCTCCCTGGCTGTGCACAGAGAGAGAGAGAGAGAGGCACTTAATCTATCTAATGGCTCCTGTGACATTGATATACCTTCTCTTTCATTGTTGTGTTAAGGACCTCTTGAGCATTCTGCTCATGCATCACTGGACGACATTATCCCGGCATGTTATGGCCAGTGGCACACCTAGGTTAGAAAGGATGTTGTGGTATCCCAGGAGAAACCAACTAAATTATCTCCGTCCACTCACCAAAGCAAAGGTACACCCTGTAGAGAGTCCCATGTGCAAGGAGCCATGCTGGCATTATTTGCCCAGCCTACGGCAGTGGTGCACCCCACTTGCATGAAGTGTCTCACCTTTACGTGCTGTGCAGCACTGAACCTGCTGCTTTGAGCAAAACATTCCGACACAGCAGCATCTTGTTTGTCCAGCCTGACAGCAATGGAGTGGTATCAGTCTGCCTGGGGCTGGAGGTACATCGTGGTACTACAAAAAACGAAAGAGAGAAAGGGCAGAGAGGAAAGGAAGGAAAGGAATTTGGGGGTCAGGGTCTTCTCAGCAGGTCTGTGAGTAGCACCACATTAAAAAGGGCTCCAGCTCTGGGAAAAGGCCATTTGTGCCATACCACAAATTCAGGGAAGAATGAATCATTTCTGAGATAGCTGTCCCTGTAGTGTAGAGTAGCTCAGGAATGAAGGTGTGGGAGGGAATAGACAAATGGCCTTGTGCTAAAAGTCTTCCTGTTATGTAGAAGAAAATGCCTGTTCCTCTCAACACCTGGAGGAACCATATGCCTACTCAAAGTGCTGGAATCTGCATCACCACTGCAAAGCAAAACCAACACGCAGCCTTTGTGCCGCCTTCCCAGCTGAACTGTCCCTTGGCGAGAGGCCGTGCCACCACAGCCAGGCAATAGTGAGACGCACATGACCTGAAGGAGACCTGTGGCAGTGCAGGGGATACCACCGTGAGAGCAAGGGCTCACGGTACAACCGGTCCTAAACACCCACGTGGTCCTCACAGAGCTCTGCGGCACAAGCACGGTCTTCGTGAAGGGACGGCAGGCTTTGCGTGACCGTGAAGCACAGCCTGCAGCAGAGCCGTGGTGCCAGCAGTGGTCTGGCCCACGGTGCCAACTGCCCTCCCTCAGCCATGGCGAGACGTGAGTGAGGAGCATGCCAGGGTGCAGGCCGCAAGGCTCACCGTGCCGGCCAGCGTACGGAACTGAACCAAGATGCCCTAGTGACCTCCGGAAGAAAGGGTGCACCGTGTTTTCCTCCAGCTGCCAAAGAAAGCTTTTTAAACAGTAAATGAAAGAGTAGTGTAAACACAGGGCCTTTTAAGATGTATCTCCTTGTCACTTAAGTGAGTGCTAATTATTAATTTGATGGAGTTGAAGGTGAGAGAAAGACTGCAGGGCCCTCTTTTTAGGAGCAGATCCCCTTTGCACATGGCCTGCAAACTCCTGCCAGCGTGTGAAGGGGAGAGCCAAGGCAAGAGGGCAATCAGCGGCTGGCAGCTATAGGTTTGCTACGTGCCTTTTGCAGAGAAGTGCGCCATGGAGCTAAATGTTTAGTAAATACAGTTAGCTGGGGGAAAGAAGTATGTAAAGTTTGACAGAACAGTGACCTAAAAATGGGCCTCAAAGTGCGTCTTCACAGCAGACTGAAAACAGAAGGAAATCTAATTAATTATAATTATTACACTTCTAAGAGAAGAGGAGAAGCAGACTTTCTCTCATGATATACAGAGAACAACTTCAAAACTGTTTACACAAATGCTGTGAATTCTGCTGGGTGGGTACTACAAATCCATGTCAGATGTTAATGGAAAGAACAGCATTTGTCTTGCAAGATGGCAACGTGCCACTGTTTTAAGTAACAAACATGCTTGCTGTGGTGCGGTTAGAGCCTGCCATGATCTGAGATGAAAGACGAACATAGGGTCTGCAAGACTGATGCAGGGCTGTGCCAACCGTCAATTTTTGAATGATTCATGTCATTTTAAAGACAGAAACGGTAGAAACCTGAATGTTATTAGCAGTCATTTATCATGAGCATCCAACAGCCTCTCTGCATATATGCGTGCAGAAATTACCTTCCTGGTAATGACATCCTTTGAACATTGAGCAGTGGATTTATGAATTTCCAGTTGCCAGTCACTGTAGAAGTAAAATCTACTGTAGAAGTGTCCCCTGCAGGTAGCTCCACATTGGCAAAGAGAACTAAGAAGTTTTCACCTCAGTCTGCAAAAGCGCCAAATACAGCATCCATTAAGCACAGTGAGACTACCTGAGGGTGTTAGATGTCCTCAACCAACCAGTAAATGTGGGCACACAGGAGCACTCCGTGGCCTCGGATGTCTGTGGGGAGCTCAGGATGTACTCTTGCTGCATGTGGAGCTGGAAGATGGGAAGAAGCAGGATCGCTTCACAGCCATCTTGCAAAGTATGTATGGGGCAGCATTTGCCCAGCACAGAGCAAGGCAGAGGGAGCTGGGACAGTCCATGCGTTGCTGGAGGTATCACATGCAGCCTGCAGCTGAACAAGTGGCATTGTCGAGATTTTATAAGCAGACTTTTCTGTCTCACTGTCACCCAGGCAGCTTTCACTCAGGCTTGCTCTGAGAGAGCCCTGCTGAGGAGATGTCAGGCCTGTGCCTCTGCTGTCAGCACAAGGCTGCTGTGTGGATGGGAAGCATCAAGCCAGTGTGAGGGTAAAGTAGGCTGGACCCCATTATCCAGTGTGTGCTCTAGTTTTTATATTACATTTGTGTATGAGAAGAACTTATCAAAAGCCAAGCCCTCTGGAGTTAGCCCAGAAAGGGGTAGAGGAGTTGCCTGGAAATGATGTCAACTGCACAGGGTCAGCAGCTTGTCTGTGAGGACACAGACTCTTTTACCAAGACAATTCACAGTGAAGGCCAGGATTGAGCTACACACTCTGTCAGTTGGTGCACAAGCATATGACTGAAAGACATGAACTATTTGGGAGCACAGAGGAAAGGCAAAAAATGTGAAGGCAAAGGAAGCAATAACAATTAAAACAATAGGCAAGAGATTTGAAATGACTGGATGTAATTGTTGGCTGGAAAGAAAAGACAAATAATGATTTTTAACAAGCCACTACATGTTCTTCCTAAGGGCAAGACAGACAAAGCCAAGATAAACCTGGAGAATGGCAAGAAGCCCGTCACAACCCAACAGGCCAGCAAGGCAGTCCTTTCTAAAAATGTCGCCATGGAATTACCCAAGAAGCAGCATGTGAAGGACATTTGCAGTACTGCCTCAAAACCTTACAGTTGGCTATGGATAAGGAAGGGCAAGAAATCCTTTGGAAAGCATAAAGACACTGTTGAAACTTTTCACTTCTGCTGGCCAAGCTGCACATATGGGAAGCCACATTGTCCAACAATTAAAGTTGCCCATCTTGCTGCTGTTTGGAGCTGCGTCTGGCACCCCAGCCCAGCGGGCAGAACAGGCTGACCAGCACCCCTCAGCAGGCAGGCACAAAGGCTGTGCTGCCCGTCAACAGCCCTGGGCCCATGTTGCTGGAAAGCCTCTGTGCTTGCAGATGAGGCCTGCTTGCATTGCTGGTTAAGATGAAGCATTTGGGCTCTCCTGCCTGTGCTTTCTAGAGGCGTCCAAAGGGGACATTGCAAAAGCTAGGCACCTACTGGCTGAACCTCAGGGACTTGGGCAGTCAGGTCTGTACTACATTGTCCCATTCCAGCCCTGGGCTACTGCAGAGGGGAGCTGAAGCACAGCTGTTAACTCTTGTCACTGGATGAGAGCTGCAGCTCTGTACCAGTGTGCCAAGCTCCTTTTGACTGTAGCAGCTACGCTATGTCATCATTTATTTCTGAGGGTGTTTTTAGCATGGCCTGAATTGGAGCCTTGTGGTGGTCTCCTCGGGCTGCTGGTAGCTGTACACTTGGAATGAGTCACAGGGCATCCTCAACCGCACTGCAATAAACCTGGTAAACAAAGGCTGTATGTGTCACCAAGCCTTTGGAGGTGCTAGGCATTTTATTACAACAGGTACTATTTTATAGGCTGTGGATGTTTCTGAACTGTGAACTCCCCCAGCTGGTGAACGTCTGCTATTACCATGAGCTACCTTAACCTCCGGCCCCCAATGTCTCTGTGAGGACATACTGCAAGACCAACCCCAAACACTCACCAGCATCCTGGGATGTCCAGTCAGTCAGAAGCCAGAGGGAAAATCAGAGCAGGAATATCTGCAGAACAATGCGCTAACGTGGCCTACCAAAACACCTGTCATTTGCGAAGGAGGACAAGGTCAGCATGTGTTTAAAAATGTCATACATCTGTTTCATGAAGTCCGAGTACTGTGTGATTCTGGACAGGAATACGGGAAGAGCTAAACCTCCAGCAGGTGCAGGCACAGCAGTTTCTCTGTCAATGTGCTATCACTGTCCATGAGGGAACATCACAGCCACTTGGAAGCATGACTTCAAGGAAAACAGGCACAAAACCTGACCTATGCCACACATTTCAGGTCCCTTTCACAGTCTTTTAGGCTTTGTACATGAGGCACTATGCATAACAGGTCACTGACCATCCCTGATGGTTAAATTAAAGCATTAATCGCTAATCATATAAAAGAGGCGGGAACACTGCTGCACAGCATAAATTAGAAGGCAGTGCATATCAAAGAAACTTATTCACCTGCTTGGCAGCACACACCCTCACGTGGTCTGAGATGGTTATGATGATGCAGTTCTGGAAGTGGCCAAGCCAAGATAAGAGTCTGCAGCCAGCAAACATTGTCCTTCTGATCCACCCTGCATTCGTACAGGCACCTACCTTCTCTAGCACTTGTTGGAGGTTGCCAGGAGCCAAAACACCTTTCCAGCAGGAAAAGGAAACACCTTTGGTTTTGGATCTGTATGGGTTTCTCACGAGGCCAGTAAGACAATGCAAGATGCTTGGTGGGAATATGTAGGCAGGAGTGGGATGGTGAGGGCATGGGGATGCAGTCAGGAAACATCCCTGCTGGCAGTAGTTTGCCCGCCCTTGAAGGGAACTCCTGAGTAAAGGTGGAAACTAGTTGGGATTTGGAGCTTATTTTGTGGGAAGCACTGTCTATCCAAAGCGCTTCTCTTTGGGTCTGTGAATTTGTAAGGAGCTAATGGCCAACATTTGACTAACCGTTCTCTGCTGGAAGGCAACGAGAGAGGATCAAACTGCTGCCTCTCCTGTACCTTCATCCAGGGGCTGGTGCTCTGTCCCCCACAGGAACATTCCCTGAGCCCCTGTGTATACTTGCCATGCTATTCTCAGCCAAAATTCATGCTTACCCTTGGCTGAAAGTAACTTAACCTTCCTTCAGATCACTCAGTTCAGCTGGGTTCTCCCAGCCTTCCCTTGGGACACACAATCAATGCACTCATCATGTGTCACCACTGGTTGCCTGGTTTGAAAGCTGACATCTAACTGGGATCAGTTTTGCAATGCCTGGTACTGCACATAGTTTCTGGCAACCACTTCTCCTGCATGCACATGGCCTTTGTGTTTGCCGGTTGTCACAGTGGCTTTGGGAAAGACACAGGCAAAGCCTCCCCAAAAAGAAGCAATCCCTCAACAGCACACCTGGCCTGCTGTCCTTCTTAAGGAATTACTTACAACAGAAGTTCATCAAAAGACACCTGTTTGAAGAGACATGGCCAGTGAAAAGATCCATACTATCCCCATCCCCATTGCCATCTATGTGATCGGCTTGAGGCCACATCATACTTACCTCTAGGCAGAGGACTCTGCAATGCTAACCTCAAGCCTGCCGGGGCTGTCAAATGGGTAACGGGTAATTCTGTGCAGGCCACAGCTCCTGTCACTGTCCACATAATGTGGCCAAGAACTAGGGAGCAGCCGAGGTGTGGGAGATGTGAACAGCCTTGTGTTATGAAAGAGAACTGCAGAAGCAGCAGTGATTGCACATGTCTATGGTTATCGTGTTCAGTCTCTTGTGATAAGGAGTATTCAGAAAAAGGCACGAGGGACAGGAGGGTCAATCAGGACAAATGGCTCAAAGTAAACGGTGAGTTACCCGGCCTTTCAGTGAGTGAGAAGAATGGGAAAGGCTGTAGCACCTGGTGGCCTCCAAGATGGAGGGAGGAAGGAGAGGGAAATGAGTGTGTACGTTTGCCCAAGGGCAGTAAATGATGACAGCAGTGCTGGGCAGTGGGCAGGCATGTCTGTGTGGCCCATGGGGTGTGTTACCAGGACACAAACTAAGCAACTGCCCTTCAGGGACGGGCAGGGCTGGACCTGGGCAAGGAGTCAAGACCACGTCCAATTAGCCAGGGCTTCTCATGGCACCACAGCAACGAGAGGTGGTGGTAAGAGTTTTGGGTAGCAGCTGGGGCGCTGGCTTAGCGCTGCGGTGTGCTTGTGAAGGGGCAGCGCAGCTCCCCGTCTGCCTGCTCCCACTGAAGGAGCAGGCGGCACAGGGCAGAGCGCTGTGCTGGGCTGTTTGCCCTCCCCTGCCAGCTGCCCACCCAGGGGACCCCGGGGACACGTGGCCGCCCCTGCACTGAGCCCACGCACCGGCCCTCGCCGACCCCACAAAAAGGCCAGGCCCAGGCGGATGTATACAAAACCTGAAATAGTTTACTTTGCTTTCTTTTTTTTCTTTTTTCTTTTTTTTTTTTTTTAAACTTTGCTCTAGGTTTACTTAGATTTCGTGAACTCGATACAAGAGCATTTGATATGAATCGGTAAATAAAACACCGTCATAGATAGATAGCCACGATAAACTTTGTTAGAAATGTACATGTCGCGAAAAAATAATAATACTAATAATAATAATCATAATAAAAAAAGCCGGCGCGACGCCCAGGCCGGCACGGCCCTCACGGCCCTCGCCACGGCTGCGGGTGGCTCTGGTTCCCCGCGGGCACCGCGCCCCGGTAATGTGTGTATATAAACAAAGCCCATAAGAAATGTACAAATATAAAAAGCTACAAACATTAATAAATTACATCGTCACAAAACACGGAAACACTCCACAAGGTGCTAGTAAAATAACTGTCTCCCTCCTCGTACAAGAAGTTACGCAAAGAGCTGGTACGGGCCGCTGCAGCGGGCAGGCGGCGCCCGGAGAGACTTTCCCCTTATAAAAAACGGGTGGTCGTTATTCCAAAAGCTATGTACAAGCTACATTCTAGGAAAAGGATGCCTCGGGAAACGCATCTACGCGGCGCGGCCGGGGCTGCCTGAGAAAGGCCCCCGCGCCCCCGGCGCCGCCCCGCAGCCAGACACCGCCGCCCGCCCGCCCGNNNNCGCGTTAACTTTTTTGCGGACAGGTCACTCTCAGCACTCTGAGAAAGGACATCTATATTAAAAAATATTTATAGCAGGATTCTGTACACTCCGACCGCTGAAAGTTAAAAGGGTTGTTGTCGTGGTGGTAAAAGTTTAAGCGGCAGCGGCCCGGGGGCTCGCCGCCGGGCTGCCCGCGGCCCCGCCGCTAGAGGAGCAGCTTCCCGTTCCGGTGGATCTTCAGGATCTTGCCGAGCCGCTGCTTGGCCGTGGCCATCCCCTTCTTCGTGCGCTTTCCTGGAGGGAGAGCGGGAGCGGGTGAGCCCCGGGCCAGCTCCTGCCCCACGCGACCCCTGCAGCCCCGCGCAGCCACCGCCCTGCCCGCAGCCAGCCCAGCCCCGGCCCCTTCCCCGCACCTCGGCGATGCCGCAGCCACCCCGCGAGAGCCTGGGGGTTCGCGCAAGCCTGGGGGCTCACCCACTCGCACCCCAGCCCCCAGGTGCGCTATGCAGGGGAGCACGGCCTCTTGCCAAAGCGGCACCGCCGCGGCTGGGGCACGTCCCGTCACATCCCTAGGGCACGACCCGTCACATCCCTGGGGCACCCGCTGCCCCCGCAGTGCCAGCCCTGCTGTGCTGTGCCTTCGCCCAGCCCACACGCACCCAGCTCACAGCTTCATGGGTGACCTATTTGCCCCCGGTGTGACAGTCCAAACCCAGCCGCCCCAGCACCATCCCACGTCTCAGTGCCTCACCGGAGAGGCTGCGTGCACGCAGGCACCCGGCGGGCTGTCAAACACTGCCAGCCTTCACCACGGGCATGCATGCAGCCCCAGGACCTCTGGGCACCTCTCCGCTGTTCTGCACACGCTCAAGGGGGAACCTGCAGCACAGGGACACTGAGATTGCGTGCCACCTCACTGACACCACTCCACGTACCGTCATGGTTCCTTGCCCTCTCTTTCCCAAGAGAGACCATCTGCATCCAGCCTAGTCAAAGGCCACTGAACAGATGCATGTACACATGTGGGGACGGACACACACACACACACACGCACACACACACATGCACACACACACACAGACTTCCTTACAAATTCAGGCTAGCACCAAGGCACAACAAAGCACCTGAATGGGACAACCTTCCCTGTCCCCAGGCTCGTGAGAGGAAAACACCACCCCGAGCCCAGACCCTTGCTCATGGGCTGTGCCATTCAGGAAGGTCTGTGCTCCCTGCTTACATGTCCTCAGGGACTTGTGCAACTATCACAGCTGATCTCTACCGCACCTCTCACCAGCTACCATCTTACAGCCAGAAACTTCGTGAGTCTCCCAGGCATCTGGGACTACCTGGCACACCACAAACCCACACAGCGTTTTCCCTTCCCATCACGGCACTATTAGTGCACTCACGTACAATACCTGCAGAGACTCAGCTCCTGTCCAATTCTCCTATCTGCATTAAGTGCCCCAGGCCTAGACAGTGTGGGTGACACTTTCCACAAGACTACTCCAGCCCAAAGGGCAGGCAGTGACCTTGCACACCATACCTTTTCTCCACAAGAATGTGCTTCTACAGCTGCAAAAGATTGGCAGCATACAAAGGCAATTTATAATTTCCTCATTTCTCACCCTTTCACCTCACTCTGAGTTGTCTCCCTTCCCTGAAGTGGTCTGAGAGCTCCCTGATTCTGCTTCATCCCACCATCTCCTTCCACAGTCCCTTCATTCCCAACGATAGCCAACCTGGTAGTCCCCAGGCTCAGGAATCTCCTGTGCTCCATGCAAGAGAGAGACCCTGAAGTCCCCTTGGTGACCCCAGCTGTCTCAAGGACCCTTCACTGGAGGCTCTGAAAGTGCTCCTCTCCCTGCAAGGTCAGGCACGCACTCTAGGCACATGGCTCCTTCCCTCCTTTGAGGATTGAGCTACATCATGGGCAAGGTGTGATCCACATGCCTGTTCAGGCTCCCTTCATGATGACCTGACTGAGCAGCCCAGCTCACCGGCCCAACTGGGGTCTGGCTCCATGCAGCACTCCTCTTCCCACCACATCTTCCATGCTCTTGGACCTGTTTTATTCATGCTACCATTTCATCACAAAGACACAATTGCAGGCAAATACTTTCATTTCACTCTGGTTCTGCAGACAGCCACAGGTCTTGCCAGCTCCTGGCAGAGCCCTAGAGCCTACAATGGGCTATACACATCCTCCCATTCAGCTGCTCTGATGTTTTACTGGTTGGCACCCCTCAAAGGGGCTGCAGGACACCACACACTGCCTCTAATTTGCTCCACTCAAATACAGGAGAATACTGGAAACATCTGCCACATAGCCTCACTTTTTACAACAGGGCCTCTCCCAGTGGGATCGCGCACTTGATCTTCACCATACGCAGTGCACTTGACTGGAGTTTTTGCCTGTCCCACACACCTGCCTTTATCGTGCTTTCTGAGCAAAGTTCAAGCAGAGAAGAGGAGGTCCTTGCCCAGACCCCAGGACAGCCCCAGCTTTATAATGTTTTCCCTATGGCAGAGAAGCGACCTGTTCCTCTCTTGGTTTTGTTTGTGTGGCTGTGTTACTCCCAGGGTTTGCCATTCCTCTGCTCCCTTGTTGCAACTCTCAGGACAGGTTTGCAGATTTGCGCTACTCTACACTCGCTGGGCAGGATGGCCTCATTTACATGTCTGCATAGGTATTGCACAAACAACTCAGCAGTGCCTGACCCAGCCCTGAGCAGAACAGCCGTTAGGGATGCATCCTTCCCTTGACAAGGCTTCACCAGACAGGCTGGACTGTGACGCGACCACTGCATGTCCTCCTCAGGAACCCCCGGGCATGCTCAGGAGTATTTCCGAGCACAGGATGCCTCACACCCTGCAGCAACAGCCCAGCAGTAAAACATATTTGGGCCCACACTGCCAGGGAAGCCAAGGTCATGGGCCAGATCTCCAACCAGATTTGATCTACCAAGATAATTCTACAGACCCATGACAAACACAATATGTGAGGGCCCTGCAAACGGCATGGATTACATGACCAAATCACCCTTCCCCATTCCTACAGCATAACCCCAGGCGTTTCCTGGTACCTTTGGCGGAGGCATTGTTCTGCGAGGATGATGAGGGTCTCCTCTGTGTGAGGAAAACACCCGGTGCCATCGGCTGTGATCCCCTGTTAGGCTGGGCGACCCCAAAGGTGCTGGCCCCTGCGGTGTACTCGTGATCTGTGAGGCTGCTGGCATGTGACTCCAGCTTCGGCTCTGGCGAGCTGCCTTCCTGAGCCGGTTTGTTCGCGTTGTTGGTTGACAGCTTCTTTTTGGTATTTTTTTTCTTCTTGCCTTTTTGTTCCTCCTTTAAAATGACAAACATGAAGCTCATATTAATCCCCAGAAGACCTTTAGCTATGGCAAGGGCCAGCGGCGTTGCTTAGGGTCCTGATACAATGAAAAACAACGGAGTTTGCCATGTACAAACTGCTCAGAGTCTGTTCCGATACCATCTCGCTCACAGCTCTCTGCCGCATGCACACGCTGCCTTTCTTGCATCTATGTATGAGCTTTGTGCAGAGCCTCCTTGTTTGTTAACTCTGTGTAAACTGCGGCGAGTGGGAGCCGGTCAGGACCAAAACGACCCTGCCCTGGGAGACCAGCGTGGTTTTGCATGAACAAACCTTTCGATGTTCCACACAAACTGGCACCTCCTATCTTCAGATATCTTCATACACTTTCACAATAGCATGGAGGATATTAAGCACCCCACTTATTCACAGCATCTGCTTCCTGCTAGGACACACATTATCTTGCTGCTTACAACTGCACTTACAGATACACATCACGAGAAAAGCGGTCTGTCACCATCCTGTTTCCCTCGCCTACCTTCAAGTCCACTTCTTGACGAAACTCTGCTACCATTCTTAGAGCTCTTCTACCCAGCAGCACTCAACACAAAAGCACAATGCTACCAAAAGCCGCATCTCCAGCAACTCCCCAAGGCATCTCACCAACCTGGCTCCAGCAGACCTCATCACCTTCACGCCTTGCCGTGTCACACTTGTGGGGCCTATGTCCGTGAGGCACTTAGCACCTATCTGACCCCTCCAGAGACCGAAGGACATTAATCGACACCCAGAAATGCCTCAATATCTTTGTTAAACTGACATTAGCTAGCCTTGGTTCACCAAAGCTTTGGGATTAAACTCCAACGCTTCCCAGCAGTTTATTTCCACAGACAAGGCAATCACACCAGTCAGACTCTCAAATACATCAATATGCCATTCACGCACACTCCTTTCAGGGACACTCCTATCATTAGCCTGCAAGGTAGCTATGCTTGCTCTCTCATGCTTCTCTGCACTTCCAATACACTGCCTGCTCTGTGCTGTGGCATTGTCAGGTATGCTGCAACACTACCGGACTTTCCTCCCATTTATTTTCCCTGAGACTGATGAGCCTCGTGTTACTGACATGAATAAACCGTGAGAAGGGCTGGCACTGCTCTGCTATTTGGGCATGACTCTGCTGCTTTCATTTCCTGACAGTTACTACTTCTCAAGCAACCTCACCTGCTGTGACAACTTTGCAGCAGCAGCGGCAAGTCCAGTTTCAATGGAGGCGACTCTTGTACCCTCTCGCACCGGTCTGTCTTGTCGAGGCACCGAGGGGCCGACTCGTGCTGCAAGGAAAGCAGACGCAGGTGAGACACATGCAGAGTGTGCCCATGTGAGCAGCATAACCACGTACTGGGCAGCGAGACTCTGCCCTCTTGAGCAGGAAGAGCCAGGGATGCCACAGCCTCTGCTCTTCCTTCCCCAGGATGTGCACAAAGGAGGGAGGTGCTGACAGCCTCCACCCAGTCACAGCGGTTTTGGGAGAAGCTGCCAACAAAGACGTAACAGCCAAGTAACTTCACTGGCAGATGCAGCTACCTGAAGCTGAAGGCATGGGAGATTTCTGCCCACTACAGATAGGAATGACTCCCGCATCATTTCCAAATGGACAGTGTTCACTGCCCCATCCGCTGGGGATGGACATACAGTGCCACAAGCTGAGACACAGGCTGCTGCTTTGTCACACACAGCAAGCTGTGGAGACTCCCCCATTAGTGGGCCACAGCAAAGGGGGTCTAGGAACCCCATAGCCTTTATACTGCCTCTAGTGAGCTGCAACAAAAACACACTTCCAGACCATCAGCTTTGGCCAAACCCAGAGGAGACCATTCCCACATTCCCTGATCATTTCTCTTTACACAGTCAACACCTAGAAGCCATGGCTACTCAGCTGTCTGTGGTTTCACAACTACACCACTGCTAATGTGGCCACCAATCATTCCTTCACCAAGAGCATGAAGAAAAATAAACCAACAACCCACCCGGCAATGACTTTTTCCTGCTAACTGATTGATAGAGAAAGGCTAACACTGGTCGGCACAAGTCCCGGCACATGAAATCACTCCCATTCTGCTGGAAAGCATTAATCCTTCACGTTACAGAGAAATTGCTAGTTGTGGTTTTACAATTTCCACATTCCTTGAAAAATGTCTGGTTCATTAGGGACCTGCATGACTTAGTCTGCGTAGCACAGATTTTATGGACTTACCTGTTGGGCTGTAAGGGGCATCATCTGAACTTTTCCTTTTCTTTGATCGGGATTTAAATACTGGATTATCTTCATCCGATTCGAGAGAAGGGTAAACTACAGTAGGAAACAAAGAGAATAGTTTCAGTGTAGGTGACAGCTCTATGCTGCACAGAGGTCCACTCGCTCTATACAGGTATGGTGACTGCAGGCATCACAGCTAGAAGAGCAAGGACCCGCAGAGGTAACACTGAGTGGTGACACAGCTGCAACAATCAGGGGACTTTCTCCTGCTGTCATCCACACACTACACTTCAGAAGCTGCTGTCATTAAGCTGTGACCGGCTACTTTTAGGATACACAGAGAAACTTCTCAAACAGGAAAAAATCAGTCTTCCTCTTGTCTGTGGAGCGGCAGCACAGCTGGAAGAGACACAGACAGGTTTCTTCATCCCAGGCTAGACTGATATTGAAGACACGTCAGTGCAAATCTCATGACCCCTTGGGAGACAAGATGCGAGTCTGCATACGTCAAGCAAACACATGTAGGTGTGTGGGTACTACTGGCACAAGGGGAGCTTACACCTTTCTTCAAAAGCTTGGGAAAAAGTGAGCCACTCTGTGCCCTCACAGGGAGACAGCCACCTCCTTGGAAAGGGACTGGTCTTTGGACCGCATGGAAGGACTTAGTGCCATGTCTCAGATTTTTTCCTGTACCCAAGCAAACCTTGCTGCCATTTTTCAAAGGAGGCTCTCTCACATGCACAGTATGATATCGGGCCCAGTGCTAACACAGCTTGCAGATAAGTACTCTGGTCACTTGATACGCTCCCAAAGATCCTACAGACCTCCCACATACCCCTATCCACAACAGCTTGGCTAAGATATGCGTGATCTGCCACATGTCTCTATCACAGTAGCAGTGGTCCTTCTTACGACTCAGTGCAGGTATGACCCATTCATATTACCAGGCATGGACAGCTGCCACGGCAAGGAGACATGCAGGAGAGGCACACACACATCTTGGCTCCCAAAGAACTCCCAAAAAACTTTGTTTTTGCTCTCCTCCATATCTGTGGGGCTTGCTTACATACATGGCTGTCTGAACAGCATCCTCGCTGGAGAGCAATACCTGCAAGGGCAACTCACACTGTGGCAACTAGTGGTTCCCTTCGTGCACAGAGCAGACCAGGGCAGCTTCCTTCACTGCCACATCCCCTGGTCTTCTCCCAGGAGCAGGGAACAACCTTCACTATGAGCCCACCTAGTGCAAGGGGAATTCCTAGTGCCAGGGAAGCCAATCGCTTCATTCGGCACCCCACCCTGTTGGCCCTATGACTCCAGCACAGTTAGGCAGAGAGAAACGAGACATCGTGCTGCTTGTGCACACCTTGGAAACTGCTTTCCTTGACTTATGAGTATCCAGGAGATGAATGTGAACCATTCTACCGAAGGACCCTGCACCAGCCTCAAGTATAAACATCGACTTATCTAAACTTTGACCCAGCCTTTACTATGAAGTTTTGTGCGTGTATTTATATATATATATATATATATTTTTTTTTTAAACAGGCATTTGATTTTCTTGCCCATTGCCATTTATTACATCACTAGTGATTTTACCATTACTGTGGCATTTGGCCATTAACACTGGAAGTCTGCTGATTAGACAGAGCCTTTGGAAACAAAGCCTGCTCACAACAAAGGCTCTCCATTCAGTCGCAGCACAAATGTAATGAGCAAATCTGCCCCTCAGTAGAGCAGAGCCCTGTCCATGAGCGGCATCCATCTGCAAAACAGTTTAATGGAGCTGCCCTTTCCCAAAGCACCTTTCAGCACTACCACTGCATCCCAGCACACTCTAAATGGCTGGGCTGCCTTCTTCTGCAACATGTCGCAGCATCTCCATTTTGCCTTGGTATCTCAGAGGGTGAAAACACATGCTGCTTTTCCAGTCATAAGATGATTTCTGATAGCCATACTTGCCAGGGAGACTTAAATACACACACAGACTCTCCTTTTATGCAGCATAAACCTCTACCCACTTCTTGTCCCCTTTGGGGCTTCAGGTTTTCCAGTTCCTATCAATCTTCACATTATTATTTTCTTCATTTTCTCTCTTCTTATATTCAAAATTGCTCCTGCAGATTATTATGGTAGAACTGATATAACTGGTGCAAACTGGCTGTGTGCCCATTTCTGCCTCAGATACTTGCATTCTATGCCAAGACTCAAAATACCATTGGAACCCTTTTCCAAGTACAAATTCAGCTTCTCACTCATCTTACCTAGATATTTTACTGGTATTGTGCAGACAAGGACATTCCTGTCATAAGTACTAGTACCTGACACACATTTCTGGGATAGCTCCCTATGTTTCTTGGCTGACTGCCGCATTGTCAGTGGGCTTCCATGCTTTTTAAGATCTACTGATAATGCCAAGCCTCAAATACAGTCTAACTGGATAGCTGTATCACCACCAGTTCTGTCAGTCTACCTTACAAAAATACCCATTTTGATATTTCAGTGCGACAGACCACAGAAAAGTGAAACAGTGTCTCATGAGAAACATGGGGTATATTTGTAAATATGCACAAATATGCATGTGCATACCCACGCACACACTCACTCAGACTGCTTCATTTGTACGTACCGTAATCTGAATCTTTAAAACAGGCATCTAAGTGGTCCTGATCTTCATCGTAATCTTCAATGTCAATACTGTTTTTTGTGCTTTTCTTTAGTAACCGCTTGCCAGCATTTTTGTTACTACCACCGCCCGTTTTTTTAGAGTTTTGTGTGGAGATGGAGTTATTCTTTGCCTGATTGGTACCCCACGATGCCTGGAGGCAGGAGTCTGACGACTGGAGGTTTGCCATCGACAGCATGCCCTGGATTGCTTCTTGCGTGCTGGGTGAGGCAGGTGGCTGACTGCAGGAAAACATTGAGAAATACAAGAGCTATTAGCGATTCCATGAAAACACAAACCCCTCGCAAATGGTTGACTCCTTTCACCTCAAAGTGTTGCTAGAACAAATTTCCCAATTACTGTGCTTTGAGCAGCTGGGCACACCACAAGCGATACCAGTTATTTTTATGTTAACAGCAACATCACAGTGCATTAGATTTGGGGTTACTGCCTCAGAAATCAGGAAGCGGTCCACCGCTTGGCTATGCACAGGATGTGCAGCTCTCTGGTGGCTGTTGTCATTGGTGTGCAAGAACATAGGTCAGTGACTTTTCAAAGCCCATAACAGCATTCCCAGCAATGCAGCGTTTCCACTACCCAACCCTGAGGGTGTCTCCCCAGCCCCTTACACACACACCCCAAATTCCCATCTTCCTGCAACAGAGCTACAGCGGGTGAAAACCACATTGCTTTCACTGACCTGAACGATGAGACCCCTGCTCCTGGCCAATACCTTTGCCAACTCATTTCAGATTCCTCCATCCCCTCCTTCGTACGACCACATACAAAAGCAAAGCCTGAAGAGGGGCAGGGAGCAGTGGCGAGGGGGAACCACACGAGGACCACCTCGAGAAGTGGCACAGCTTGGGGGAATGGAGAAGGCTGGCTGCAGTGACCGAGCCGTGACATCAGCGTGACTGCACAAAGTGGGTGGAACAGCGCGCCCTGAGGTGGGCACAGGGAACGAGGTGCCCTCTCTGCCCAGGGGTCAGCTCTGCAGGGGGATGTTGTGGTGGGCTTCTGCTACATACTGCCAAGCAAGCAGAGAAAGAACCTGAACAACTGGAATAAGGCTCAGGATCACAGGCCACAGCCCACTAGAGACTGTCACCGCCTCAGGACTGCCGGAAGAGCAGCATGGTGGGGCACAAGCGGTTCATGAGGTTTCTGCAGTGCACTGGGAGGGCTTCCGGATGTGGGTGTGGGATGGACTGATGGTGGGAGCTGCTGGAGAGAGATGGACTTGATGAGTGGACTGCAGGGTGGGTGGAAACCTTGCTCACATGGAACTTGCTTTTTGGCATTTTATTGCCAAATGTCAACAAGCACTGTGCATCTACTATAGAAAACAATACGTTCTACAGAGTAGGCTGAGGTTAAATGATGTGTAAATTCTGACTGGCGTGTACACTTAGCAAGGTGGCAAAGTATGCTCCTCACGATATAGAAGAATGTAGAAGAACATTAATCTCATGAGATATTAATTCTGCAAAATGCAGAACACATCATCAAGTATTTCCAGAACTTTGGAGTTTGGGCAAATAGTGAAATGCAAAAAAAAAAAAAAGAAAAAGATTTTTTTACAGTTACGCAATAGAAGCCACTAACGTATAGCATTTCCCAAGTAAATCAGCAGTACCACATCACTTTCTCTTATTTGATCTTAATTTAATCCACTTAAAACCATTACAAGACTCTGGATAGAGTAACACACAAAGACATAAAGGGAGTTTCTGGGCACTAATTGCATTTATAAATAATCTTGAAAATGAGTTAAGACTGGTGTCAGCAGCTTGCAACTGAAGAAATAAAAGAACATCGAAACATTTATTTAGTGAAGAGACATTTTAATCCCTTCATTATCATGCCAGATGCCATAGCCTTCTCCCTGACACAGGCATATTTCACACCATCTATAAGAAATTAACATATTTTCTTTCCATTTTTTTTTCCCCCAACAGTTTTTGCAAACACTGGACTCTCAAAACAGTGCAAACAGACCATCAAAAACTGACCACTAAATGGGTAAATCGGAGAGGAACTGCCTTAAGCAACACAAGCTTCAACAAATAAATTGTGGAATATGATCAAAACCAGTGGTTCTGAGAGTCAAACCACAACCTGAACGTGTGGGTAAAATGTCTTAAAGAGACAGAGCTGCACACGGCGCAAAGTGTTTCTCATTAGGGCATGTGCTTGCCTGTGCTTTCATTAGAGGTATTTCAGCTTTCTAAGCCAAAAAAAAAAAAAAATCAAGAAGAATCAGGAAGCAATTTTTAAACTCTGGAAGGCCATATCCCCTTTCAGTAGCCTCAGCAATGATTTTAAAAAATATATATATATATAAATATATATATGTATGTATGTATATGTATGTATATATATGAAAGTAAACTATCTGTGTGTTTCAACTATGACTTGAAAACATTAAGAACAGGAGCAGAGCAACC
>VXAA01003313.1:38479-85032 GCA_013399115.1 Anseranas semipalmata | reverse complement strand
CCCCTTTCAGTAGCCTCAGCAAAGATTTAAAAAAATATATATATATATATATATAAATATATATATGTATGTATGTATATGTATGTATATATATGAAAGTAAACTATCTGTGTGTTTCAACTATGACTTGAAAACATTAAGAACAGGAGCAGAGCAACCAGCATGCTTCTGCCCCCGTGCTCCCTTCCGAGCAGCTGGCTGGCAAGGGCCCTTCGAGCACACAGCGAGGTGGCACTTGGCGACAGCACAGACCCTGCCACAGCTTAGCAAATCCCAGCAGCCTTGCTCTCCTTTCCACATGCTAAAAATAAGTTGGTGGATGAACAGAGAAAAGGACGCTTTGACAAACTGACTGATAGCGCACCCAGTCTGGATAGGGTGATGAGGAGCAGGGAAGGGCACCTCACCTCAGCGGGAACCCAAGGAAGGACACGTTGGTCTGTGCAGCGCAGGTGGCCTTGTGCCCTACACAGTGCTATGTGCAACTATTTGTTAGGGCGGTTTGAGGCCTCAGAGCCCCAGAACAGCTTGTTGTTGCTCGCAGTGTCTTCATCAGGGAGCAGTGCACAGAGCATCCCTTCAGGCTACGCCCTGGGGCTGCCATGTTGCCTGCGTTTCTCTCCTAGACTCGNAAAAAAAAAAAAATCAAGAAGAATCAGGAAGCAATTTTTAAACTCTGGAAGGCCATATCCCCTTTCAGTAGCCTCAGCAATGATTTTAAAAAATATATATATATATAAATATATATATGTATGTATGTATATGTATGTATATATATGAAAGTAAACTATCTGTGTGTTTCAACTATGACTTGAAAACATTAAGAACAGGAGCAGAGCAACCAGCATGCTTCTGCCCCCGTGCTCCCTTCCGAGCAGCTGGCTGGCAAGGGCCCTTCGAGCACACAGCGAGGTGGCACTTGGCGACAGCACAGACCCTGCCACAGCTTAGCAAATCCCAGCAGCCTTGCTCTCCTTTCCACATGCTAAAAATAAGTTGGTGGATGAACAGAGAAAAGGACGCTTTGACAAACTGACTGATAGCGCACCCAGTCTGGATAGGGTGATGAGGAGCAGGGAAGGGCACCTCACCTCAGCGGGAACCCAAGGAAGGACACGTTGGTCTGTGCAGCGCAGGTGGCCTTGTGCCCTACACAGTGCTATGTGCAACTATTTGTTAGGGCGGTTTGAGGCCTCAGAGCCCCAGAACAGCTTGTTGTTGCTCGCAGTGTCTTCATCAGGGAGCAGTGCACAGAGCATCCCTTCAGGCTACGCCCTGGGGCTGCCATGTTGCCTGCGTTTCTCTCCTAGACTCGACAGGAGCGTCCTTTCCCTGGCACCATGTTCCAGAGCAGGTGGCAACAGGCAAACAGCTGAGATCATTGACAAGAACACACACAGTTCAGCACTGACAGACTAAGGCTTTGCCTCCCTCGTTGAGGCTGACCCCTGTGCTGTCTGGGCACGAGACCATCCCAACGTCCTGAGGCTAGGAGAGGACATAATGCGGGGAGCCAGGGCTTCACTTTTCACAACCAGTTCCACTACTGCCATCTCTCTCCAAGATCAACATCTCTTGACGGACCATCTTCCTTTCATAAGCAATTACTGAACCTTTCACCTCTATCCTCATATTTAGAAATTGAATTTATTCATTTTGTTGGAATACAACTCATTGAAGGCTGGCCTCTTCCCAGTTCTCCATGCTGCCTGCCCAACGGCTGGAGGTACTGAAGGGCAATGGGGAGATGAGACAGTAACCTCACTCATGTTTCATCTGGACTCTGAATAACTATCACCCAGTCTCATCTTATAACAGGGGGAAAATAGATAAGGGCAAAGGAAAGTCACAGGAGGCACTCAACATTTTCTAAGTGGAAATAGCTAACTTGACATAAGAACTGCCTCATGGGTTACAGAGGAGAGGAAGCCAGACCCTTCTCGGAGGTGCACAGCAAAGGATGAAAGGCAGAAGTCATAAACTGCAGCAGGGGAAATCCCTGCCCGACACAGTAGGAAAAGGGCCACGCTGAGGGTGGCTGAGCAGCTCACACAGAGAGGACGCAGAATCTCCATCCCTGAATATATTTAAAACTCACCGGGGCAATGCCCTGAACAACTAGGTCACACCTTGCAGCTGGCCATGCTGCGAGCCAGCAGCTGCACTAGATGACTTCCCAAGGTCCCATGCAACTGCCATTGTTCTGGAATACTGCAAATAAGAACTGCTGAAAAACACTGATGCATGAGAGGGGGAGGTAATAAATCACCATTCTCCCTGTGTGATAGTTTCCCTGTCATTTCTGCATTTCCCCTCACCCTTCCCATGGCAAGATGTAAATGAACCACAAAGAAATGAAGCAGAGACAGTAATGACTTGTCAGCATTTTGGAGAAGTGACAAATGTATAGAACAACGGAACTTAAATAACTTCAAGCACAAAACCAGTATTTTCATCCATTTTTTAATCAGCCCTGGGAACAAGAAACAATTTTGCTCAGTTCAAGATCATGTGACTACCAGTCTCCTCAACTTCTTTTTTTTTTTTTTTTCTATATTCCATTTCCATCCTTTCAGACTGTTTCCACATTTACAGCAGCCTTTCTGCAGGACCTCTCTCATCGCCTCTCCCCATCTCGCTACCGTTGGCACAAGTGTGGGAGATGCAACTCTCTAGAGCAATGTAGGTAATGCCATCAGAGCATTTGTTTAGGTCAGTTGCAAATGACAATCTAACATTTTACAGAATAAAGTTTCACACAATTCAGTTAAGGTCATGAATACAAAAAAAGCCCTGATGGGCTTCCTAAGTTACTACAGGGGTTCAGCAGCTTTGGTGCTGCTCTGACAGGGCTCTGTGCTTCCCACCGCAGAGCTCACCCTCACCTGCACAGATCATCATGCGAGCAGAGGACATTCCACACAGGCCTGCCTGCACTACTGCTACATGGAGTATCCAAAATGTACATACATATAAATATGTATATATATATATATATATATATATACACATATACATATATATATATAAATACGTACATATACAGTACGTATACAGCCTTACAAGTAGGAAAACAAAGTAGAGAAACATGGAAATTATTCCTGTGAGTCAGGCAAGACCACATCAGCATTATGTTGCGACACAGTATGTTTGCATATCAGGTTTCTTCTTCTTCTTCTTTCTTTTTTTTTTTTCTTTTTTTCTTTTTTTTTAAAAAAAAGCACATTATGGCCATTTGAAAGCCTAGCATAATTATGAAATGAAACATAGTAATTTCATTTATCGGGAGCTTTTTTCAATCAAGCTGCAACACACACTGCCAAAACCTAATTGTTTATACAAGAACCAAAATTGATATGACACATTCCCACTAAACTACCACACACAGTGTAGTAATTCATGCGGAGTTTGGTTATGTGACTGCCTTTGTGACTTTGATTTTAGAAACCACAAAGTCTACAAATACACTGGATACAGAGCCCAGGTTGAAGGGAGGAAAAGTGAAAGGCCTGAGTCCTACTCGGTTACCAAATGTCAGTTTTAACCCATTGCAGACAGCTAAAGACACGACCAAAGAAAGAGAGATCATCTTTGAGGGCCATTTCTTTAACCTGTGTTTTCAGCTTACCTCTGCATTTCTGCATATCATAAGCAGGCAATGAACCACACTGTACATGAAATAGTTAGTACTGCAAGCATAGCCAAGGCAGATTTCTTTAATTCTTAAAATGGTTGACATTTTCTTCTTTTATACAGATATTCATGCACGGGAATCATATTACACTGTCAACTTTATTCCCACTGTTAGATACACCTAATTACCTGCCAAAATGTAAGTGTAAATTTGATATAAACACTAGTTCCATTATGCACCATAATGCAGAATGAAAAAGGAATTCAGAGGAACAGCCAAACAGATAACAAGTGCCAATGTGATTATTTCAGTGTTTTTGAAGAGCAGACAGGGCCAAATCTCAAGAGATCAGGAAAATCTAGAAGTGCTGACCTATTTGGACTCGGACAACAAAAAACATTGTATTACCTGGGAGTTGCAGACACATTGGTACCTCTCCCCATACCCTCTGCAATCATTAGTTTTGAACAACCACTCCTTGTTGGAAGGAAGGCAGTAATAGAAGAAAAGACTCGATCTCCTCCTTAGAAATAACAGCTTTGTCAAGATAAGCCTCCTAAGGACAGTTACTATGTTACTTGTTTTTAAAATCATTGGCTTTTCTCACCTGCAGTCCTGCTGTGCGACGCACCACCGGAATGAGTACCATGGGAAAACATTAGGAATGAACAGAAAACTCTTACAGAAGACTTTGCATGCACACCCCTGTTCAACACAGAGACGAGGATCTCTGCGACTGTGCTTCAAAAAGTAATAAACTCTAAATGTTGATGCACAAAGGCAAGCCTGTCTCTCACAGAGCTGCCTGGTACTTCACAGCGAATGTATCCTGAGTGAAGGTATTCTGTATACTGTGCTTTAATCTCCTGCAATTATCTGTGTTGTGAAAGAGACAATTACCTAATAAATTGAGGAAGGTTGAAACATCTTCTGCTTCAACAACACTCCCTCCTTTAGATTTCTCTGTAGCTCTGTCACCAGCTTGCAGCCTTTAAAAAAATTCCATCTTCTCTCCCAACGTTAAAAAAAATAACAGCTCACTGATAAAATTCGCTTTCTACGGTTTCCTTTGATACCTTATTCCATATGTTCCCCTTTGACCATGAGACACATCTTTTGGAATTCTCAGTTATTGCTTTTAACTTCCAATCTTTCCCAGTTTCAGATAATATCTTCCTCTCTGAGGGGAACTTCTGATTTCATTTTAACGGGTCCTTTCAAATCTGCAAGCTGCACTTTTCCTGGGTCACGCACACCCAACACCCAGCAAGGACACAGCCTGGGTGAGAAGGACAGCACCAGTCTCCCTTTACCCACTCTGTTCTCAACTCTCAGACCCACTACCACCAGCATTTCTACCTTCTGCACAGGTTCTGTGGTTTTGTATAAGTAAGGCAGACCTAGAGAAAGCAGGAAAGAAAAAGATGCTGTTGGGGTATCCCAGCTGCTACTGTATACAGTAACTGGCTCTGCTATGTAAAGCAGATTGGTTTTGCTGCTTTGCACATACAAGCAGCAAAAATCTACTTAACCAGCAGACTGCTAGGGAGCACAGGACAGAGGACATAGCAGTTCATGCCTGCTGTGCCATTCTGTGCACGTTAGCTGTAAACTCTGATGATGTTCCCAAAACTCCTTCCCAGGGCTCTGTTCCCAAGGTTTGAATTAAGCAAGACATTTCCATATGTGAAGAGTCCCACTCTGCTTCTTTTGAAAGGGCACACATACCCTAATTCTTCTATCTGTAGTTTAAGATCAGACTTGGCATATAAAGAGTGGAGGCAGTGAACTCAAGCTGCATGTGAACTGAGCAGAAAGCTCCTTTTGAATGATTCATCTATTATAGTATTATTGCTAAAATGGATGTTCAGCATTTACAGATGTGAAATGCCTCTATTTGTTTAAATTATACGAGTAAAATCTTTCCCACACACTTTTCCACCTCTCCCTCCAGATCACAGGATAAAGGAAGAATTTGCCTACTGGAGAAAAAGCAGTTACTGAGCTGCAAAATTCATTCTCTCTCACTCACACACATAATCACAAAAGAACAATTCTTGTTTACAGGTAAGAGGAAAAAAACATCCCTTTGTGCATACCTGTTGGTGTTATACTCTAAACCCCCAACTTCCTTGCTTGCCTGCAAAAGGTCAAGAATTCCTGCTGAACTTCCACTCTCTTTCTTTACTTTGGAATTACGCCCTGGCTTTGCCTCTGTGTCAATGTGAAGCAAATCTTCATCCGACGAGTCATCACTCTGCAAAAACAAGAAGGTGGCTCACAAAATGGAAACTTACTAAGTTAGTTGACAAGAACAACACAAGAATTTCTGCAGCCTGCTGCTCTCCCAAAGATGCAGGGCTGGCCCTTGTAATTTGCTCGTTAGCAAAAAATAAAAGTAAAAATCGGGTACACAATAAAAATCAGTCTCCTTCCAGCCTGTAGGCATGGCGGGTTTTCCTGTTCCCTGGAGAACTAGCTTCAAGATCAGATCCTGTGCATGGGATCACACCACTGTAACAGTGGCATTTCCAGGTGCTGTGCTCCCTTCCTAGCCACTGCTCCTGTTCTGGAGACCACGGCCCATGTAGCAAAAGAAGTGAGCATGTGGCTGTATCTCTGTCAGCCCAGACATGTGTCACAGCACGGGTATGTATCTTGCAAGACGCGCAGCTTAGCCAGCTCAGACACATGGACAGACCCACTTCCACCATCCCTGCTCCAAGAGAACAGGAAGATCTGACAGAGAAATGGGATAGGCACATAAGAAGAGTACCATCTGAGGACACTAAAGGAAGCTACCTGCATCTAACTGATTTTCTGGGGCTGATACCTCTATGAACTGTAGGCTATAATAAAACAACTTTTTTTCTCCATTCCTGCCTGCTTTCAGGCCTCCAAAGTCCTAGCCATTATTGCTTACAATGGCATTACTGCTTTCTGCAGGAATTGGTCTCCTTTCTTAAAGTTCTGTGCAATGAGATTATCAGCATGTTTTTCTCTGCTCCCTCTGCACCATTCTCCAGACTTCAATTACAGGCTGAGGCAAGGAGATATGCACCTGTTCTTGAATATCCCTGAGCCAAACCAGGTTGAAAAAGATTGTTTAGCTCTTAGGGCCTAACATTTCAGTCACCTGCAGTTCTGTGTTAACATGTTATTTTTCTTTCTATGACTGATTCAGATATTACAATGTGGATTTATATCAACCACGGTTAGACAAAACATTTCAGCTCATCATTTAATTTCCAGCATTGAGCTATAATGCTAACACAAATAAGAGCAAACTTATGCTTATACTGTTAAGCTTCTTGATGCTAAGCTATCAACAGACACACTGACACTGCCTTAAGTTAGGGACATGCTAAAATATCAGGCTGAGCCAAGGGCATTACAGATGTAAGCCCATAATAGGCAGATGGAGACCCTGCTAAGTGATAGTAAATAAAACCTTTAATTGCTACATAATAGGACTTTCAGTAATGTGAAACACCGAATGACATGTGTTCAGTTCTATTAGCACTACTCTGAGTTTCATTGTCAAACATGAACATGGAAAGTCTTTAATGATCAGTGTTCAAAGCGCTTGGAAACAGGGGGGACAGACACAGGTCAGAACACAGCCCAGGACAGGCCTTGTGCCCATCAGCAACATAACATCAAGCCAGGCACGACATATCATAGAATCATAAGATCATGGAATGGCTTGGGTTGGAAGGGACCTTAAAGATCATCTGGTTCCACCCCCCTGCCATAGGCAGGGATGCCACCCACTGGATCAGGTTGACCAGGGCCCCATCCAGCCTGGCCTTGAACACCTCCAGGGATGGGGCATTCACAGCTTCTCTGGGCAGCCGGTTCCAGTGCTTCACTGACCTCACAGTGAAGAATTTCTTCCTAACATCTAATCTAAATCTATCCTCTTTTAGTTTAAAACCATTGCCCCTTGTCCTATCATCATGTACCCAAATAAAGAGTCCCTCTCCATCCTTTTTATAAGACCCCTTTAAGTACTGAAAGGCATAAAGTTCCTTCTGACCCTTCCCATTCATACTTACGGCTTGCTTCTGTTCTTGTGACGTTGTTCAGCTGTCATGGTCCCCACGCAGGTTTCCTATCAGGCCTAATCACATACAAGCAGTTCAAGCCAAATTATGCTTAGTCCTTACAATGCCTGTATGCTATCTATTCTGGGCAGACTGAGGATGTGACAACAACTGTAAGAAGTCTTTGCTACCATCATTAAAAGTACTGCACTGTCACCTCACAAGGGCAGAAAAAAGACACTATTACCTTCTGAATGAAAGTCACTGGTGATTACACCAAGGCATATTGCATACCTGCCATTAAGCACTGCCTAGCAGATCTGAGACAACTTTCCAGGCAATTTTTGGATAAGGCCCCACATACTTGAAGAGATATATAACGGGTGCTTGCTTGTGATAGGTACAGTAACTACCATACCTTATATGACACCGACTCCACCTTTGGCTTCTTAACGGGAGTGTGCTGCAGAGTGTCTTTTTTATCTGATAAAACTGAATACAAAAAAAAAAAGAGAAAAAGAAAGTCATGGAACTTTTCTCTTCAAAACAATAGCACTCCTAAGCGCTAACTTTGAAAGCAATTCAAATCCAGTTATATTTAACTGACAGTTAAGATATGGTTTTCTTTACTGTAAATCACATAACACAAAGACTAGTTTTGGACAACCAACACACAAGACTTTGTTATGCAGATACAGACAAAAAAAAAAAAAAAAGAAATATTCTTACAGGGCAATTCTCTTTTTGTAGTGTTTTTCTTCCTTCTGATTGGAAACTCATCAATTTTTAGCTCACCATCATCTGACACATACTCATATTCGTCTCGTACAGGTTTTGCTTTATCTTCTTTAAAATTCTGCAGTGACCCAAACACACTAGTATTCAGCTGAGTTTTGACTCCCTTTGAGCTGCAAAATAATTACAAATCAGTAACAATATACAGACTGGAAAACATTTTGAGAATAGGCAGAGAGGAAGACAACGAGTACCTTTCCTCATGCAGAAATCTCTGTCAACCTGAACACTTTCAGAGGTGCCAGAGCAATTCAAATCATTTTACAAACACATTTCTGTACCTACAATTTACAATCCAAATACATTCAAATACAATGCAGACCACAGTAGCTTTCCTGGCTTCAAATAATTACTCCAGTATTAAAAGCTGTCTCAAAGTATATCACGAGATACATAATGCACACACAGCATGGAATTTTGGCATGCAGTGTTCATTTAAAAGTTTTTTTAAAATGTACCCTGAATAGGATCTGCACAAAAATCATTTAATAAAACAAACTCAAACTAGTAAGAAGCTGAAGTGCCAAAACACAAGACACAGCCTGAATACTGAAGGCAGCAGTCTCGAGCAAAATCCCAGCCTCAAAGGTAGGTCTTTGCTGTTATGACCAGCTAAAATGGATTGTAGGTAAAATCAAGTTCTAGAGTGAAAAACTTTTTGTATAAGTGTATTTTCTACATTGACCAAAAAGGCAGATTTTCACCTGCTTGCATAAACAAAAAAAAACCATAAATAATCACAAGGCGCTTTAATCTTTTTTAATTGATGAATATTGTCATATTTTTACTTACCCAAGCAACTTCTTATTAGAGAAAGAGAATGTAAATTTGTTGTCCTTATTTCCTGATAAAGGTGTCTTTTCTGATTTGTGTTCCTCTTCCATTTTTAGTAGTGAATCAGGTTTACTGTTCTGAAAGGCAAAAAGACCCAAAACAAAACGATAAAATCAGTTAAATGAGTTAGTATTATTAGTATTCCAGATTCCTAGGTAATGTCAGAGAATCCATTGATCTATACACAGAAAAAAATATGCCCTCCAAATGTGATAAGTAATAGAGAATTATAGTCTTCCTTAGACTAGATGGGTTCTAGTTCAGGGACTTATCCCTATTCAAGAAGCACTTCGGCACTAGTTTAAACAGCGCCCACCACAAACATGCCTGATAGCAAATTTAAGTATTGGTCTCTTAAATTGGTACAGACTGAGATAAAATATTAAACACTGCTCTTTAGCATCATGCTTGTGCAGCTAAGGACAGAATCTAGCACAGTGCCTGTAATATGACTGCATTTTATTCCCAGGCTCTACTTGCTTCTTTCACGCCTTCAGAAGAGCTTAAATTATGAATTTAATATCAAAGTCATTCAGTCTTCGATTATTTTTTAAGCATAGCCCTACGACTTTTCTAAGCTATACTGGCTGGGTAAGAAATTGGTATAAATTGATCTGATCACACTAACCGCGACTGTTTTTAACACAAAATTAAGAATTCAGATGTCTCTGCTAAGAGGTCAGTATTCTTAATAGCTTTCCCCACACAAAAAGACACATACTTCTGTTACAAGGAATTTGTTTATGCCTTTGCCATTAGAAGTTCACAAAGTAAGAAAAATTCAGACAGCTATTTCTGTAAGAAAGCCTAATGTCACCCTGTTTTAAAAGGTACCTGGAGAAAAATTGTTTTATTCTATGGATGAATTTTACTCACCCTACATTAGATCTCCGTGGAGGGAGGCTTTTAATTCATAGGGCATGATCCAGATTTCGTTAACAATATTTTTATGCTATCAGTAGTTATTGATCTGGAACTACTCTAGACTTAAAGTAGTGTAACTAGGTTAGAGTAAGAACCGCAAAAGCGATCAGCACTGAAAAAATCTCACTATTAAAAGTGTTCCCACCAGCTTCACCAAGGATGAGAATGGACAATTCAGCATATGCTGTTGAAGAACAACCATACACCTCCTTTATCAATGTTTGCTGTGTTATTTTCTGCTCAAAAAATTTTCATTGGGAACTGAAAATTGGTGACTCATACTCTGCTTAGGTAGACCTATGAACATTTCTCCACCCTTGACTTATCTGTATGTGGCAGAATCAGCAACAAAATTTAATAGGAGACCTTACCTTATATTTCCATTTGGCTTCTGTTTTGCTTTTATTTTGCTCTCGAACTTCAAATTTCTCCACCTCATTCTGCTTACTAGCTGTTTCCTTATTGGGAACACTTAAAACATTCTTTGCAGCCTGGGGAAAAAACCAGCACGTACTCAATGAGGATGGAGCACTGGCACGTTACACAAATACATTTTTATCTAGAATATAACATGGCATATTTTTGAAAACTCCTTTGCTGATTCATTTCTTTTTAAACTCAAACATGACATTCAATCAAATATTGCTGTTTCAGAGAGTGCAGAAGATTAGCTGCATTTCTCCTTCATATAGTAACATGCAAATTTACCGTAAAAACATGCTAATCTCCCTGCCTATTGCTCCATGGACAGGTTTTGCAAACTGTATACAAACTACTAGGAAATTCAGAAGCATTTTAGAAAACCCTTATGGATTCTTCTTAAGAAAAAAAAAGTGTACAATGCATTACTTTGTCAGCACCTCAATGAAATCGTGGCCCCTGCTGAAGTCACCAGCAAAATTCACATTAGCAGATGTCAAAATGAAACTTGTCCTACATGGGCAAAAATGGAAGCAAAGTATTGCTTTATCTTTGTTCACTCATTCTAGAGCAAAATCTCAAGCAAACAAGATGCCTCAGAAATGAGTCCGTCTTGTCTCTGATAACTGACTATGGAAATGCACACAAAAGTGCTAATAACACTTGAAATATGAATATAATAGTTCAGGGGCCAAAAGAAAAAGCCATTTAAAAAAATGTCTTTTAATTTTCACCTCACCTTAGTTTGGGGAGGGACCTGGCAGTAGTTTGCCAGACTCAACTTGAATCAATAGGTTTCTTTCTTCATATCAAAAGAGTTACCAAGCAAACAGTCAAATCAAATTGAACAGTCAAAAAAAAAAAAAAAAAAGGATGATAAGATGGCAAATACAAAACTCTCATTTACTTCAGCAAAGACAGGGTTTCATACTGTGTTGCTTACATTTTTTTCTTCCATGAGACCTAAGGAGAGATTTTATTCCCACTATGGCAAAAACAGGGAGAGGTTAAAATACAACCCACCTTTCCCTTCTTTGGCGTCTCGATCTTTGTCAAAGCCTCCTTTGTGTGTGCCTCCAGCAAGTCGAGATTCGGGATGGCTGGCGGTGGACTCTCTTTTGCCTTCTTTCCTTTCTTTTTTCCTTCTCCCTTGACTTTTGGTGTTTTGGGAGGCTTGGGGGGTTTGGGAGGCTTGGGGGGTTTGGGAGGCTTGGATGGCTTGAGTTGTTTGGGGGTTTTNNNNTTTCACAGTTTTTGGAGTCTTTTTTTTAGGAAGCTTTTCTACAGGTGGGGGTGGAGGCGTCACTTGGACAGGTGACGGTGCCTCCTCCTTCTCCACAGGACAGATCTCCTCAGCGTTTGTGTTGGCACTCGTGTCTGCTTTGCTGGCTTTCGAAGCATTCTGTAGTTTGGCACAAAATGGGACGGCATTCAGACCCACCTGTGCCATGTCAGATATTCCCCTGCACCCTCCCTTCCCTGGGGAAACAAAAACGCCAGAGCCCCCCCCTTCCATACAGGAGTAGCTGCATCCACACGTCAGACTCGCCAGGGAATGGACACCACACCATGTGTCACAACAACGCTCTGCCCGCCACTCATTTCCCTCCAGCAGCTGCTCACATGCGAGTTCAGCCTGGAGAAACTCCAGTGGCATTGTGAGGAAGTTAATTCTCGGCAGGTTATACCAGGTAAGAGACTTAAATGGACTGCCCATACAAACAAATGTATAACATGAATGGTCTTTTGTTTAAAATGCTAATCAGTCTGAGCACAAGCACTTCAACTTAATTCAGATGTGATAAATGTAGCAGAATCATATTTCATGCCCTCAGGTAAAATAAGCAGTAAAATAGCAGCCCGATTAAAATTGACACTATCTGACTAATTATAAAGAAATTATTTTCTGCTGAACTTGCCATTCTGACAATCAGAAAATGTACATACTACATCAAAGAGGATAAGATAGATTTCAATTTTGAGGTCTTTGGATATAGTTAGAACAGGGGTGGAATACAACACTATCTTCTCAAAACACAAATGAACTAGCTATTGTCACCCTGCACTGTCACTCACCCCCACTAAGTGGAACATGATACCAGGCTTACTGGACAACAGCTCTATACAACCTCTGTGGTTTTTTGTTATTGTTGTTTTTGGGTTTTGTGTTTTTTAAATATAATTATTATGTTTAATATAATAACTGTGCCTAGAAACCAGCCAAGACCAAGTCCTCCTACTGGGACAACGTACAGAACGATAGATAGTCCCTAGCTCAGACAACGTCACAGGTAAGACCAATGAACATAAGAAAAAGGACACTGTATATTGAGCATGATTAGGGGATGGCAACAGCATTCTTTGAGTTCTACTGTATTTTTGGGTAGGAAGCAGCTAAAGTGAAAGGAAAAGTAAGGATGGAGATGGGAGTGCAGCCAGTCCAGCTAGCAGAACGTGGAGGAGGAAGGATGCAGGCAGACAGAGCATGAAGCCAAGGAGAAAGCAAACGAGCCCAAAACATGTGGCCAGTCAGCCACAGACAGGAGTCCTGAACAGTAATCGTACTGCTTAAACCTCTCGTGAAATCTTTTAATAATCAGAGTGAGGAAAAAAGATTCATTTATTTTAAGTCCTCCATTTTATAGTCTAGCATATTAAAAAACACACAATGTAGTTAATATGATGAAAAGAGCACAAACCTCACTTAATCGTATTTCTTTGGCAAGGTCCTTGATAAGCTGTGCTGGTTTGAAGTTTTCTGGTAGTTCATCTTCATGCTCTGCTAAAGCCTAAACCAGAACAAAGCCAGACTGCTGTTTCTGTGCATGTTTTTTTGCAAAAATATAATAAAACTCATTAAGTGATATATCTATATTTTTCCTAAGTACTCAAATCAATACTGACTCCATCAGTAATACAGAAAATATATATTTTATTTCCTCTTCTAGGTGTTATTGCTGTTCCTTCAGGACAACTACTTACAAAGTCAGCAGTCTTTTTCAGATATTATTGCATGTTCACAACTGTAACATCAGTTTGCTTACTCCCTTATATGAGATTTCTGTGAGAAATTCCTTTTCTACATCTACAAGGAGAGATTGTCTCAGCGTGGTGTCTTCAGTGGACCCAACAGGCACATACCTTGTCAGCAGAGTGGTTTGGGAGCTCCCTGGCAGGGCTAAGGTTTTCATTCACATGCCATGTTATAATATTCAAAGTTCAACTTTACCTAACTGCCAACACAGTCTGACTTCCTTTCACTCACTACTTCTCATCTGCATGGCATGGGGGAAAATAAACAGGGTGACATGAAGAAGAGAGCTTCCACATCAGAAAGTCCTATTACAGGAAACCAGGAGCAATTCTGATTCAGGCTCAAGCACCGACTTTTTGCAGTAGAGAGCAGCCAAGACCCTGACTACATTTAAATCTTGGACAGCCACCTAAGTGACCTAAACTCTGTATGCAACACTGTTTACTCAGCTGCTCACCCCTTCTCAAAATGTCTGAAAATCCTATAGCTGCTAGTTCCCCTGTTTTATGATTGAATGGCCTGCCTCTTGCAGCTAATTCCCCAAAATTTTAGGAGCAACACACACAAGAAGAATGCTGCTGAAATGACTGCAGCGGGAAATTCAGGCTGCAAATCCCTTTAAGCCACCTCTCTGGGCAATATGTATTTCCTGGCTTAATTGATGTGTTGATTTGCAGGAACTGAGCACCTTGTGCACACAAAAATGCAGGCGTTGTTCTAGGCCTTGCTCACATACACAGCCTCTACTTAATTAACTTGGCACATGAAAATGCTCAGAGCCACGGAGAACATTCATTCAGTATCCTGGTGACCATAAGCAGAACTGACATTTTTAAAACTCTGATGGTACCTTTTTTTCCCTGCTGACTCCTCATGTAGCACTACAAAACCCCAGCTGTCACCCTCCTTCCCTGCTCTCCTGGTCCTTTCTCTTTAGGATTCTAGAATTAGGTGTTTTGCTACGATTATATTGTTTGTTCTAGCATTTGCTCTCTGTTCCAGTGACTGACAAACCTGAGAAATACAATATTAAAACGGGGTCTTCTCCTACCTGTTTTTTAGTCCATGACCTGAAAGCACCATTGAGAATTTTTGCTCCTTGGAGTAAATGAGCAGGAGGTTGTTGCCCAGCTTTGTGCAAACCTAAACAGAGAAAAAGCAGTGCCATTCAAACACTGACAGCTGAAGTTGTTCTACATAAATTTTCTAATCTGAAGAAGTTTAAAGTGTGAAAGTTAACTTCTTAAAAGTTGGCCACTGCAAACAAATCCCTATTGTAACTTGAGGGTAAAAAGGAGTATATTTACTGTGTCATAAATCCGACTCTGCCTTCCTACACTGTGGTCCTGTAAGTTATGTTTGCACTGTCAATCATTTCAGTTCCTTTCTTGGTCACATACTCAAGCTAGCTTCCATGTTCATACATCCTAGGCTGTGGGCATGCAAAGCTAACATGAGAGGTTCCTTCATTCTGTCTGAAAAAGCAAGTACCAGTATGTGCAAACAAAGCTATACCAGGCAGAGCATTTCACTTCTTCATGAGTACAAGCTCGCCTAAACTTTTCTGCTCGTTACAATTTTTGTTTAGAGTTGGTCACAAGGGGGCCCCCTTCCAGGCAACACGCAGAGGGACCCCGCACGTTACTTATTAATTAGACAAATTTTACTCATTTTAAAAGTATCTGGTGGGTGTCTCTAGACATGTTCCATAATAAGAAATAGAGGCAAAGAGAAAAGTGAGCCCAAATTCGTAAAGCACATAACATGCATGGACATTTGGACCAACTCTGAAGGAATTTGATTTAGAAGATCTTGAATTTTACAGAAAACTTTGCTTTAATTCTGAGTGCTCCTGCTGTCCTCATCACTGATGTTCCTGTGGACCCATGTATATATAAGACCTGTGCACATAATTCTACCAGCATCAGCAGAATAATGGGAGAAGGAGGTGCTATTCAGTGTACCTTGGGATGACAGAGCATGCAGCTCATTATGTTAAGACAGGGAATGAATCCTTAACTTACACTACCCAGCCTAGGTGGTTGGTTACAACATTATTTGCCTCTGAAGCAACTTAAATATGTTTTATAAAGAAGATGAAACCTTTACTTGGGCATAGGTAAGAGGGAGACGGTTAAGGTCCTTCCTGGGGCAGGCTGATTAAGGAGATAGCTGGACCAGACCTGCACATTCAGCTGGTATGTTAGAAGTAGTTTTCAAATACTAACAAGCCTGATTTTGGCTACCTGTGGAACATCAGCAGAAATTAAGAGTAACTATTTTCAGGCCCCCAAATCTAAGCAATTCAGGCAGGCAAGGAAAATCAGTTTTACCTTTGAATGTCTCTAGTAGATGCTTTCCCATATACCAACATGCAGTTTCAAAGTTTGGAAACTGGGTTAGACTGACAATTTTCAATCGTCTTTCTACTTCATATGCCCTGCAATACAAAGCAATCTGAACTTAAAAGCATAGCAGGTCACAGGTATGTTGCACAGTGACAAGCACTGCTCATAGATGCCTGAAGTTCATTTTGCAGTGCACATGGAAGGATATTTCTTTGTGCTGCTACCAAGTATTCTGGCATCAGACCAAAAGCAAAACATAAAAATAACGCTAGTAAGAAACTGATATAGATGTAAGATAGTTTTGTTGCATTATTTGTCCAGCATCAGTAAAGACTACTTCTACTGTTTGACACTGGGCAAAAAGCCCAACTGAGCAGGTAGGTACCTATCCAGAAGGCAAACAGCATGTTCTAAGGCAAAAATCCTGAGTTTTTAACAGTTCTTCCTTCAGGATCTGGCCACTTCAGTCCAAACACCTCACATATTCTTCCATGCACTATGCAATATGTGTAAAGATGTCTTGGAATAACCCAGCATAAGAGAAAATGGTCAAGGGGACAAATGTGGGTATGCTTTCCAAAATTCTCCCAAAGAAGCTACACCAACAACATTACTGCAAATGCAAGATAATTATTATGAGAGAGGATGGCCAATTTATTAAAACCTGACCCTCTACCTAAATTAAGATTTTAAAAACAGATTACCTCATCTGCATTTCAACACTTAGACTATGTAGAAAATGTCCTGCAAAGGCCAGGCAGTCTACAGGTGTTAGAGTTGCATAAATCCAACCTAGAAGAGAAAGAGAAGAGCCCTGAGAATAAAAACTTAGTCCATAGTAACTCAGAATTTATCCACCACATGAACTTCATACTTCACTTAGCAACTTACTTCCTACATACCAACACAGCTCTTCAGCCCGTCAGCACTAGAACCACTTGTGCTTTGAACAAAGTTGCATTTGGACCCCTGTTTGTTTTGCACTATAAAGGCCTAGCCCAGGAAGGTGCTAAGCTCCTTTCACTCACAGCCCCTGGACTACCTTTGACTGTGGCAATTTCAAATATACAGACCGTGAAGGGAATATGTCGCTCCAAGTGCCCTTACTTTCTTGTTTCTGCTAAAAGTAGCAGCAGCTACATAATAGCAGCTGTTTTCACATCACCATAAAAATCCATGACAACTCCTGACACTGACCTTATTGCACTGCCAGAAACAGTTGTTTTCCAAACACTTATTTTCACACAAAAATCTACTTAAATTAGTGAATCTCTATACATTAATGTTTATTCCACCATCTGCTTCACACATGGTCATGAGAGAAATTAATATGCTTTATGAATATCCTCCTAGGAACTGAAAAAAAAAATAAAAAAAATTCACCACCCCTAACTGCCAGTGAAAGCCTGAGTCTATGAAGTAGTCTATAAAAATCTGTGACACCCAGGTCTTTAACCTCATGTGAAACCATAAACGCACACTCACATCATGCAGGCACCTCTAGTTCCTTGGTATCAAGGGGAATCAATGACCAAGAAGAGAATCTGGGGGGGGATCACAGACAGCAAGCAATTCAACATGAGCTCTCCATTAGATACAGTGGCAAAAGCCACCATTGTCATGCTCGGACACAGAGAGAGGACTTCTGAGTTACTTCAACCCAGCTAGACCAAGAGTGGAACACTGTATGCGCTAGCTGTATTTTTAAAAGGCTGCTAAAATATTGAGAGAAAACAGTACAAGTTCTGATTTTTTTTTTTTTTGGAAGCACATGAAATTAGACTTCTACTGAGAGTTAGACTTCATACTTTGTCAGAGAAAGGTGGTCAAATCACATTCCTCTAGCAGTTTGGACATGTTGTTTCGGCAGCTGTAAAACAAACAGGAAACCTCACCTGTAATCACCCGCTCACCTGAAGGAATGAAGAGTGTCTGTCCTTGTTTAACTGTGCATTTGTAACATTTATCTACCTGGTCTGCAAAAAACATTTCACTGTGGTTTGCTGCTGATTGCCAGCGTTCATAAAGAGAAATATTTGCAGAGGCTGGTTTGATGAGATAAAATATTTTTTCTCCCTGAATTAGAAAATGCACAATTAGCAACAAGCAGCCAAATCAAGCAAAGCTGCACTGACACAGATAAAAGCACACACAAATATTTATCTAAATAAATACATAGCATTACATATTTTAACACTATTTAAGTAAAATTTACTAGTCAGCTTTGTAAAGAAGGGCTGAAATAATTAAATCACTAGCTGACCACATTTGCTCAGATTTGTGGGACAGATGGCACAAAAAGTTTATAGTGTCAGATTCCATTACCCTGCAAAAGCAACATGGAATATCTTCCAGGTCTTAGGAGATGTACTTGCAGAAGGCACTAAACAAATATTAAAATCATAATATAGTGAGAATACACCGACAACTTCCACATGCAAAGTTGCTTTCTTGATCCATTGACCCTGGCACTACTGAGACTGTACCCACTGACAGCACTTAAGGCTTGGCATATTTCTTATAACTGGACCATGGGGAAGATGGTCTTCACATATAAAATGTAGTTTGTTACTAAATACACTGCCAAAAGATGAACCCTCACCTTCAGCACATGGTACCATGCAGAAGCTCCTCCCGAATCTATGTGGAAATCCGTGTAGCTGTCCTTCACACAGATCAGGCAGTACTTGGTAACTTTTGGTTTAGCCAGAAGAGCATCATCAGGCCAATAGTTTTCCACCCAGGACAACTTCTTAACTATATCTGGAGGTTCTACAAAACTGGACATCCTTTACAGAGAGAATTAAAAACAAGCATGCATCTTTTTAAAAAAAAAAAATAACTCAAGAATCTTCATACAACTGAAAGTGGACTCTGACTCTAATACTTCAATGGCAATATGAAGCAACAGCTTGCATATCAGTGGAGCTGTTCTTCATTCAGAAAAATTGTGAAAACTGGATATAAATTTAAGGCTTTTTAAGTATGATGACTTATCGATGATCATTTGAATTGTTTCAGTAGCAATATTTATGATGAAGTATTTGCTCTTTGTATTTTCCAGTTCCTGGCTCTTGCTATGTAGGCTTAGTTACCAATCGCACTGTATCACAGTCACTTTTCCAGCCCCCTTCAGAAGAGTAAGTGAAAGATGTGCACTCTTACATAAGTGGTCCAGTAAATCTTAACAACTTTCAGGTTAACCTTAATAGTAGAATTATTAACAACATTAACATTTATACTTAAGACTTGTGAACTAAGTAAGTCTTGATCTGATGCTGAAAATCACAGTGAACTTTTTATTTAGACTGATTAAATTACATGAAAAGCTCTGAAGAAGGAAATAGTATAATTTGGGTTGATAATGTTACTATGTTTTAAATAAAATATGATATATAATTTATTTATATAATGTATACAAATTTATATACTTATTTACAGTAAGTGTACATATTTATCTAAATAAGTACATTATATAAATTATATAAGTATATATATTATTAATTACAGCCAAAATGATGTAGTGGCATAATAAACAAGTATTAAAAGTCTTTCATCCCAGAATGTGCTAAATTTTATATTTAAATAGTCCAAAATTTGTCCTAATATTTGCAAGGGGTTGAGGTTCACTGTTGGACACTAAAATATCACTTCAGTAAGAGTATCTGCTCTTCAGACTAAAATTAAATGCTCCCATGTGTCATTTATGCTCACTGTCAAATACTGATAACAATAGCCCCATTTAAAGTGGCAGGGAAAGACAGAGCAGTGCATTCAATTAAAATGTCACTGTCTATGCTAAGAAATAAAATATTTGCTAGTTAATGTCTAAATTAGCAGCATATGAGTGACAGCCCCAGCAGTCCTTCAGAACAAAAGACTTCCCATTATTCTGTGATAATGGCAGAAAGCTAAAAAAAATTCTACTGAAAATACTGGTAATCTTAGAAGCCTGTAATTACTACAGATGCTTTCTGCAGAAATGGGTGTGCGCTACTAAAACACTAAGTACAGGGCTTGAGGTAATGGCTTAAAAATAAATGAGCTTGTAATTATTCATCAGCCTTTCTTTTTTTAAAGCTACCTTAAGTCTAATGTCTTCTTGCTAAAAGAGAATGCTCCCCAAAACAACCGTTCTTTTTTGTTGTTGTTGTTGACACTCATCATTTTCTGTGTAGTGTTTGTACAAAAAGGAATCTTTTCCTCCACTAACACTTCTCATCTAGAAGTACTAGACAGCCAGAAGGACTACAAGAACTGTAAAAATAATTTGCACAGATGTATGAACTTCAATACATTATAGATGCATCTGCCTATTTATGGAATAAAATCACAGCTCAGGTGATGAATACACCTATATAAAGCACAAAGCAATAACTTGAACTCTTAGGCATTTACATCAGCTAATTATCCTATATGTAAAGCATACAATTTAAGACATGAGGAGAATAGTAGCTTTCCTGTCATCGAGGATTGATGATATTCACATAGCCAGTATCATGACATCTGTCTCATTGCATCACTAAAGCACCTCAGCCTCAAATTCAGAGCTTGTCTGGTACTGTTAAACACACACACACACACACACACACACCAACTTTCTGTTGAGAAGTCAGCATCACTCTAATTCCGAACTGCTGTCATACAAATGACAGGTTAACTTGCAAAAGCACTGAGACTGAAACTTTAACACATGGTACAGGATTACAAAATCATAATCATTTCAAACTTACTCTCATTCAATGACAGCCAGTAACATGTTATACCATACCTAGAGCCACATCTCATCTATTTACTTTAAACGGAAGATTTCAGTAAGCAATATATGATGCACTCATACCAGTGCTATACAAATAGGGTGCTCACTGTGATACAACACATTTTAAAAAATAATGCTCCAAGGAGATCACCATGTTAAGAGATCATCTTAATCTGGAAGAAGGGTTGTTGCTGATTTACACCCATCAACAGTCTCATCTCATCAGAAAAATAGCACTTTTATATATATATATAAATATATATACACACACATATATATACATACATATATATATATAAAGACCCCTTATGTCCACGTGCTCCCACAAACCCACGTACAGTTTTACCATACCTCTGTTGTCCTTCTTTCTTTGGATCTTACCAGTATCTGTCAAGCTGCATCTAAGATCATACTAGGAACATACTACATTATCACTCACCACCAGAACAAGGCAGAGAATTCTCTCCTAGAACAACTACTTATGTCCTAGTTATAACTCTCTAGCATACAGTTGAACTGAATTAACTATACCTGTACTATTGGAGCTAAAATAAAAATGAAAAGATACAAAAATGTTCTGTTCTGGTATGTGAATGTTGATGGCATGTGCATGTTGATGATATGCATGTCTGAGTCACCATGATAAATACTGGCCCAATTAACCCACTACACAGTACTCTCTTCATATAGCTACAGCACTTTCACTTCCATGCTTTGCCTAAAATGGTTATATATGGACAAAGCAGTGGAGAGTCAGCAGCACGAGAAACCAACATCCCAAGGTTAAAGTGGTACCTCCTAATGAGGGAACCACTAGAGAAGGCAGAGGCTGTTCGAACTCCACCAGCCAGACCCGCGAAGCGCCCAGGACACTGCGTAGCGCAGTAGGCTGGACCAGCTTACCTCGTGTCCGAGAACTCCAAGTTAGTCACGTTGAGGACCCTTTTCCTGTTTGTGCTGTAGTAGTAATCCACAAATTCCTTCAGCTTCATCTTGCAGTCTTTCTGCTTGGTGACATCAGTGACATCAACACTTCTCTCTGGTCCTAAAGATTAATTCAGTGAAGAAGAGAGATTGAATGGTGGCCTGATTTGCCCCATTTTGTATGCTTGGGTGTGAGCTAACATTTCCAGAAACATCTCAATCTTTTTATTTTCTGATCTTCTTAGCCTTTGTAACTTTTTTGGTTCTACTATGTATGTGCATATATACACACACATAAATTGCATATGTATAAAATGGTGCTTTTGTATTCTTTCCCCATGACATAATTATTTCTGTAGTTTTTATCTTTAAAGGATTGATGTTTTTTTTTTTTTTTTCAATCTATTCATTTCATTACAGATTTTATTTGCTCGGTGAAAATTACATGCAAATATGTGGATATCCACGGAGTGAGCCCTACCTACCACACTGTAAATTTTTTGTGATTGAGTGTAATACTGTACTGGATATCTTGTCAAACAGATTTTTCAAACTCATAAGTTCCCTCATGCTCTATCATAGATTTTTTTTTTTTTTTAGAAATATTTCAGGTGTACCATGAAAAATTTGACTTTTTGTTATTTTACTTAAAGTTACACCTATCAAAAATCCACCCCCTCTGGGATTGAGTACAGAGAATAAGCTGCTAGTACTTATAAATTTCCTCTGACAGACCTTGTTGGATACAGATCTCAGTATTAACACTAACACTATTAGTCAATTGGATTGGTGGAATTCTACACAGGGCACACCAGAGAAAACATGGAGAAAGTCACAGCTTTACAGAATGCCCATTTCTAGGCACACTCTCTTATCCTTTCTGCAAGAAACTAACTCTCCAGACTTTCTTCCCTTCCATTTTAATTGGTCATATTTTTCCTTTCCCATTGTTTCATTCATAGCTTTATCACATTAGGAGTTAAAAAAATTCAATTCTTTTTCCCCCATAAAATGCCAGCACAGTAATGAGATATTTGGCAGTCCTGTTTGTGGTGTTCTGTCCTCTACTACTTACTTTAGATTGTTTCTAGAAGACATTCTAGGCCCAATGTAATAAATTACAAAACGGTGAGATAAGTTCCTGCCTATAAAGGTTCATTCAAGCCAACCCATCCCATGGGGGTTATACCAGTGTGTATTTGCTCTGTTCACTTTAAAAATCTAGTGCCAGCTTCAGATTAAATAGCCTGTGTTCTTCCCTTCAGCTTTTCACTAGCAGTTTTGGTGGGAGGGTGGATTATTTCAGCTAGAGGCTGAGAGAAAGCCAGCAGATGCATGAGGAGCACCTAGGTCAAACAAGAAAATCTGCTAAGTGTAGCAGATGGGCAAGGAAAATATGTTTCCTGTAGAAGCAATGGGATAGAAAAAAAAAAAAAACAATAAAATCAGGGGTCTTGAATCCTCCTTTATTCATAGTTACCTCACTGCACACAATCATTGCAAAAGGAACAGAGGCAGTCAAGACCACCGGTGGTCACTGACAGCACCCACCAGTTTGGGGAACAGGTCAATGGCCTGGTAAGTAGCGTACAGAAGGAGGGGTGGTTAGCAGACTATAAAAGGAGGTAAAGGGAGCCCTGAAACACAGACAGATACCTTAGAGCTGGAGTCATGGCTCCAAAAGGACGATAGTTTGCCAGAAGACTGGAAGGAACAAGAATCTGATAGAAAGTGACACAGAAGAGGGACGGAGTGAGAGAGAACAAGTGACAAGATCACACATGCTAAAGGAAGAAGGATGTGGAGATGAGACAAGTGACTCCAGAGCAGTTTCATGGCCCCTGGCCAAGGTATGTCTTCCAAGGCTGGATGATGTGATGACTTGCAAGAAGATGCAGTACAACACCCTGCCCTGGTTAGAGACTGGAGCATGCCAACGTGAATCCAAATGACCAGCAGCAATGAAAAAAGCTCTGTCAGTGAACTGACACCAGCACTGAAACGGACTGCCTCTGCAGAGTGGGAGTCTCAGTCTAGTAATTCCTTCAATACAAAATGAGATGGCAGCAATCAATTAAGACCTGGCCCAAAGGAACAATTTATTGATACTACAATGACTATTCTTTTAATACAGTGCTACGGAGTACAATGTGGTCTGGCTCAGGTTCCCTGTAAGATACAGAAGCTGGTACAAGAAACAAGTGTGAATTAATTGCTAATTACAAGCTACCACTACATAATGAATCTTAAAATCTGCATAGCTCAAGGTGTGATGTCAGTATTTTACAATGACATAATCTCCTTCCTAATTCAGCCATAAAACACACGTACAGTCCCCTACCCCCAACCTCCTTTTCATTGCTCTTTGTAAAATCCCAAGAGAAAATACCACTGATCCTGAGCTAGCAGGTAGCAAGCAATGCCAGCGCATGCTGCCTTTCAGTCCCTGCCTCTCACAGCCACAGCTCACTAGGACCATGCTGACACCGGGAGAAAAAATTACCGTTGGATTATTTTGACTCACACAAAAAGCCAAACTTCTCTGCCACACCTGGTGGATGGAGAAATATGTGCAGGGTGTGCAAGACTCTCTTTCTGCCTCCTCCAGGCTTCCTCTATAGTGTATGTTGATCAGCCTGCATATGGGTTACACGGCCAGATAGGACACGAAGTTTTGAGCTGCCTCCATCTTTCCAAAGCCTTCAAATAAGCACAGTCTGAATGGCTTTTGTTATTTAACCTGCAGCTGACTGTCACCCTGCCCTGCCGCTGGCCTGCACCAGAAGGGCACCGTGTGCTGCCAAATCCAGCCTCCCCCAGGAGTACCCGGAGATGAGACAGAAGCATCCTGGGCTGGAGCAGGAGGGAACGGCACGGCCGACAGAGCCCTCCTCCCCAGCACCGCTCGGGCACCCGCTGTAAGCAAGCATCTACAGAAGCACATAAGCACCACATCGCTCCCGAGTTGCTTTCATTTTACAGAGGGAGCCAACCTGATTTGTGCACAAAGGACAGTCCCAAGGTCCCTCCCACATCCCCTTCCCATGTATTCCTTCGCTCCATACCCTGCAGTGCACTGACTCAAGGAGCTGGCTGGGCTGGGCTGCTGGCGCTGGGAGCCAACACAGAGCTATTCCAGGCAGGGGTGTGGTTTTCCCAGCACTGGAACCCGTTTTCCAGAAGCACCTGAGCTCTAACAGTACAACCCCACCGCCGCCCTGTACGCACCTACGTAGTTTTCAACATCGCTGACGTAGAACGTGGGTGCGGGCACGGACAAACCCAGGCCGTCCTTCTTCGGAACCAGGATGGGCTCTGTGAAACCATTTTCTTCCAAATACTCTGTTGTTAGTTGGCTGCCTGGCACTTTCACTACTATATCTTCAGCACTAGAAAAACAAACACAGGTAAGGTTCAATGGTAAGGTGCTCCCAGGCAGAGCTTGGCATCTTCTGCATTTCACTACTGAAAGGAAAAAGTTATGAGCAAACAAGAATGGACTGACATCATCAGAAAGCAGTCACTTCTCCCTAATGCCTGTGTTGCATGTTTTGTTCAGCTGGGTGCCCCAGCTGTTTTGAAACACCTAGAATATGCTTGAACCTCTATTCTGTTATTTGAATGCTAAAAACTGGATTATTTAAAAAGAAACCCCAAACTTCCTGAAGTGCAGTGGATCCTAGGCACCTAGTTCTTAGCCTCTTCACAAATGCCAGCTATGCCGTGATGTTCCTATATTGCTACGGGTAGCTCTACTGAAGTAAGCAGTGTGTGCATGTGAACTCAACTATGACTTGTACGCCTTCCATTTAACATTCGATTTTCCACACAAGTAAGTGGTACATTTATTCAAAGCCTACCAAAAGTATTCTCTAAAATAGCAATTTGCAGATACGCAAGAACATGCAATGCCAGCAACTACAGACAAAACAACCTATTGGTAATGAAATATACAAGTTCATATTTGTGATTTTTTTTTTTAAGAAAACATTTATTTTGAGAACCCTCAAAAAAACTAAATTCCTATTAACTGGAATAAGCATTCTACATGGAAAGCACCTCTGAGAATCAGACAGGTGAGAATCAGACAAAGCCCTTTGAAAGAGACAACTCTGGAAACAATAAACCCTGAGGTCTTGGAAAATTCACTCAACAGAGCTACAAATCAGTCTTTCAGATGGCATTAGGCTACCTGGTGTTTCAGGCTGCCACTGAGACCTGCCCTGGGCAGGTGCTAAACCATGTTTTAGCAACACCCTGTACTCTTCTGCAGTAGGTTGAAGAGACTACACACAATGGGAAGCCATGGAATGGGAGCTTGGATCTCCTTGTGCCTAGGTAGCTAACTGCATTCCTATGAACTATGCTGATGATCACAACTAACTGCAAAACCTCAATTATATGCAAAGTAGGTGCATAATACAAAAGTCATAAAGCAGGATATTGCAAAGCACATAAGGCATACTCAAACCATCTGCAATCGTCTCACTCGACTCTAATACACCAACTACTGGCAACTTCTGAAGTAACAGCTTACGGTGAGAGACTATTTTCCTAACCATAGAATCTGTCAAGTTACCAGTGATCAATGTCAAAGAAATTACTGTTAAATATTTCAATTTAAAGAAAGCAACATTTAGAATGTTACATAATCTCAAATAAATTGTTCAGGAAATACTCTGCAAATCATTTTTTAAGTAGTCAAATAAATTGTTCAGGAAATACTCTGCAAATCATTTTCAAGTAGCTGAGAGGGCTTTAAAGTGACTAATAAAAGGGCAGGCTTATCAAACGATCAGTTATTCAAACTGACAACTCTAAAAAGAATTTTAAGGCCAATTTCTAGATCTTTTCAAGAGCAAAACATTTTGAATTCAAAGTGAAAAATGAGCGTGCTCTAAATGATCGTCAGGCCTAAAAGCGCTCTAGCAAAGATGTTGCTGCTTGCTGTTTGACTCTCTTTGAACCAGCCTGGGTAACCAAGCGAATATTTGGTCTGTGTGAAGATATTACGGGCCTTTCCTGCAGCGTGGGGACAGCCAGCTCCGGCACGGGCAGGCTGGGGACAGGGGAAAAAACAAAACTTTGCGCGTTTACCCCCAAAAGCGTTACCTCCCGGAACCTTCAAGGCTAATACGTGACTGCCCTCTCCTGCATCAGTTCCGAATTACAGCTCACGTTGTCAGTTACCAAAACCGGGAGGGACGGCGATGGGACTGCACAGCGGGCAGCCCCGGCGNACGGGCACTCAGCGCCGGGCTCCGGTGGGCAGCGGGGCCTCAGGCGAGCACGGACCTACCCGAGCACGGCCCGAGAGGCGCAGCCGGGCGGGCAGCAGCGGGCAGCGCCGAGCACCACGGAACGTGCCGCGGATCCAGCGCCCGTGGCACCGATCCTGCTGCCTCGCAGGTACGTTCTCAGGCTTGGCGAGGATGGTAGTGTTCCGTATTTATGTAAACACCAGTACCACGCAGCAGTAATCCTCGAAGAATCCAGGCTGGAGATTTTAAAGAGCAAGAAGTAAACTGTGGAGAGAACCTCGGAGGAAGGCAGCGTTCTGGGAAATTAGGTCCTTGTCATGTGCTGTTACAGCCTGACACTTCTGTGCTGCCCACAGAGTGCTTATTAGCTCACAGAGGGTTTCCTGCTTTACAGAACTAGGATACCTCTTGACAAAGTAGATGCTAATTAACTGAAGCTAAGCTCCTCTTTAAATTCCAGGTAATCTTGTGAGCTGATAATGAAGAGGAGGAAAGCATTTGGGAAACAAAGAGCACAGACCAGAACTACATGCAATGACAGAAGAGAGCACAAGACTGAATGAATCAACTTTGAATAAGCACAGGGAACAAAGGTACCGTGCAAGCTAAAGAAATGGATGGTGAGAGATTCAGCAGCAGCAGTAACTAATAGGAAGCTGCAAGTCACCCAGATAGGTTGGATGACTTCCTCTGCTGTCCCGGTGAATACATTACATGCAGTGTAGTCTTTCAGTTTATTCTCAGTTTGTGCAAATGGTATTGATATAGCGTTAAACCTCTGCAGTTACTTTACTGTGCCCATATATATGTCACATACTTGTTCAAGTCTGATCTGCTTCTGTATGTGCCACAGAAATGTCTAGTAATGATCACACCAAAATGGAGAGTCCGACACCTACAGTAAAGTACCTGAACAATTCATTTAGTTATTATTACTACTACTATTACTATTCTAATGCTATTTTGGTATTAAAAATTCAGGAGTTGAATGACGTGAATTCAATTTTTTGCTTGTTTGCTTTCTTCACCTTTCCTTTTGATCTGAGTCTCGCCAAGGGGCTAACTGGTTATAATTGACCGTCGTGTTCTGTGAATCAGCAATGATGTTTCCGTCATTAAAGCAAGACCCCCCTTTTCCAGTTCATCGGATTCTGACTGCTGAGTGTTGGGTTTTGTTCTGTGAACATCTGCAGATTTCATTCATTTTCTTTAGAAGAGAAAATTTCTCAACAAGACTTTGTTTTTCTAACGCGAGAAGCGTCAATGCCAGAGGCCTGAATCTTGCAGGGACTCGCTTTGACTACAGACTGTTCTTGCTCAGTAACTTTATTTTGGCAGGAGAGGTTTTCTTATTTGGCAGCACGGATTTTCTTATGCGCACATGGAATTGGGAAACAAAAAAATGGAGCTCCATAATTTTTCACAATGTGGGAATGACTCGTAGATATTGAATATGTGAGTGCAGATCTTCCAAGTGTGTGCAAAGCTCTCGGACATGCGGGCACAGCACATATACTGAGACAAATTCCTGTTTCTTTAAATTAGAGGAGAAATCCCATACAGTTTTGTATAACTTTCACCAAGGTGCTGAAAGCATTAACTGAGAACACATCTCCCTGGAGTGACTGGGGAAGTGAAGACATTCACTAAAAACCAGACGAATTGCCATCTTCTCTGAAAGGAATGTCAGTCTCAATGTGATCACTTACTTCTTAGGGCACATTGCTGGTTTGGATTTTGTGCACAAGCCTAGCGCTTTGGACTAAGAAGCCATTAGTACCTGCAATTTCAGAGGCCATCCTAGGTTACCAAAATTATTCTGCCTAGACCTTAATCCTTTTTTATGAAATTAGCTTTGCAACCTTTCAAATTGCTCTGTACTTAAAAAAAAAAAAAGACAAAAATAAAACAGGACCAAATAAAAATAGCCAAGCAAGTAAAAACATTGGGTACTGAATTAAGTGAAATACATCTGTAAGCACTACAACATTCTGCAGGTATATTTTCAGCTTTTCCTTAACCAGCCTAGTAACCAATATATGAAATTAAAGTGAAATTAAATCTTCTGTAGAACGAAGAACTTTTGTGTTTACCAAGTACATTTTACCAGTTTCCACGGATACTTCTAAAATAATTAGTCGTTAATAATTAAGAATTCATTTGGCTAATGCCTACATTTAAAAAAAAAAAAAAAAAGAGGAAACAGAAGAAAATCATCACTCTTACAAATGGCTGTGAAGCAGCCTAATAAAGTGTGGAACATGTCACCTAACAATTAGCACTATTCATTACCCCAAATAAGAGAGTCTTTGTCACTGTAGCAACTGAGGATGTCATTGTTCTTCTTTTCAAGATGGAGAGAGACTTCAGCAAAACCATTAGTATTTTCGAGAACTGGATAATTCTATGCAATAAATTTGTTAGTCTCTCATTCAAGCTTATGCTGTAGGAGCCAAACACATTCTTGTTCTTGTCTTCACACATACTAGCATCTCCTGAAATCTGCAGGAGCTGGGCTCAATCAACAGCATATTTTAATATGGCTGCACAAACAAAACATGGAAGAGCCTGGGACATCTGCAATTAAACAGCATTCACTTAAACTTCATAACTCTGTTATGCTTTCAGCAAGGATCATGGTCAGCTTCATATGAAACGGGCTACATCTGCATTTCCACAAGAGCACCGTTTACTTACACAGCCAAACAACTTACCTTGGAAAAGTACGACTTCGAAGTTCCTTTATAAAGACTTGACTCCCATTCTGTACAGGTTTAACCTCTGTAGTCTGTCCAGTATCATGTTTATGCCAATTTCTTTTCTTTTTCACTGAAAAAGAATGAGTGGGACAGTACCATATGCTAAGTAGAAGAAAACTATTAAGACATTTGAAGGAAGGACAGATCTTCATAGCATTTCTTAGGTGAGCAAAGAGGGAACCCCCACTATGCTGCAGTGAAAACTTTAATATTGCTCTCGATTCACCATTAGACAATTATACTGTAGCCTGATGATCTATTACATACTGAACAGTGTTCGTTTTGTAACATAAGGGCAACCAGACGGATAATTACTGAGCTGCACAGCTATCACAGGCTTCATGCAAACACAGGCTCTGGACATTTTGTACTTGTCAGACTATACACTTAATCCTTATCATAAAACCCTTAGGAAAGCTACTTTTCTGCTCTGTCACTATGTCGTATAGATCTTTATGAACATATTTGTTATGAATTACCTTTGTCTAAAGGTCTGTCCAGCAGTGGTAGGTTTGACATCAATTTGGATGGGCTTTGAATTATATCCTGCACACAACATGCACATAAAAGGAAAAAAAAATGCAAGGGCACCACAAATGCAACTTTTAGAACTTCTCCTATTCCTAGGCTTTGAAAGGTGAGCCAAGCTTATGCTTTAAACTGATGCCATCAGATGGAAGGCCCCTTAACTATACGCCCTGTGGGTGACAGACATAGGCAAGTTTCTCATGGAAAAAGGGTCAGCTGAAATAAGCACAAATAAGCAAGTCAAATGTCTCTGTAGTAGTTCTGCCTTGCCTCTGACAGCCAGATAACACAGAGCAAGAAAAACTGGTCCAGTTTTCATCTTAGTCAGCATTAGCTCTTTCAGCTGTTCCTACTTCCACAGTCTGTTGGGACACGCTCATTTTTGTAGTCAACTCTTTTTGTCCTTTTGTCCCAAATGCATATTCATATCATCTCAAGCCTCCATTAGTAGAATTTTCATACATCACAACTTTCTTTTATTTTTTATCCTTCATGAAACTCAATATTTTACCCCAAAATCAAGCTCTCCGCAGTGGCCGTGCATGGATGGCACGCTTTCCTCACGCTTTGCACATGCACACACACATATCCACATACTGTTTCATTAAGAACGGAATCTGGAGGCCACAGCTATAAGACACAAGGTTTGAAAAAGCTAACTTCTTCCGTTACATCTACCAACGAATCCATCCCAGGTTTTGCACAAAGCATGTTGGTTTTATTACTTCCATGCAGCTCTCCAGCCTAGCTGGATATATTCATTAAAGCTGCTAGTTCTTTATCTTAATGACTCTCAGGCTTAGTGTATTAATTCAGTGCTCCTGGTAACAAAGGGAACAAGCCCTCCATGAATGCCAAACCTTCCTCTTCTCCCCTGTCCAGTGACTGCCCCCCCCCTCGCAACACATCAGTGGAACGCTGGGACTCTCAGCACAAGTCCCAGCAAAACAGGTGTCGCTCGTCACAGTGGAAATCAGAGAGCTCATCATATTAGCATGTTCTTTTATTGTATGTCTGATAGCATCGAACATCGAGAAATAAAAGCAGCAAATCAGAGTGCTTGTGAGAAATCCCCTGCAACTCTCCAACAAGCACCAGGGAGCTATTTCCTTAGGTACCGGGGGCCGGTAGGCATCCACCTCTCACGCAGCGACGGCAAACAGCATCTGCCGCTGCAGCTCTCCCCAGGAGGTGCTATCTCATGGATCACAGCGATCCGGCTGCTGTAGACCATTATGCTACATCAAACAATCGACATTTGGCCCATTTTCAGCCATTCTCTTTATGTTTCATCTTTACCACGAACACCACAGTAAGGATTAAAGGCCATTAACATGTGCAACAAATACTAGCTTTGGCCAGAACGGGCACTTTTTTCTTAAATGATTACAGATTTCTTTTTCTGCAGAACTTTCTGATCAAAATTTGACCTTTGGAACATATAACCCTCTCCTCCTACAGAAAACCCTCCAGAAGAAAGAAGGAATATATTTTTATGATCTCAAAATGTATAATTCTAGACTTCAAAGGTATACTTACATTTTTTCAAATGTATTTATGAAGAAGGGATACTTAGAAGCACCCTATCAGTTCTCTATTGATTTATATTAAAGGCTGTAACTATTTAAAAACAGTTTCAGCCTAACTTTGGTCTGCCTGCATCTATGTAACTTCACTGATTCTAAAGAATTTATCCTGATTTTCACTGCTGCAAATCAGACAGCAATCAAACCAAACATTTCAGACCGTGTTATGAAAATGAGTCAAGTCTGCCTTAACAAAGCACTTACATTTTATTTAAATGATGTCAGAAAAAATTTTGGGAATGTGTATAATTTTTCCCAAAGAGAAGTCCCTACAAATTTCATTAAACTGAAATGGCTTAAAATGTCATATGACAGGAAGCAATTTTCTGAAATAGTAGCCACTAAGCCACATTGGTAAAGTGGAAAAATGTGAGAGGAGGAAAATGATTTTTAAATTTGACATCTGGAAAACATATATTGTGGAATGTGTGCTCCAGAAATACACATATATTTTTAAATCCAGACAAGTTGCATAACAGACAATTGGTGTCTGTGTTTCCCTTTGCTAATCTTGCAATAATTAAATCCTACCAGTGAACAACTGGCTCAGGAACAACACTTACTCATTTATTACAAAACTGATACTGCTAGATAACTCATTTAAACATATATTGTAACAGTTAATAAACAAATGAAACTGATCATCTCGTAGAAGTCCCAACAGAGGCTAAGTGTAGTGTAGCAGGATGGACTGCATACAAATGCCTGCCAGAATGAATGCATTAAGTCAAGCTATTCCTGCCTTCATTTACTTTGTCTTTCTACTTTCCTAGCCTATTGCACTCCGCAAGGAGGGGCTACAGGATAACAGCCTATTTTTTCAACAGAATCCATGATTCTATTGGTTAATGGTGAAAACTGCTATACAGCTTGAGGAACCTGTGATCTTACACCAAAACTGAAGGTAAGTTAATCAATAACTAATGTTTAAATGTTCCCAAAATCTTTACACGCAACTACTTCGATGATTGGTCTTGTACGTCATCTAACTTTCCGTAATGCATTTGTAGGGAGAAAACAAACTCATATTATAATGTTCTGTGTTTCTACCACACTGACAAGACTATACCCAGTGACAGTGTTCTAGCACCACTTTCTGTCATGCTGTACAATGCAGACCGAGGGACATACTGCCAAATCAGATTTTGTCTGGAGTAAAAAGAATTAAATAGCCAAAAACCTTCTTAAAGCATCAGAAGACTGTGGTTGGTTTAAACTCTCCTCATCTTAACTGGTACATTCAACTTGTAATCTTTTTATTGAAACTGCCATTTCTTGAATTCTAACATTATGCACCACTGTTTTTAACAGGATTTATATTTAATTCCCAATTATAGACTTTGGCTACTTCTGTCTGATCCCCCCTCTCTCCCCCCCACTGAAAAGTAGGTGTCTTTCATCATTCAGAATTCAAAGCAGAGTGGAAGAAATCAAAGCATCAGACATCTCAATGTTACACAAAACTCTCAGAGGCTAGAAGTCCTCTGCTTTTTCTTCTACACTGGCTCAATAATAGCCGCAGTTATACATCCCTTTTGAACGCAAGCCAAATTGTTCACTTTAAGATAATTTGTGGTTACTTGTTTGACTGATTTCCAGTGCATTTATCAAAAATCTTCCAACAGAACTGATTCGTTTAAATCAAAACATTTCGTAGGGACACATTCATTTTGTTAAGTCCTTCAGGACCTGCCTCCCAAAGGTTCTTTTTGCCCTTGTGCCCAATTTGTGGGTGCCCTGCTTGGGCCACAGTTGTTAGCAGACCATCTGGGAGACAGGAACAGCTGCAGGTTGTCCAGGTTTCAAGTTCACACTTAATTTTGAAAAAGTCAAAGTGGAAAAACGATTTCAATTTTTGCCCGCAAAACAAATTATTTCAGATTCTTCCCCTTTCCTCCAAGAATTTTTTTAAACTTGAATTTTCAAGGCAGTGCAGAAATAATTGGTTGTTTTTAGTATTACTGAGTTTTAACACAACAGAAATCAGTTTCCACCCATCCCTTATTTCTCACTAAAAAAGAAACATTATGATTCTGTGCTCCTGGGAGATGAGCACAGTGCTCTTCCTCTGTGTGTTGCTGTAATGTTGCAAAGGAGCGAAAACATCCATATCACTGTTGCTTATTTACAATAAATGGCTTTCAAGTAAGGCATTTAATATTTTACAGCAATTGGTTTCTTTTTTTGTTTCTCATTGTGTAATAAAAAGAATTTGTGAATTAATCTGACCAAAAGCAAACACATCCTACAGTTCTTTCCCAGACAAAACTCCCACTGAGATCAACTGTCACTTTTACTCAGGAGAACTTTTGCTTGTGAAATATCAGCAAGAATTGGCACCCTCAGTGCATCCTACAACTTTGACTGCCACTGAAATTGCTACAGTTTTATACCCAGGCCAAGCATAACATATTGTTTCTCACTCTTCTCATCAAAAGACAAAAAACACCATGCAGTTTCTAAAAATCACTGTAGTAGAACTTGCTGTCCCTGTAGGATTTGTCTACCCACAGTACTAAGTGCCTCAGAACACCGAAGGAAGGAAGCGTTATTTTCATCGCACGGCCCGGGGACTGAAGCAGAACAGGTAAGGTGCCTTGCATTAGCTCACACACACTGCCTGAGGCCAGCTGAGGCTGGGAGCTGAATTCAAATCTCCAGAATCCAGTCCATGTTTTTCCCCCCAACACCTCGTTTCACCTCATGTTTTGAATTCTAGTTTTTATGACACAAGCTATTTAAATGTGTCTTACTGTAACAACAACAACAACAAAAGGCTTCTTTTGTTTAAACATACAGAATCTATTATTTATCTGAGGACCAGCCATGCAAGTATACTTACAAGTGGACTTTCCATGGGTTTTCTCACAATTTGGACAATGATAGATGTCAATGTCTGGTGCCTCTTCTTCTTCAACACCCACACAGCTGGAATATTTAAAGACAAATACTACATTAACTTGAGTCCATTTCCAAACATGCAGGCACACAACTAGTAATGGAAAAAAAACAAAAACCACCACCCTATAAGCTGTGCATTTACTATGCAGCTATGCTGACTGCTAACGGCTATACCAAAGCAAAGCTTAGCTGCTTTTTACACTAATACAGTCAGATCGGATTTTCTGCAGCCTACATTCCTGATGTGGTGCTAAAAAAGGTGTCATTCAGAAGGCCACTACCAGCTCACTCTGGACACCCATTAAAACATGGCAGAGAGTCCCCCAATTTTTTATTATTTTTTTTTTAACCAGGGAGACCACTTTGTACCTACACAGAGTTCTTCAAGCGCCATCCCGCATAAACCTAATTAACAAAACACATCTTTATCAAGCATGTATGGACAGCTGCTAGATGCTGGAGCAGTCTTGCCAAGGTATACCATATGCAAGGCTTCTGTAGGTTCCATCTCTATTACAATATATGAAGATGAAGAGGAAAAGAAGACATAGCTCATAGCACTTCTGGCTGCCAAGAAGATGGGTTGTATCATGGCAGCTGCTTAGAACACCCACTGAGATTATTTTGGATGCACAACATACGTAACAATACAGTGCAGCCTGCGGGCACGCTGTGTGAATGCAATCCAATGGCACAACACAGCACTGGGGAAAAACAAAACTAAATTGCAAAGGAATGAAGTACCCAAGATAAGATGTTGCGCAGTTGAAGTGCTGAGCAGCCAGCCAAATAATCAAACTCCAGAATGGCACTGTTCCTTCAGGAGGAGGAAAAGCAAACAGGATTGTGCTCCTGCTTGTTCCCTCTGAAATGGCCCAGACTGCAAGGCACACGTTTGCAGCACACAACAAAAATCCTTCAGCTGCCTTACAGAAAGCTGGGTGTTGTCAGATACAGCCCTTGTGCCACGGCTCCGTGAGAACTCAGGTAGGCAAGAGGATCCATGAGAGCAAAGGCAGCTTCACCTTAACCACCTGTACAAACAAGGCTAGATCACACCGCAGTAAGAGCAACCCTGGAGTTTCTCTGTTTCACACCCTGAAACGCCCTCTCGGCGCTCTTCAGATAGCAAAAAATCTCTCTCTTTTGCCAGGGAAGGGGTTTGGATGCGTAACATGGAAATGTCATCTTCAGGTACGCGGTAGCGTTCAGCCTTCTTGTATCCCACCGGCAATTAGCGTGCACAGACCCGAATTCACGGTTTTTAGTGGCAGTTTGCTCTTCAGGTCTGTCAAGCGACTTAAGGGTCTGTCAGATCATTCTCACTTTGTTCAAGCTCTTTAGGACAATACTCTGAAGTACCACAGTGTCCAAAATTATAAACAAATTACAAGTAGAGAAATTAACGTAGGCTGGACACACCAGTGATTACTAAACACGACAGTCTAGACGCAGGAAGGCCCTAAAATGCTGGTTGTTGAAGGTGCATTAAAGGAAGGATAACGTCTGATCATACATGCCTGGCTCTCCTTACGCTCTTTTAGCTGTTGCTAGTCAGCACTGCTGTGCACCACCCACCTGGCTACATGGAGCTCAGAGCTCTTGTTATGACTTTGGGGGGTGAGGGGTGCAGGTATGTGCATGCATACGGCATACGTGAGCACACGTGCACACACGTGCATGCTCGGGGCAGGAGGAGTTGCTTTGAAAAAGTGGCAGAAGTGTGTAACAAAATACACTATGGCCCTCTGTGTTTACCAAAGTGGGTTTGAAACACCTTTGAATCAAAGTCACACAGTGATGTGTAACTGTAAGGATCGTGATTACAATCCGCAGATCTACTTGCTTTTAAAAAACAGCATCCACAAAAAACATATTGAGTCTTCCCCCAAGCTGGAAAAAGCCAAAGAAGGTAAAATATGGAAATAAATCTTTTTTATAACCACTGTAAATATTTTGTCAAAGTAAGATTCTGCCAGAAAGCTTTGTGGACATTTTCATCCTGCTGCAGCCACCCGTGTGAGCATGGGGCCCAGCCCTCTCCAAACCAAAGAGTAAAGGTGAGAGAAGCTTTCCAACCAAAACCGCAGAAATTCTCATTTTTGTGAGTTCAGCCTGTGAACAGAGCTGCAGCAGCAGCACTGCTGGTAAACAGAACACTATTTCTGAATCATGTAAAAGCAATCACAGATTCGACTGATGTTTTTTGTATTAAATGGTTACTTGAAAAAATACAAAATTACTGTGTCTCCCTGGGCAGACAGCGTGGAAAACTGAAGAGTAAGTTTGCAGGCAGGAAAAAATCATCACAACAATCCAGTCCTCAGAGTCAAGTACGTACAGGCAGTAAAATACCAGATTAAGCACTAGAAAATTTAAACAAACCCTGGCAGATTAGAACAAGCATAACAGAATGTAGAGGATTCCTCTACTCATAAAGCTGCATCAGCTGCTTATGCCACTGGGTTCAGCTTGTCAAGCTTAGTAAAGGTATGGATTAGGCTCTATACAAGGGCTTGAAAAGTCTATATTTAGCTAAACTAAGCAGATGAGACCCTTGGGCACTGCATGGATTGCTACAGGACGAGGTATGAAAAGCTACTGCAATGGGCAAAGGCTTCACTGTGGTGGGAGCTATTGTTCTGCGAGCAAGTAAAAATATTTAACTAGAACAAAATGGGAGAGTAAAAATAACTGACCTCAAACGCAAATGGTCCTCTAAAGGATGCAGTCAACTTTTCCAACTACAACATGGCTTTTGAATAACGTTTGGCCATTTACAGCTACTAGCAGCCAGAAACTGCATTACTTAATCCTTAACATTACTTAATCCTTAAAATCCTTACTGTACCTGAAAATGCAAGTACAAACTTTCCCAACGATCAACCCTATTGAAATGCCTCAGACGATCTTTAACCAAACTATGAACCAGTTCCAGTTTGTGCCCCTTTTCTCAACGAATAGAGCTTGACTTGCCAGCTGCTTCCACCAGCAGAACTGTTTGTGGGCTTCCACGTGAAGATAGGCATAGAAATTGCATTTCCGTAGTTGAAGATGGACAATCCCTAAAGAACATTCCTGCCAGCACAGGAACAAGGACTTGTTGCTGGGCTGCCGTCAGTTCCACGGCAGTGGCCTACCCTTGAGTTTGTCTCACAAGCAAATTTGCACCTGTAAATGAGAAATGGGAGGACCTTGCCATGCCAGCCTTTGGCACAAGTCAGCACAGGGCCCTGAAATGGTCTCCTGCATAACTTACATGTCTATTTCAAACTCAGGGTGGCTAATTAACAACAGAATAAAATAAAAACATTCCTCTAGGTGAATAAAACCATTTCGACAGCAGCTGAACAGTGCTGTCCTTTCCCTCAAGCCCTGCCCCCCCCCACCAAATTCTAGCACAAAAGGTGCATTGTATTTTGTATCTTTTTTTTTTTTTCGTGAGAATGCTCTGCTTAGGTCCCTCCAGTTTCTTTTTTTTGTGTATGTCCTATTTTCCTGAGAGAAATACAAACATAAAAAAGACTGGAGTCAACCATTTGACCCCCTACAACGATCAAACAGGCTCAGAGTTGGACAATGGAGGATCCCATGCAGCGTGCCTGGGAGCAGCCTCCAGCAACAGCCCCTGCTGCACCGATTCGCACATTAATCTGTCAATATGAACCCTGGATGCGTTACCATCAACAGCAAAGAACTGGAAAAAAACCTCTGAATAGCACTTTTGTGCAATTATTCAGATCTGCCAACGAGATAAAAACGGACATAAGAGGTTCAGCAAAGGAGCTGCGCATCGAGTGTTGAGGCAGAGCTTACAAAAGCACAGTCTGAGCTGGAAATAAGCTTGGGGAGCGGGAAGGCTGGCCAACAGCGCAGGACGGATGCAGCTGCCAGCCTCCTCGCAATCCGTTCCCCACTGGCAGGGGCAACAACTGCACGGGACACGCCGCAGAGCTGGCCTCTGCCTGTGCTGAGCCCGGCTCTCCTGCTGCCGCAGGGCTGGTGAGGAGCGAGGCGAGCCCAGGCGGGCGGTGTCGGGAGGAGACAGAGAAGGCTGAGGCGAGAGACGCTGCAGGTTCACGGCGCTGGAGGGGAGAAGCTGCGGAGAGCTGGTCCTGCGAGGGCAAGATGGGCAGGGAGCGGAGGGGCAGGCAGCAGGAGGCAGAACTGGAAGCAGCCTTTAGAACAACAGCAGGAGCAGATTTGTTTGATTCATTTGTATCAGCAGGCCAAGAATCGGTTTCAAAAAGCCTGCAGACACCCCAAAACAGTGTGCCGACATCCCAACAAGATCCCATTCCGCTGCAAGAACTCACAACTCAAGTAGCGCAGCATTTACCCTACAGCACTCTTTGGAAGAGATGGCTGAACGCGTGGTCCTGTTTGCATAGCAGGGGTAGCTCACCGGCGCCTGCAATTCCATACTCAAATGTGAGCCTACAAGGTGGGTGTCCTCCAACAAAGTATTTACAGATCTCCCTCAGAGTTCTCACGCTCTTTGAATTAGCTCTAGCTACTGCTTTTTCACTGTGTGACAATTAAGAAGTATGCCAGACCAAACGTGTTCTTCCTGGGGAAAGCATCAGGTCCCCCAAGCAGATTTGAAGGAGAAAATTTAATTGGTGAATGATAAAGAAAGGAAAGAAAACACTCCCAAGATGTCTAGCAAAGCATTCACTGTGGCAATGGTGCTACCACGTGAGAGGCTCCGGCAGCAACGTGTCAGCTGGGAACCGGGGCACCAGCTGGCGCGGAAGGCCAGGATGCGAGCCCCGTCGGTACAGAGCAGGCAGCGTGGCCAGGGAGGGTGATGGCCTCGGACAGCAGCTAACAAATACTGCTCCGCCTGCCCCACATTTTTGCAGTAAAAATAGAATAAGAGGTTAATTATTGTGCATCCGAGAATATCTCATTGGGATGATTTAAAACAACTTCATAGTTGACTTTAAAATGTTATTAAAATAATTTAACTCAGGTTAAGGCGGTGTAAAACTAATTTGATAATCAGATAAAAGTGAAGCACTATTATTGATGCATTTGAATTTTACCAAAACTGTTACAGGCTAATAATAATAATAATGAAAAGTAAATCATTTGATATTGTAGCTGTTTAAGCTCATATATCATGCATTTTACAGTGACTTAAATGAGAATTAGCACAAACAGAAGCATTTGCAATCAGAGGTTAGAAACTACATTTTTATTAGAAACTTTGCCCTTTGCCACTTTAAAATGAAATTGCTTCTGTGTTCACAATGAAGAGATTCAGACTTCAGTATTCTGACAAACTTAATGACTTTTTTTATGGAGGCAACAATAATAAAAGGTGCATAAATCCAAATTGTTTTTATAGCATGAATGTTTATGAGGATCTTGATTCGTAACTTTCAATTAGATGACATTTCAGTAATTTTAGGAGAAAAATTAACCCATTCTATTGATGGGTTAATGAGAAAAATTAATCCATTCTATTAAAACCATAGAACATCTATTATCAAACAGAAGACAAGTACAGAAAAATACCAAAGAACAAAACAACCAGACAAAAGGCAATTTGATGGGAAAGAAAATAAAATGTAATAATACATAAATAAAACTTCTGAAAACAAACCAGTCATACATTTTATCCTTTCCCAAGGACCACTGTTCATAGCACAGCCTACAAAGCAGCATGAAACGTAAGCTCTTCACACAGAGAACTGGGTTTCTAAGAAATGCTGCAAGACAGCACAGATGGAAATCACGGCAGCTTCCCAGGACGCTGAGCACCTGCAAGACTCGGTAGCGTTATGCTCCAGCCTTTGCTGTTTGGTAAGCTGTCATGGAGCACGCTTCGTCCAGACGGGAAGAGGCACCCAGCCCTCACTCCTGCCTCACGCCCCCCGTCACAGGCCCCAGTTTCTGGAGTGGGCAAAAAATGATCTTTCCCTACGTTCAGGCTCATAGAGATTATTACAGATTTAAGCTGTTAACTTCAATTTCATGTCATCATTTATCCACTTCCTGCTGAGGAGTAGAGCATAAGAAACTGCCAGAGCATTCCATGTTTTTCACAAAGTAGACCTTAAAATACGCTCTACCTACAGAGAAGGCCGGTACAACTGTACCTTTTTACAGACAAGGGATTTGTCACAACCAGGACTGGGGGGATTTGCTCAGGTTACCCAGAGTGGCCAGCAGCAGAGCTGAGCACAGAACAGGTCTTCAGAGCTCACTGCTGAATACAGCAGCGTCCGTCACATCCACTGTCAAGCCCATTGTTCAGAGTTTGTAACTAGCAAATAAATCACTGGATTAGTTGTTTTATTCTGTGTATTTAACTTCCATTTTCATCTTTTACCACTTCACTAGAAGCATGCCAAAAGCTTAGAGAATTTTAACACTGGTAAAAAATGACATTTCAACTCTTATTTCACACAACTACGTATCTGCTTCTCCTTTCCCCGAATCAGTCCAAATAACTTTTATTACCAGCCACAAACCTGGAAACTGCAATGCATGGATGAATAAGTTCTTCACACCTCAGTAACAGCTTTCATCTAGCTACTTCATGAACGTGAATCCAGACACACAGGAACAGCATTCTGCACCAAGTGTACGCGACCTCTGAGGCATGTGAGGGCCCAAGAGGACAAAGCGTGGGGCCACCCCTGCCATGCACTTGCAGGGAATCAGTGTTCTTCCCACCGCATGACTTAGGAGAGGTTTGGGCTCTACGTCATCAGCACAGCCTCAGGCCAGGGCATCCCGACTTACTGAACACCCAGGCACTGACCCACGCTAGTCTACAGGAGAAAGGCCGAGATGCCTGACAACCCTTTAACAACTTTTTTGTGCTAAACCATTAGTGACCAGAGCCAAGTTGGAGACCTGAGAACGCCCTTACCCTCAGCACTCCCTTCTTGTCATCTGCCTTCCCTTCCTCCGCCCCGATGGTTTTCTCCTCTGTATTGCTCACCGTTCGTTTCCTTGCCTCGTTTGGCCAGAGCAGCAGAGGATTCCTGCACGGGGTAGGGCACGGCAATGCTCTCCTAATGAGACCATCCCATGAGGCCACTGAGAACAGCTTAGGCAAAGACCTCTCTGACTGACTGGGACTAACGGTACCTTTGGGTAGGGGGCACAGACTAGATGACCCCTCCATGTGTCTTTAGCTTTAAACAAGGACCATTAATATCAGAAAATAGTGCTTGATCTCACACTTCTCTCAGAAGCCGAAGGCAGTGCCAGTGGTTTATGAACCAGGAGTGAGAAGGGGGGTGCCAAGGGTCCCATTTCCCAGCACGCGCAGGGCCTGGCTGGGGGACGGGCAGCGGGGGTGCTCAGCCTCAGCATGTGAGGATAAAGCATCAAAGCCCCAGGTGGGGCAGCTGTCACGGAGCAGAAGAGGCATTCATGGCATTTTTATGGGTAATGAAGGTGATAATTAGTAATTAACCTAAGCTCATCCTCATCCTACTAGTATAATTTCTTGACATGCCATTTATCACACATTACACAATAACACTCTTCCGTAACAACAACAAGACGTCATTTACAGGAAAGATACACATCCAGTCTCAGAAGCCTTCATCATATGAAAAAAAAAACAAAACCCCATAGGTATTGCAGGAAAATCAGGACTTCTCAGCAGTCGAAAGAATCATGGTTCACATTTTGATGGACATTTGGTGCTCACGTATCTATTCGATTGCATGTTTATTACTCCTTTTCATGAGATCTGCCAAAGTAGTTGCAATTGCCCCCAAACTGAGCCATTCACTTGGCTACACAGTACTTACCAGATGGGCCAATGCTAGGTGACAGGGGTTTCTTGCGTCTTAATCATAGCATCCAGAAATGCAATGGCTAATATTGCAGACACAAGAGAGGTTAAGGAAAAACAAGACAAGGAAAAGAAACAAGTAGCTCCAAGAGGAGCAAATCTAGTGAAACAAGCTGTCCTTTGGATTTGAGTCTCATGTTGTTTTTCCAGTGGATTTAACTGGGTCAACTCTGAACAGGGCTCTTTCATGTATGTTCTCCCGTGTCTAATAAGCAAACAGACAAGCCCTTCCCTAAGTAGAAGGATTTGTCTCATCTAATCAGCCACATATTTTCACAGAACATGCAGGAATTTTTGAGACCTCAAGCCTGCCGTCAGATATGGTTAAAGCTAAATAGTGAGTTGAAAAATCAGTTTGGAGAACAGAAAGATGCACACATAAGTGCCACTTCACTAGGAAACGCAGGAGCAAGCAATGGTAGCAGAAAAACAATGCTTGTTGACTTAGGCACATCTGCAAGTGTCCAATACGTGAGACTTGTTGAATAAGGACCTAAATGAGAGGTGATCCTAGCTACACTGGATAGCTAGCGTTTTACATCATGAGGGAGCAGTGGTTCCTCTCACACATGCTCACCCTTGGTGCATTGGAAACAAATATGGAGGGAAAACTCCTTTCAAAACAAAATTATGTCTGTGCGGTCCCTATTAGGAGTGATGCTACCCTGCAGCTTCAGCAACGCAGACACAAAGGCAAGTAAAGCACAGGAAAATCCGCACTGTTCCTGTCTCCTAAGTACTAATTCAAAACAAACCAGGAGAAGGATTTCCGAGAGACTTAGCAAGATGGTTCACCATCCAGCTGCCCTCCGGACCGTGGCGGCATGGCCACATGCTGACCTGCCCTCCTGCACCTCTCCCTGCACCACTGGTCAGGTGGCTGCGGGGCACGCGGGGCCACCCGGCAGGCTGTCGCTGCCAGCGGGGCGCTGGGGGTTCTGGCAGCGCGGCGGCACCTACGGACGGCAGCATGCAGGGAGCAGGATGCTGCACCATGAAAATGAGAGCATGAGCCAGCAGCCTGTGTGCTACCGGTTGTTAGGGCTCTCTTTAATCCCAGGTAAATTATGTAATTTCTTTGACTCAATTTCTCCATCTATAAAACAGTAATATTAATACCTGCCTGATAACTTCAAATGCTGCTGTAGTATAATTAACAAACATTTGCTCGGTGCTTTGAAGACAGGATTCTGCACAAGTGCATGGTTGTGCTACCCACATGCAGATCTTTTACTCTAGAGGTCTGTCTCTACCATCTGTAAATTCTCCTGTGGGGATCTACAAACGGACATTTTCCTTGTGACATTATCCTTCCCTGAGTTTCACAAATCCACCTATTTTCACAAAGCCCGCATTTGGGTTTCCAGAACTCTGGGCCCAAGGGCGACTGCCTCCAGGACCCGCAGGGACCAGGCAGGGAGCATCACCACAGAGCGAAGGCTGCAGCACCGCCAGCTGCGCTGGGATCGGAGCCCCTCAGCCGTCCTTTGCCCCGCCGGGTGACAGCAGCATGGCCGGGCTCGCCTGGCACAGTGCTCTGTGAGCAGCGAGTGCTGGGATGCCTCTGCTTTGCCCCGTACGTATCCTCTAACCTGGCAATGAAGGCAAATCCAAAGCAAACAGACTGTGTATTTGGAGCTGGAAGAATTAACCTCCTCCAGCTTATAAAAATCCCGAGGGGAGTTCTTTTCTGTTCTACAAAATTTTGTCAATGTTCCTTCAAACTGAAGAGGCTGGAGGAAAAAAAAAGCAGGGTAAGGTACAGGTACTATGGCCTGCAGAGGCTGACTGTTCGTTATTTCAGAGTCTAAGCAAAAGCAAACCATGGACAAGCAACCTTAGACTGGGCTTTAGCAGGCAAATGTCCAAACAAATATTGCCACCAGGCTACAAACAAACATGTGCAGCACACACCGGGAACACTGTGCTAACACAGGACACGTATTCAAGTCACTCAAACCACACCCACGCTTCTCAGTAGCTGCTGTGCCCACTACAGCCACAAAACCAGTCAAGTACTTGGGGACCGGAGGCATGACATTAAAAGAAGCCCTTGCCAACAGCAAGTGTTATAAAAGGTTTTATTCCAGCAAATAGGCACAACACTAGCATTGCTGCGGCCTTCTCCTGGCCATGTGTTGTTGTGAAGTATGCATGGACAGCCAAAGGCAGCGTGCTGTGCTGCAGCCCCCTTGACCAGAAGGGCTTCGGGCACAAGCGCCGGCTGGCCAGGGTGCCCAGGCAGGACATCAGGTCAGCGCCAGCACCCCAGCACGGCCCAGAGCCAGCCTTTTCTCAGACTCACATCAAAGTTTGGATGAGAAAAAGGGCACAAGCTGCACCCCTCTGCTGAAATCAGGAAGGTCTGCAAGTAGTGCTCTCCTTTCTCTTGAAATGTGCTTCTCCTTTGGTTTGAAAAGCCTGGTCCTACAATCCCTCCAAGCACCACAGAGAGGGAAATGCTGTTTTAGGGGCATGGTTGTGGGATGTGTCTCCATTTTCACTTTATTATTTGGGAATTGTTTTGGGAGGAGGGGTGTTACCTGCTCTTTTTGATGTTTGCAATTGTACTGGAAGTTAGTTGCTTGCTTATAAAGTAGGTGCCCTTTTCTTTTAAAAAGAGGAACGGACTAAATCTGTTTGTTACAGTGCAGTTCAGAAATGCAAACAGGATTGAATTACAGCAAGGAGCTGCTCTTGCTGCTTCTTCATCCCTGCTCCTCAGCCAGTTGTACAAGTTTTGCTGTCTTGGAGAAACTTTGCTCCTTGGTTGACTGAACTACATTTTGTGATTTTTTTCAAACTTGTTTGCAGTTGTGGTATGCAGCAGAGAATTATCCCTTTGGCAGAAATCGTGAATTACTTGACCTCTATAAAACTATTTGTAAAAGCGAGTGAAATCAGGACCTCCCTGAAAAACAAATGTTACAGCCAACTAAGCCAGCTGCAGAGTGTTTTTTTTTAATTGCGAATGGCTGAGGGACTTCACAGATATCACTGGCTATTGCAGGTGCTCAGCACTGCCTTGATTAAGAGAGAAATCTGCCCTGTTTCTGGGGTGAAGACCATCTCTGCAATACATAGGCATTAAAGTGTACATTACATCTCCACGTTTATCACAGAGACAGAGCTGCAAAAATCTAAACATAAGCATCTAAAACCCTAGTGATGCAAAATACTCAGTTGCTTGAAATTGGGGCTTGCTGCTCTGATCGGTTTGCTGACGCGACAACCCACAATGAACTCTCTGGAGAGCAAAAATCACAATTGGAGTTTTAGAAACGATTGAACGTTTTTCCAGAAGGAGCACCCAAAATTGCAAGAAAAGATAAAATAAAAGTAGGTACAGGAACAAAATACAGACATTGAGAACTTAAATTACATTTAGAGAATCACAGATTTTATGCAATCAACAATATCCAGATTATTCATGCCTGAGTCATAAAACAACTTTAAAAACACCAGAAACAAACCATATTTAGTAACTGAGACTATTATTATAGGATACATTTCCCTAAGGTGTAATAGTTTCATCTCCATTACACTGAATGCTGTTAATGATAAGCTGTCCTCAGTCACTATTTTTGTTAGCAGGTTACTTGTTGTGCAAAAAGACTTTTTTTTTTTTGAACACTTTATATCTGATCCACTCATTGAAGTCCACAGTGATTTCTGTAATCTCAAGACATTACAAAGGAAACAAAAGTTTAGTTCACTCTGCAGGGAGTTACTATTTTTACATGGTTGCATTGCTGCTATTCATAGATACAAAATGTTAAAACTACTCCAGTGGCTTAGATGCATAAAACTGATTTTCAGCCTCTTCCTACATTCAAAATAGTGTAAAAGAGATTCTTTTAAACTTATTGTAAGAAGAGGAGTCCTTAAAATGTTTTGCCTTAAAAAGGAACATGTTAGAAGAAATTCTATAATTTTTCACCCCAAAAGAGGGTGTAAAAACTAATACCAAAAAAA
>VXAA01003313.1:0-38440 GCA_013399115.1 Anseranas semipalmata | reverse complement strand
GGGGTGGCATCTTGAAGTGTCACTCAGGCAGCTGAGTGAAAGTGAGATAAGAGATGTAATGCTTAAAAGCATCTCAGAAGCCCCTTGGAAGCCTAGGTCTGATTTTCATTAGTGGTATTCGCACTCAGAAGCCTCTGATCTATATGTTAGTCAATACATATAATTATTAGTGAATGAAATGAGCAAAGTATTTGATTCTTACTACATTGCTGGTCCCAGCTACATGGAGAGATAGTGAGTTCTGCAATCCAGCCAACTGACCACATGAAAAACAACAGCTCTCCAGCTCTGTCTCACTCCTGGCACCTCTCAGACTCCACAAACAGCCACCTCCTGGATTTATGAGCAGAGAGGAAAGCCAGGTGGACTCCACATACCCAAAAGCAGGCTGCGAGCAAAGGCCTGGACGCAGTGAGGACCACCACAGGAGGGGTGCCAGAGGAGCCCAGGACTGCTCTCCCAGCACAGGACATGCTACGTGAAGCCCTGGGCTGGTTCTTGGCAGCGGATCTCGCCACAGAGCTGCAGCCAGGGAAGGAAGCCTGGTAGTTCCCAACCTGGGGGCATTTTTCTCCATTTCGTGTTCTAAAAATAGTTTCTACAGTTTTGCCTCATGCAAGCTTCCCGGCAAATGCCTGACTGCAGCATAAAACAATCCTTCAAACATCTCTATTTCACCCAAGAGAGGCAATTCCAGTCTCTCTTGCTTTTTTTAAAAACCTTTTAAAAGATCAGTTCTCTTTTCACAAGCAGCTCACCTTCCTCTAAATTACATAGTTAAGGAGGGAGTGAAATAGGAGGGATCTGTTCTGATCATAACGAGGTCCTCAGCTGACATGTTTTCCAACATCACCCCAGCAGTACTGTTCCCCGGATATGGGCACTGCTCCACAAATAACAATTATTCACCTGATCTACCACATATGGGTCAACAGCCAGCTGCCTTGTAAAGCAGCACAGGTTTGGCTTCATTTTTTGTTTTCTTTGATTATGCATTTGTATTTAAACTATAAGACGAATTCTGGATACTGTTCTAGTGTTTCTGGGCTGCTTTTGGGGCACAAAGGACTGAGAAATTGCATTAATTGCTCAACTGAGAATTAAGCCAGTACAGGGGAATGCCTAGGTGCCACAGAACCAGCCTGCATTATCTAATTTCATATCAAGTAAAAGTTCTCAATAATGTATCAAACAGAAGACTAATTTAACTTTCCTTTCTTAACGAATATACAATTCTCCCAGTCAGCGTAACACAGGGAATAATGATCTTTACATACTTAATGTACAAAAAGAAGGCTGGAATCCCCGTGATCTGTTACAAAAACATCTTTTTGTCTCTTAATATAATGTTTAGCTAACAAAATTATTTAAAAGTGGTTTCCCAGCCTTTGCCAGTCTGTGGAGTCCTGTACATCTTCCCAATGTCCTTCACAGAACAAACATCTACTGACATCAGAATTATGTTTCTTAGATCAAAAAATCTGTTAAAAACAGACAATGATTTCAAGGGGGTCCATGGAACATGATGAATTAGAAGACTTCTTTTTTCTGACACCTGGAGAAATTTAAAAAGGTAAGAAGTGGTCTAGTTTTTGGCCAACCAATCTTCTCTGAAAGCAGAGGCAACTCAAAAGCTGTTTTATATTAAAAGAGCCACCAGTGATTCCAACAATACTGGCGTATTTAAGGCACAAACACAGCTAAGCAGTGCCTGATTTTTGAACCTAGCAGTGTAAATATGCCCTCAGCTACTCAATTTGGATATTCCATGGCACCAACATGACTCCATGACAGTTGTAGAATAAAATTTACCTCTCTAAATGAATACTTAGTAATTATCAAGAATCTGTCACATTTGCATTTGACACGCTAGTACCATATTCTCCCGTAACAAACCATTCAGATTTGAAGTTCAGAACATTGCTGAATTAGTTTTGTTTCAAAGTGTTGTTTTTTTGTTTGTTTGTTTATTTTTTCTGGTGCAGCCAAGACTGCTTGCAGCTGATTGCAGCAGCTGTTTGGGATTTGAACACAGGTCAACACACAGTCCCCACCTTCCTTCTCGCCTTGCTATTTCTCCTTTGCATGCCGAATTCCTTCCCATTGCAGGAGTCAGCCAACATCACTGTTCTCTCCCAGTTATCATGAAGGCCTCCAGGAAGAGCTGAGAGAGTATTTTACAAACATCAACTTGCATAAGAATTCAATTTTTCTGGTTCTGTATTTAAACTCCCATTGTGCTTAGGAACCACAAATCTTTACACGATGTGTTTAGTGTCAGAGAAACTCATGGAAAAAGCAGATTCTACATTTATGTTAGAGACTATCCCCAGAAAAGGCATTTTTAACTTGTAAACTAGAGGCTTTGCACAACCCATATCTAAGACATTAGCCTACACCTAAGAGCTATACGTGTGCAATCATAATTCATACACATCCACACACACAGACTTCATGACCTGCAGAGTGTCTTTGTGATGTTGTTACCAGGTGAAGTTACCTGGAGGCCTTCCTGACTTCCTCTGTGAACAATGAATTTCAAGACAAGAGTTTCAATTCTTGCTTCTCTGTAGGGGCTGGAATCAAATGACTCTCTTGGGGTACGTTTACAGGACACAATGCAGCTTGTTCAAGTGCTGGAACAACATAGCTCCATTAGCAAATGCTCTGCCCAGGTATACAATCTCCCCCATAGGACTGGTTACACGGGGGAACCTTGCACCCAGGGCCAAACTCTGCCCTAATGCTCAAGCTCTGGGGAGGCGGAACAGCCAGGTGGTTGTTACTGCACCGTAAAGCAAGAGTGCACATCCTGGCCAGGAGGGAAGGGGGAAACCACAGCCTGCTCATCTCTTCAGTAAAACTGCACCTGGCACTTCTGCAGTCTGCAGCCACACTACTTCCAGTACCCAAGCTAGCACAAGTATCTTTAGCAGCAGCACTTGGCACCATGCTCAGGCCTGGTGCTTTGGCAGCAGTGTCCTATAAGCCATAATTAGCTCAGCTAGCCTCATGCAAGCTCAGACCCACAATTCTGTTCCCTCCAGGAGCAATGACAAACTGCAAGCAGTGGCCAAATAACCTCCTGAAAGCAATTACTATTTATTTAAAATAAACCTCTCTCAAAACTGACTGCATGCCTATGTTTCTCCTAACTGTTCCTATCCTAGCCTGGTCAGACCATTAGTCTCCACAAAGCTTTCTCCCTGGGTAACTTGAAAGTCACCTCCTTTCTGCTCTTCAGGTGTTTCAATGATTTTAAAGTTCTTCTGATCTCTAAGTCCTCAGCTGACAAATCATGGCCTGAGAGAAGGATCCTTTAAGCAGTTTGCCTCTTATTTTTCAAGGGTGCATTGGGACATGCCAGGGTGTCCTGGGTTACTCTTCCACAGCCTTCTCTGTACAATAGTATAGCTGTTGAAAAATTCTGATAACCCAATAACTTCTTCTCACTTATTCATACTATTATTAAAAGTAATTGTTGTAACATTCATTTCTCATCTGTCACAGTTGGGTCAAACTAACCAGGATACTTTCAGATGAATAACTTTGAATATTGAAGGTATTCAATGTAACTGTTCAAAATCCGCCAGTCTTTAAAGCTATTCTGGAAATTAAGGAACTCAAAGAATCATTAGGTATTCACTGAAACGGGTCAGTTCAGCTTTTGCATCAATGGAGGCTACGACTCTATTGCAAGTGGCCACCAAAGGCCGGTGAAGTTACCACAGCACCACAGGCTGCACGAGCTGCGCCAGCCAGGCTAGGCCCGGTGCACCTATGCAGAGCTCTAGGCTGTGACAAAGCCCCTGCTACTCACACCCGTACTCTGACTGAGCAACTTAAAGCTCCTGGAGAGCTTACACGTCAGCCTGGCTGTAGAGTACATGGACTGAAGTCACTCCTGAGGGTCCACAACCAGAAAAGCTTGTATTCTTTGAGACACGGGTAAGTTTCTAGGTTTCCAAAGGCTAAACCTGTTCCTTTCCTCATAGCACCCAAGAACCCACTTTTTCATCAGGGAGAAAAACAAAAAACAAACAAACAAACAAAAAACAGTATTTTAAAGATAGATGTTCACTGAACTTAAGGCAGCAGAGAAACAGCAATCTTTATCACAAGCAGCAGGAAAAGCCATCTATTGAATATAAAGCTCAAAGCCTTGTCACAGGTGTCTCCATGCTCATTTCAACATGCTACAGGTCACTAGTTATGGCTTTAATTTTCAAAACATTCTCTGAAAAAAAGCCAGGAAATTCACCAATAAATCATTTCACCACACAGCCCATGCAGATTCTGAAGTCCTAGCTCAGTTTTGAGTCAGGTTAACTTTTTCAGTGCAACTGGCTTTGAAATTAGGAGTGGGTAGCAAGGAACAGAGTCCTAGCCTTTGCTGTTGTTCCCTGCCACTGAATACCTGACCAGTTTCTTAGTTTTGTACTCCATTAAAAGCTAAGAAACAGAGAGATACAATCCTGCCTTTTTTTCTTTTTTTTTGAAGCAACAATAACTAGGTCATGAGACAAGCACAGATGTAATCTCTCTCACTCTTGCTTTAAGCAAAACATGTAAATTTAAAAAATGAAAACAGGAAGCCCATGTAGAAAGCAAAATATTAACATAAATAAACTGTGAAATATACTTTCTGTACCTGAGTGTTTCCTCATCCAGTAATGTAAATAGTTATTCTTATTAAGACTCTGAGATGTGCATTTCCTATGGTGCTCTATTTTCTGGAGGCTGACACAAGTATCTTGGTACCATAGAAACAATACATTTTCAATCACCAAAAAGGAGTTAAAATGCCTTGCAAAATGTAAATTCACACACACACAAAATTAATCATCTGAGTCAATTTCTGCTCTTAGAATCCATCCTCTTCTATGCATGTGGGAGCCGAATTTGGATCTCCTTATGTCTTATTAATAGAGAGAAACCTGAACATGAATAATGAAATAAAAAAGGGAAAAACACCTGTACTGAAGACAATTTAAAAGCATGCTAGCAATCAGAAGGCTGTTTTTCAAATATAAACAGATCGAGCTCAAGTCTTCTCATGACTGGATGTTTTATTCTATATGACATATCTTTTTCCTGGGTTTCAGGAAGTTCTTCAGGTTTTCCTGAAGCTCTGTATTTCAAATATTAATATGGCAAAAAGGACTGTAACAACTTTCCCCTTCAGTTTAACTCCTGATTGAGTTGCATCATTTTTTTTCCTTTTTCAAATTCACCATAAGGCACTTCAACTTTCCAGAATAAAATGCTATAAACTTGGATCGTCTGATCTTCAGAATTTGTCAAATTTAAGGGAAGGAAACCTGTCCCTTCAGAACACACACAAAAAAATTTAAATCACTTCTATATCTCTCCACCAACTGAGACACAGCTACATCTATACAGATATAAACCTACACAGAAAGACTCAAATAACATTTTTCCTATAGCCACAGTTTTGACCTTAAATAGACTCTATGAAGTCCACCAGAGAATTACTATTGACTTTACTGCGGCGATGCTCAGAAGCTACAGTATTTGAAAGCAATGTAAAAGTCTAAGATTATATATTTAGATGACAGACATTAAATTGTTTACTTTGACTCATCTAGGGACAATTCCAACTCATATTCACTCCAATGTTTACTGAGTTGAACTGCTGACAAGACTTAGAGGCTAAAGATACACAATTAATTGATTAACGTCTCATTTTTAGTCAGTAACATTGTAAATATTAGTAACACAATCACTCATCATCTCTGATGAGCTTGTACTTAGGCCTGGATGAGCGGAGAAGGTATGTCCTTTCATCAGAGGCAAAGATAAACCCAAACAAACATGAAGACTTTTGCCATTTTGTCTGTAGAGAAGGGGATGGGGGGAGAAAAACAAACAAACAAGAAAAAAAACAGAGGATTTAAAATATAACCTAATCCCTAAGGAGGTCTGTCATTGGAAATGGAGAATTTCCCACCATTTTTATCAGTAGCTGGTCTGTAAACCAAAGTGGCCACAGGCAGAGAGGGCAAGAGCAGGGAAACCCCGAATGCCAACAAAATGGCATCAGCAACGTCACAGCAGAAAAAAAACCTGCTCAAATTGTCCTTGTATAACTGTTTGCGGCACATGCAACCACATCCACCATAACACCGCAGCACAATACCAGGGCAGGCTCCCACCTCCTCACTGACAGCAAACTCAGAACAAAGAAACAGCTGTGCTGTGCTATCCCAGTTCTGTCAGTTGGACCTAGTTTAAAATCAGTTTAGCCATAAACATTAAAAAAAAAAAAAAGAAAAAAACTGATGATCATGTATCTTATCAAGTTTCTTTCTAACTGAAAACAAATTCTGTACAAAAAAAATGCCACAAAATGCTCATGCTCACAAGAGCTACCTGGGAGCTGAGAGAAGAAGCTGGTGTTCTAGATGCAGAACTGCTGAAAGCTGCCCAAAAGCCATGCAGAAGGGAAAGGCTCAGCACTTCTGTCCTCCTGTTGTAACTACCTCCGTATCTGTGCATTTCCTGACAAAACCTAGGAGGTGATGGCCACGTTTAGAAAAGTTGCCTCCATCTTAGACTTCTGGTGAACTAAGACCTATGTTTCCACATTTCAGAAAGAGATGAAAATTTAGACTCACACCTTAAATTTATACAGATACTGTAACCATATAAAGTTCAGGTATTTGAACTGATCTTGTGGTTGGCTGATTATATAGTTTCGAACGTACAAGCAGCAAGCCAGCCAGCCAGCTGCGATCTGGGGGAAGGACTGACACAATTGACACAGTAGAAGTGGAAGACAGATGAGATCTAAGAATAAAGTATCAGATGTATCAGATATTGATAAACTCCATCCTGAAGTCAAGCAGTCCTTCAGCAGGTACTCATCACTAATTTCAAACAGAAGTTGAAATGCAGTTTTGTAGGAAAATTTTGCACCATCTGGGCCTTAACTTGCAGCATTTTTCTACTGAGTAGCATTTCCGCACAGCATAGCTCTCCCAGCAGCAAAGCTTATGTCTTTGTTTAAAGATCAACTGCGCTCCCCCATCCCTTGAATAACTGTACAGCAGGATTTGGATAATAATGGTAAAAATTCTCCTCACTAAATACTGAAGAAGGGGCTAAATATTGCAGATCATCATCATATTTGTGGAGAAAAATGAGCCTACATTAGCTCAGTCAAGCTGGACTAGATGTAAAGCACAGCCGCTGTGGTGTCCAACCACACCCCATTAAGGCCTGTATGACGAGCTGGCTGCGATGTGTACCACACCCTAAGCCTCCCATAACAGAACATGTGAGGGGCACAGGGGGTCCGTATAGGTCTACGCTACCCCTTTGCTAACATAATCTACCCTTATGAATCTTTGGCTCATAAGTAACTGTCATTGCCATCACTTGAATCCCTGTAACTTCACCAAAACAGTTCAGGATGAAAAAGGTTCTTAAGGAGTAAGTGGAGCACCCAACTTCCATGTATGCTGAAGTCAATGCCTTGGGAGAAAATCTGACAGCTTCCGTTTCTTCCGATTAAGCAGTTTGGATATCAGCATGTAATTAAATGATAAAAGCAGAGATGTGCATTATAACCACTTTTCCAGATCCATCAAGAAAACAATGATGCCTTCCTTCAATCATTATTTTTGGACCTTGATGAGCCATTGTGATCATTCCTGGAGCTGACTAGAAAAGTCCTGGTCTTGATCTGGACAACCAAAACCAAAACAATGCCAAGGACCCACCTTCAAGACTGGAATTTTAACCTGAAAGTTCCTCAGAACAAGTTGTGCTTCAGCAGCTAAGGCTCTACAGCAGCCTCCAGCGTGGAGCAGCAAGAACAGACCCTGGCCTGCACTGCATTTGCCATCAAAATCCCACCGAGTGTAACATCACCTGCTCAGGCTCTGACAGGCTCTCAAGGGATCCCAAGGTGAGGTCCTAACCAATAATTGTTGGAAAAAAAAAAAAACACTACCATAATTCAGAGCAGCAACAAATCAGATATCTTGTATGGGCAAAGGAAACAAATGGCAGTTTTATATGATAGTTGTAGCACTCTGACAAGGTGCCAGATTGACAGACCTCAAAGTTAAAAGCTTTTGTCCCCAAGAAAAGCACATTTTTCTCTGTCTTGACCTACCAGAAGCACTTTGGGTGCTCAGCCTCCATTTTGCATTTGTTGCTGCACCGAGGCTCCCAATTAGCGCCCACCATGATAGCGGCTCCTGCATGCAGACACCTGTCAGCCAGCTGCTGGGCTGGGAGCACCAGCGCGCGTCACGGGCGGCTGGCAGCACTGTATCGCTGCTTTCAGAACTGCATATGCTAAGGGCCCCTGAGCCTATTACAAAAACTTATGGATGGTGATTTTGTATTTTGCCTTGTTATAAATAATAAGGTTATGTTTTCTTCATAGATCTTTTGATTTTTTTTCCTTTGGGAGACTTGTGGGTTTTAATGGCATTAATTCCTATTTGCCAACCTTGTCCTTATAAATGAGGATGTTCATTAAATTAATGTTAAGCGATGAGCACTATAATTAGGACACATTTAAAATGCAGTGCATCTAAATCAAAGCCTATCCAAGATGTTCTCTTTTTTTATTAAGATATAATTTGAAGGAGGCTTACTGTTTAGTTTAAAATGAATATTTTCCAACAACCTCATCCCACTAAGGCAAAGGGCATATCAACGCAATACACCACAGAGTGGCTCTTTCCAGTTGACATTTTTTCATATGCTCTGGGGTATGATGTCTTTCACTACCTATTATATTAGGGAGATATTTGGGATTATATTATACTTAAGGGAAAACATTGAGTTTACTGTTTATTTTTTTGCCACCAATAGCCATTTAAAAAAAAAAAAAAGGAAAACGAAACAAAATAGTGGGTTGCAGATAACTAAAAACAGTTGTGTTTCTAGGAAGCAAAATGTAATGTCACAACTTTGATGGTAAGTTGCTCAGGTTACAGCAGCTGCAGTTTATTTTATTTCACTAGGAGCAGAGGCTCATTGAGGACACAGTCACACACAAGCACCCTTGAGAAGGTATCAGCTAAGGCAGAAGTAAGTACACCAGCGATGTTATAACTTCAAGCCAAGGGCCAAATTCATTCCTAGAGCATTCTTTCTCTTGTCCTGTGTAGATAATTCAACAACGCACCAAGCCACCTGTGTTTGCCATTGGAGGCCAGGCTGGCTGCAGTTGCAGACTAGTCAAGTTTTAGTCTTTGCATACAAAAGTTGTGCAGTGGGGCCCACTCCACCCTGCAGCCACCGTGCACACAGCATTGGTCATGTCGCACCCTCCAGCCCTGCACTGTAAGTATCGGATGCTCCACTTGGTCATACCTGGCATGTGGGGTCCCAGAGCAGGAAGGAGGATACATCACACTGTGCTCAGGGAATAGCTGCTCTCACATGATCCAGTGCAAGCCACTACTTAAAGGCCTTACTCTCACCCATCCATTATCCTCTCAGTGAGGTATGGAGCTGACATTAGGGCCTTCTCCCAAACAAAGCATCAAGGCAGGGGTAAATAAAGTGATTTGTAGAAAATCTGTGGCACAGTTAAGAAGCAAGTCCAGTTCTCCCAATTCTTGTTGCTGAAAGACAACACTCTCACAAGAATATACCAACCACAAATAAATTTAGGCTGAAAAGGTTTCTAATTATGGTTGGGGGTGAAAAGTGCCAGATGAGACACTTTTCCCCCTTGTTATTTTATATCAAATCAAAATTCTATTCCATCTCACTGTCATATAATTTAAAATAATTAAAGGCTCAGAGATTTGACCCTGATGTTTAGTCATACAATTCCAGCTGACTGCAATGGCTGTCATTGGATGACATCAAAGGCAATACCTTGAAAAGGTCACCTTTACCAGAGACAACATGGGGAGAATGGCTTATGCATTTTTTTTTTTTGAACAGCAACATATTACCATCTATATCCAAAATTCATCATCTCCCTGTGACATCTTGATAATCAGAGCCTGATTCTGTTCTCAGCCACACCAGGCTGTCATGTAGGACCATGCTAATGGAAATCAAAGGACACATCCAAATATAGCTGGGATTAGAATTTAGATCTTACTATTTCAGTTTCTTTCCCTAATCCGTACAGTAGTTATGAAGTTTGTCCTTGAGTTTCTTTGCTTAACTGTTGCCCTCTCATCTTGTCTTCTGGCCATTCCAGTCTGGGTCAAACCCTCAACCATATGCCACATGTAGTATTTGCATCAGCACAGGACATTTGTGGAGGCACCTGTTAGTGTGCCAAGGATTCATTGCTGAAAATGGGGCTCTGCCAAATGCAGCCTGTTTGGTGGAGAAACTGCTCAGCCCTGTGTGATTACAGCTGTTCTGATTCTTGTTCTGCCCCTTCTCCCTACTGGATTTTCCAAAAGCATATGGGAAATGAGCCAAGAGGGAAACAACAGAGAAAGAGGCAGTGGTAAAAAGCAGAAACTAAACAAAAACTTAAGGAGAAAACTGCAAAGCTAGAAGTGTATTGAAAACAAAAGGGCAAGAAGTACATTAAACAAATAATATAAAAATAACCCGCCTCTCAAAATCATCCTCTTATTTTGCAATTTATTCCTTGTGTAACTCAACTGAAAGAAGTGGCATTGGTCCACAAACGAATCCGGCCACACACAGTAATAGAACTTCAATTTTTTACAGGCTACTTCGACATAAGGAAATTGCAGGGAGCCCAGAAGTGCTCATTATGACCTGCTAGCTGGGGAAGGTTACAAAGACAAACATGCTGGTTGGCAGACTGCACCATTATACAAGTGTTCAAAAGGATTGCATTGTATCTGAGCTACACAACAAAAGATTTTGATGAGGGCAACAAAGCTCTGTGCTTTAAGGTGTAAGATGATAGCCTGCAGGTGTGAAAAAAGAATTTATATGCACACATGTTTTTTCTCTGTTCCTTTCTTTCTCTCCCCACTCCTTTCTCCAGTTACCTTCTGTTCTTCACACACAGTTTTCTATTACATCTTCAACTGATGCACCAGGTGTTAGCTAATGACCGCAAAACAGACACCAGCCAAGGCCCTGGGCTGACTCAGTGTGACAATATCTATGCTACTCTGTTACAAAATATGAAGGCAATATAATATTCAAAATATATACTTGAACAGACCATTTTTGGCACTCTGAAGAAAAATTCAAAAGTAAAGATAGTTATCGGGAGCGGAAGAGATCAGGAGGCATCACACTGGCTTGTGGATATTCAACTTTTCCTAGTGCCAGGGTCTCCATGGAGCTCATGTACTGTGTGGCTATGACTACAGATTTAAGAACGATCTCCTGTCTAAAGATCTTGCCTAAGTTCTCACAGTCAGACTACTCCAGTCATGCCATCTTCTATCCCCATCTCTTCAGAACTGCCAGGAGAAATGTGCAAGTGTGTTGCCAGAAAGCTTTCAATGAGGCACACTGCTCAGCAGGCAGTGCTTCAAGGGTACCAGTGTGATCCTTCAGTCTGTAATCCTTCCTCAGCACAATACTTTTAGCAACTGAAACTCAAGGCTCGATTTCTCAAAGGGCTGATGGGAACACTGGTGGGCTGCACACCTCCTGCCTCCCTTTCCACACACACTCTCTCGACATCCACGTGCAACGCACAGTCCCTTCCATAAAATTCTCCTCTCCATCCTGGCAGCACGCAGTTCTGTGACTAGCAGCAAAGATGATGACACAGAATTTCCTCTGTGTGACTAGCAGGTAGTCAAGAGACAGATGCAATAATCACAATAATAGCAATGTAACAGGAATCAACAAGGAAAATCTGAACTGGTTTTTAAATAATCAAAAGTGGCCTGATCCAAACTCCATTTTATCAGTAGCAATTTTCCAATAAATAGGGCAGTATCACCTAAAGCAGAAAATAACAGGCCTGCTGATCAGCAACAAAGGGAATGCCTAGCATGACTGCTCTTCATAAATTTTCTCAGATGCAACTTTTCACATCTTTTAAAATTTATGTTAGACAATACAGAGGCATACAGTATGAAAAGCTGACACATACTTCTAACTGTAATAGTGAAAAAGGCTGAAATCTCTGCAAATGTATTTCCCCTCTCAGTGAGCCTGGTGAGCTTCTCTTTTTTGCTACAGACAGAAATGGTAGTAAAATACAATTTTTGTTAATCAAACTTGCATTCACAATCACCAGATCAGCTTCCAAAACCTTAAAATAAGGACAGGTCTTCTACACTTAAATTTGTCCTCATAGTCCTGGTCAAGGTCCCCGAGAAGAGGCCACAAAGCACTACGAGACCTAGGATTAACGCAGTAAGAAACTTGATTCCAACGTGTGCCTGCAACATATTTCAGTTTGTTCAGGTAAAAGAGCCTAATGCTTGCCCACAAGCACCCCAGATAATGGAAATATTCCCCCAGTCTGGAATCTCTGAAAGCACTGAAGTCTTTCTGTTTATTTCTGCAAGAACCAGTTGTATCTCCTGTGTCAACACAAACTTCTTTCTAAATAGGCCCAGCCTACTTGTTTACACACATTTGAATCTAGGTTTTGCCAAAAAAAAGAAAAATGGTTACATCTGCAAAAAAAAACAGCCGGGTACTCTGGAGATCTGGATCCACTTTCTGCATTAATATGTGGTCAGTCATTTTCATAAAAAGGCATTAACATCTTCTTTTGGTTCTATTTTACAGATGATAGGGACTGTTAAGGAGAGACTTTCTTCTACCAGTTCCTCAAACAACATTTAGCACATCAGACCTCAAACTCAGACTGAACAGTAAATAGTACACATATTTGTAGGGTCTCAAAGCTATTCCCACTTTTCAGTACAGACTCCTCATTTGTGACCTACAATCACCAGAAGCCATGGACCTTTGCAGTGCAAGACTTTAAACTACATACTGCTACTCAAGTTGAGTTCAAGCAAAAACAACTCAGCTCCCAGGAATGACAGAGCAGAAAGTAGCACGGGAAGTCACGTGAGAAAATACTTCTGAGAGAGTAAAAATGCTTGGAGTATTTTGCCTTGGAATCTGAAGTGTTTCTGTTCTGTACAGAGAAAAGAGACCTATTTCAAGGACGGGTCATTTCATGCAATCGCATCCAGTTCAAATAACAGTTAAACCATTTTGCTTTGTCCAAAAGAAAGCAGCAGCTTCCCATTCTTTGATGAAGTATGTAGCCTTGGTGGTTGTTACCAGTTTACTGCACGGAATAGCCTTACATTCATTCTGAAGGCACGATGCCTTCAAACCTGTGATCCTCACATAAAAATTTTGTCTACCACAGAAAGATTGTGCCTCCTCTGTTTTGAGCCAAATGCTCATTTGACAGTGGTTCCCTGTCCTCTAACAAATCAGTTTGGCTTCCCCACCAGTCTGACTGGTCTGACCCATCAGGATCCAATACTGAGCTATTCCTTCCCTCTTCGGGCCCAATGCAGAAAAGCAGACCAAACTAAGGTGGACACTGAACTACACTCAGCACCGATAAAACAACAAGCTCTGGCCTGCAAGATCTGGATAACGGAAGCCTCTGTCAGCAGAATAACTTCTCACACTAAGTTTCTTGATGGCTGAGATCTAGAAAACAAATGAGGCAAGTACTGAAGTTATTGCCTCAGTAAAATTCCCACTGAAGTCATCGAGAGCTTTACATGAGGGAAGAGTAGCTGCAAGCTGAGTACTGGTCCTGGGGCTCACTCTGGATTTAAACTCTGACATTTTAGTGGTTATAAATTAAAAAGTGGACTTGCACAAAATCGTCCTTTACCCTTTCCTCCCTCAGGCTCCCAGCTTGCTACCAGACTATGCAGGCAACTGTCCAGATAGCTACAAATCCCCTGCGTAACTGCACTCACCTTCAAAACTTTTACTTGAAATTAGGTGTTGGACTGTTCCAAACAAACCATTATGTACCAGCTGCAAATAATCAAGTGAAGTACTACTTTCTCTAACAGATCCTGAGAGTTAAGTGCAACAGTAAACAAAACAATAACAGCAATGTACTCATTTTCACCTACATGTTGGGAACCATAGGCTAAATCCTGCACGGTGCAGAAAGGGACAGGAAAGGAAATTCAAGTGCTGCAGCAAGACAAGGCTCTAGCAAGTACTGGAAGTGGGTCTTAGAGAACTGTGGCCTGCAGAGAGCAATCTCAGGGCACTGTGGCTTGAGAATTCAGCTTGAGAGCCTGACCTGCTCTTTCTCACAGTAGCATCAAGAATAGCTTGAGAAACCAATACCCATGGCATGTCCTGAGTCTGTCCTAGCCTGCAGTGGTACTTGTAAACTAACATTCCCTGCAACTATGCTGTCGAGCAAATGCAACAAAATCTGCATGTCAGCTTTTCAGTCAGATGGGGCATAGCTCTGTGTACCACCAGACACTCTATGTCCTGTCACAGCAATACTCGGCATTACTCTTAGGTTACTGTAACTTACAATGCCACAGCAACAACTGCAGTTCTGTGGCACTGTGTCCACAATGGGCACACTGGAACTGTCTGTGGAAAAAATGCATTTTTGCTTTATTACATGATTAACCAAATTTGGTGATATTAATATCCCAGCACTTTTCCTTGTACAAACTCAGCCCTCCCACACAGCCAGGACAAGGGGACAGGGGTCTGTTACACTAGGCACTCTACAAACAGAACAGAAAGACGGTCCTTGTCCAAGAACGGGTAGCACAATACTTAAACATTTCTCATAAAACCAAATGCTAAGTATATGACTAAAATAAAGAACAACAGAATTCAATGTTTTGTACTTTGAAACTGCTGGTACAAGAGCTGACTCTTCAAACAGTTCAGGACCAGCCTTTGTCTCTCTCTGCATCCTAAACCAACTCATTTAGAATTGCCATTCAGCTATGAATACATCTTCCAATCCCCACTTAACATGTCATCTGTGCTATTTACCATTGCCCCATAAAAAGCTTCAAGATGCAGCCCATGTGAAAGATAGTGTCAAAATATTCTTGTATCATAACTATGCACCAAAAACAGCATAAACTCTTCTCTGCAAAGAAGCACTGCAATTTAGCCTTCATTTGTTTTCATTAATATGACACTTTCTGAGTGAGTACAGGTCAAAACTGCTTTAGAAAAGTGTCTGTTGTTAGCAAGTGCTTTTTGTTCCTCAGCTGAAACAAACCAGAATTGTTGTATAAATGAAATATTACATATCTTGGAAAAAAAAGGAAATTAATCAAACAAATGTTTCTAGATCACAGCAGTTTAAAGTTACTGTACAATCAAAACTTGTGCCAGCATCACACTGCTAAGTGGCCTACCTAGAAATGGTACACACCAACTGCAAATACATTTTCCAAAGCCAAACATCAGAAACCCCAAATCAGCAATACTACACTGAGGCCCCACAGATGCAGGTCAGAGTCTCACAGTTCAATGTAACATATCACACACTGATGGTGGAAGAGGAGGATGGCCACATCCAGATGTCTAGCCCGGATGCACACAAAAGCCCCACAGAGCACCTCATTGACTTCAGTGGAAGCTTGGTCTGAGTGAGAACTGGAAGGTGCCAGTTAACTACTGACAGCATACAGTATGAGACGCAGTGCCCGATTTCACCCTCAGGCTTTCTTCGCCATCCCAAGGATTCAAAGATGAAAAGCATCTCTAATAGGGACGCCACCTCACAAATGGCTGAGTGGCCCAAAAGCTGTCTAAGGAGAGAGAAGGGCACGCTGCACTTCTGCCTGCTCTGCTTTGGGCCAGGAAAAGGAGAGGGAGTTGAGCCACAGCCAAGTGCTGTGCCGGCCTGCAAGTTTTGCAGGGACTGGAGCAGGCCAATCTTCTCTGCTGGCACTTCCTGGAAGAGCCTGATGTTGCCCTCAGCTACCTGAGGCAGAACGGACACAACAAGCTGGCCTAAAAGCAAGAACTGAGAGCTATGCTCAACTGAGCCAACTGAACTAATTCACTTTCCCTGTAACGCAGCACTGCAATGTAAAACAATTTAAATATCACCTTGTAAAACATATTCCTTATTTCTTGCCCTCTATGACTCTAGGAATTAACTGTAAGAGATAAGAACATAGGTATCAGGAAATAAACCATTATGTGAAAACCTTCCATATTTGACTGCAGTCTCTCTGGGACCCTTTCCTTTTGTTTATTCTTACAAAAGGAATGTTACTGCAAATGTTACTGCAACAGTGTCCTGTCACCACAGTAAAAATAGCCATGCAATATCCATGACTTACTAAAATATCTGTAACACTGGCCTATTATAAACTCACATCTGCAATTTGGTAGATCCCTTAGCAATTTTCATTTTCTAACTTGCAGTTTAAAAGCAACAGTTCTCAGAGCAACACAGCTCCCTTTAACTGTGACAGTATTGCTTCTAGATCAGGCAACTTGACTACAATATGGTTCAGGTGGATGGTAACAGCGGGTATATTGCACTCCTTTGCTGGAGATACCTGTTTCACTGGTCATCGGGTCAGCACTTACTTCTGCCTTCAGCTGACACGCTGCCAATGTCTCAGGAGATGCAGGTATTGCTCCTTCGTGAGATATGGGCAACAACAGTGCCTGGAAGGTTTCTGCTAGCACTCTGTGATGCACCTCAAAGTAACTTGCTAGCTTTGGTAAACAGCAGGAAAATTTCCAGCTGAGCAGCCCTGCCTAGTGATTGAGAGACCATCGTGAATTTAAAGGGCAACTCCAGATAGCTGAAAATATAATTAGAAAAATATATATTAAGAGACTCGCGAGCCAAAACATTGATCCATAATGCAGTGCTGTTTATAAAAATGTACCTTTTGCAAGCCAAAAATGTTGGAATTATAAACAATAATTTTACATTCCTGTCTTTCCAGCAGTAAGCAAGAGACCTGTCCTTAAACTGCTCATTGCCCTCCCTCATGCACCTCTGTGCTGTCAGCCCTCTGATATTAGTTGAGAGCAGTTTTGCAGCCTAAGAGAACTACCTTAACAGAAAGATTGGGAGACCTGTCTGATAAACAAATCCAACTGTTTTCACTGAAAAACTTGCAATCCTCCTCTCCTCTAAACACTTTCTTCATTTGAAATACACATGGATCACACCTTTAGCTAATGTAAATTGCCTGGCTGCACTGAAGTCAGCTGTGGTAATTTATTTCCATTAAAAACTGGGTTTGTATCTTCTTCCTTTTGTTCCATTTCCTATCCACAGTCCTCACTGCATGCACATAAACCCTTCTAGCTTCATGTCACCAGCTCAGAACCGGCCAGCAGCTGTGCCTGAAGCCGACAGAGAGGCTGCTCCTTGCCTTGGCAATACGATGTGCTGTTTGTAAAACAGCTGTCTCGCACAGATAGGCCACATGGAGTGCCATGATTTAAACTCTAGCTGTATACAGAAAGCATGTTTACCAAATTTTAAAAGCATCTTACTCATTTTGGATTGTGAGCTGCATGTATGCAAAGGCAGGAGAAAGGAAAAAGAAGGATCTGTGCACATGACTGCGAGCATGTGTGCGTGTGTATTTGCTCCCTGGACACGGTTAAAAATTTTCTGACAAATCTTGCTTTATGAAAAACCATCATGCTTATCTATGATTTTAAACACCCACGTTTTCAGTAGCAAAAAGCTCTGCCTCAGGCTGATCTTTCTCACTCTTGTTTTCTTTTGAGGAATAATTTTCAGTTTCTGTGGATAGTTTAAGAGAAATACTCCATGCTTCTTGAATCAATAATATGAGCAGAAACAGGGCTTTCTCCTGGTGCTAAAAAAGAGTTCATGTAATTTCCCTGTGCGTAGATAACAAAATTGGCTTGGATTTCAAAGTGAGTAGACGACACCTGCATTTACATGCATTTTTACACTGATTAATGTGAGTTTACAAACAATTAAGCTCTTAAGAGAGGAAATTTGTCTGATTCATATATTTTTAAGCTTACTGAAAGGCGGCCCAGAGCTTAAATGATGTCTTTGCCTCTTTCTTTAAAACCCTGTACAGCATTTGGAGGGCTCATTTATATAGAAAAATGTATGAGTAATTTTTACTGCTAAAGTTACAGTGGTATACAATCTTCTGGATTTAATGTCCACATGGGAGGTCCATCAAGTCTAAGTTTTAGTACTTGGTCACTGCGGCTACGTAAGTACTTTAAAATCAAACAACTGACTACTGTCACAGCTGCTCTGTCCTCCAATTGAAGAAACTGCTCAGAAGACTCAGAAAACACTTTTTCTTTTCAGAAATCAGAGTGCCATTTTCACAAGTAGTTGTGCACGGATACGATTCCGCAGAGGGAACACCACTTTGCCAACTGCATCACCAAGTCAGCCGCTCTTTGAATGAATGAGCAAATGCTAATTTCTCCAGCAGCCATTGAGCACTGTAATAATGCAGAGACAGCTATTGTTCTAGGAATGCAATGTTTGCCATATTCATTCTAACCATCTACCCACCAAATCAAGAACTCAGTCATTCTGCACATCACATACAAAGCCCATGTACTGAAAGAGCACGCTGGGGATGTGCGATATACTTATACGACTAAACTACAGATAAATGCAAAGAAACGTGTTACAAGTAAACTAAACAGCAACAAAGCCCCAGGTAACATCATTTTGTACAACAATAACCACTGTACCAATACAAGCATAAGTAAAATTTCTAGTACTGTATGTGCTTGATTTGCTTTAATTGCAACATCCATTTATATCACTTATTTTTAAATCTGAGGTAACAAATAATTGTAGTTTGCATAGACATTATTATGCTAAGATCTCACTGAAAATACACATCAACATTTTGTTAGTTTCTCATTTTCATTCATACGTACATTCTTGTGTTCTTTATAATACACAGCAGTCCTGATAGTACATTGACATTACTGTTTTTCATGCTCTATTTTGCATGGCAAACGATCTGAGCCAACTGCAATGCTCACATGGGAAAATCCAACAATGAACCAGTGGTATACCAAGGAGAGAAGAAGCAAAGGGAATGATTTTCACTTTTGTATTTATGAAGAACCTATTATATTCAAACTGTCAACAATACTATTTAAGAATGGCATTTTGAATAAATTATTAACAGAAACCCTCGAACCATTCTTGTCTATTTCTGTTGTTCACTTGCATAACCTGCTCTTGTATCTCAACCTCGTTAGCTTTCAGCATCTCAAATATACTTTTCTGAAGATTCATATCCAGTTTCAAATGATCTAATTACAGATTTATCACGTTTTATTTCTATTTCAAGACGGTAAATTGGCTTTATATGCATATATGTACACCTGTGCTGCTCTCTGAATATCTTTCATGTACAATTCTCTGCAACTATGGCAGACTCCCCTCAAGAAGTATTAACTAGTACGGCAATATGTGATCATTCTGCCCACCCTGTGCTCTTCATTGGCTCATTGATGAAGACATCCATCATGGAGATGGTTCATTTTCTCCTTAGATACAGCAGATAGGATAAATATCTTGGTATGATAGGTACCATACATGATAGAGAAATCTAAGCAAAACTGAACCTTCAGAAAGAAAACTGCAGTAGTAACACTTGTACTATCCAGAGGCATAAAACACACAGGTTTCCTAGGTTCATTTAGATGAATTGCTGGGCTGGTATGAAGTGTAGTAGTGCCCTTTAAGTCCATCATAATGAGTCACGATGATTTACTCCACCCAGTAAAATTCAACCGTGAATGTACACATTTCAAGCACTAACTGGTACTACTGGTCTCTTCTCGGTCTGCAAAGGTATTGATCTAACTTTTAGTAAGTTGTATGACATAATAGGTTGATGATACTTGGATTTACAGAGAGAAACATGGGGCTCAGCATAACATGACATGAATCTTTCCCAACATCTACGTGTTCTACAAACAGTAAAAAGCAAGATTTTTCTCCCTGACAAGATAATGTAAAAGAAACAAATATATTCCTGTAAAAAAGCTCACTAATGATATCTCTGTTGGTGATACCCAGCTGACAGCAAATGTGACACACTGTGGCAAAGCCAGCCAAATCTACACTCACTTAAATAATGAGTACCACAGTGAACAACAGGGCTTGATCCTAGAGCCCCTTTTCTCCCTTCTGACTTCAACAGAACTTCTATTTACTAAAGCAGATCCCAAAGCACCGCTGCTGAATGAATTCCTTCCGTGTATTGCACAGTGTTTATCATCATTTATCAGCAATTTTAGAGTACATGCCTACATACCATATTAACGTTTGCCCCAGTAAATCACTCATTACAGCTTTCAGAAGAGCAACTCATCCAAAGACATCATGCTCTGCAAAATCTAGTAGCCTGTTAGGCACTGCAACAGTGCAAGCTCTCAGGGACTTGATAAGCGATTCCTAGAAACTGAATTTGCTATAAATTAACCATACATTGTGTTTTACAAAACTGTTCTTTTAAGCTCTATTTGGGGCTGAAATCTTAGAGCCTGACTCAGCAAACACCCAGCATTACTCTCATGACACCGAGGTGAACTGGAGCTTACTCATGTGAGAAGCAGTGCTTGGCTGTAGACGTGACTGCAACCATCGGGATTTCAAATTTCCACGGAGAGAAAAGAGGTTCACAGGCATTTTAACCCAGGAACACATGCGGTGGGATTTACCAAGCTGTTTAGCATGCAATGGTCTAACCAAAAGTCAGAAGTAATTTCTGGTCTCGTAGCTGTTCGTACAGAAGCAGAGCAATACCTAACACTTTTGAAAGTCATGCATATCAAGTAAAGCTGAAGTTTAAACAACCTTCCAAAGTAACACACAAATTCTCCGCAAGGTAAGTTGCCTAAACTAAAAATAAGCTAAAACAAAAGCAGCAAGCAGATAGGGGTTTTCAGGGTTCTGGGCAAGACACCTGACATACCTAACACTCCTTTGAATATGTGGAAGAAAGAATGCATAAACTAAGTATCAGAATTTGCTTTAACCAGGCATTTAAATAGAACTATGCAGCAGCGTGTTTTCTGGGAAATACGTGGCAACCCGCCCAGGAGGACAGAGAGCCCTGGGCAGCCGCAGGCCGGCCTGCCAGCTGGGACCACCGCGGCCACAATGTCACTGCTCCCAGCACTTGCCACTACCAGCCACTTGCCAGTTACATCTTTAACGTTTCTCTCCCTAAAACAAACAAAGCCAACACTTTAATTCAGGTGACATAGACAATCTTTGTTTTGCTCATACTATCCCAATGAAGCTCCAGGCAACTCTTAAAATAGAAACTTTCTACTCCTCATCCCCCAGTGTGACAATTTACTCCTGTCTTTAAAACAACAACAACAACCACCACCATCTCATTGATCACTATCTTTTTGACATTGCTGGAAAAGTCTGTTTTGGCCAGCCAGAACAGATATACTCTTGTAATACTTTCTGTAGGCTGAGTGGGAAGCAGAAGACAAGCTTCAAAAGTGGCTATTAGGTTGCATTCATGTGCCATAATGTATTTAAGATGCTTGTCTTACTGCTCTTTCCTTATCTTTTATGTGGGTTTGTGTCATTTAAAAGCACAAAAGGTTTAAAAGTTTAAAAAGCAAATCTGAAATCAAATTTAAGCAGTAACATTCCAAATAACCTACCTAAAATTGATTTCCTTAAGTTTCATATGATTCCATTACTATTGAATAATAATGGAGATAGTAATTTGTTTTCAGTAAGAAACACGTCAGTCTCCAGCAACTTTTAGTCTATTTTCACATTACTCCAAATGTGCTAAGACCTGCTAACTTCACATTTATGCAACTACTTTGTTCCAAACTAACATGGAACCCCAAAATATTTCTTAATAACAAATTATATTGAGCTGCAGAGAAGCACAGACAAGTAACAGGCCCTAAAATATGCAGTAACATTCACTGTCATTAGTAACTCAATGACGCTCTTGAGATTGCACATTGTTATGTATGTTATGTTACGCTGTTGCAAATTGCTATTTGCATCAACTGATTCAGACGTCTGCAAATTGACAAACATTTACTGCACACAATTTTTGAAGCAGATTTCCATTTACCAGAGAACTGTAAAAAACGTAATCACGTTACATTTTGAGACATGGATTAAATGTCTCCATAAACACACTGAATGGCTTTGATTGTTCATACACCTGGAGTCTGGTTCTTTCAATCTACAATACTTAGCACATGTTACCGAACTTCTGCAATTTCTCTGCAAAGTCTTAGATGAAACTTTGTTTTCATTCTGATACATATTCCTAAGCAAAATTAGCATTATATTTATGTTTAACATTATGCTTTAAAATTATCATTTAAAAATTATATTGCATGTATCAAGATGCTACATTTACTGCAACTCGTATATAAAAAGAGTAAGAAAATGAAAACTGTTACCAGTGGCATTCATTTCCACAGCTACTTAAGTTGTTATATGGCAAGTAATACATTTTCTCTTTTTCTCCAGACAGTTTTTATATCATCTTACAAACCCAACATAAAGCGCTGATACTGTTTCCCTGCTTGTGGCTTATCAACACAAAATTAGAACTCAGCCTTGCTCTCCTTGAAAGGGAAAACTTCACCTAAAGAGAGAAAGTTTCAAGTCCACACAGGCTGGCTTTCCCCTCAGATACTCCGTAGTCCATTGACCAGCCACACTCAGGAGGGTTCTGCTGTACAGCAGGTTTACTCTGTATGCCCACCCTCCCACACTAAATGCATCATATTTTAACTCAAATACACTTGCTCATCTTCGTAATAAGCCATCTACAGAGTGACTAACTCCCTGAATAGTGCAAAAGTTGCTTTACTCTGGGTAGCTTGCTTGCAACAGCAATCTGAAAGCTGCAATACGACAAGGTTTTAAACAAAAGTTCTGGGGAATACTCCAGCTTTTTTTGTAGCCCTGCCCTTTGCAGAGCACTAGCAGATTTGTGAGTAGGAAACTTTCCATGAGTTAATTCTGCTCTTGAGTACATGTTCCGCTCCCAGTAATCTCTCTGGGAACTGGACATAAGCATCTGTGCATATACTGGCCACTGATGTTTAAATTTCACTATTTCTATCCCCCTGAAGAACCAGGGCATAAGCAAGATGCAGGACTGGATCTGTTGCTCTACAGTCAGCAGGCATTTTGCCACTGACTTCCGTGGGAACGCAAGTGGGCCAGCGCAGCTGAACCTCACTTGCTGTTAGCCGTGTTTTGCATTTAAAGTAAATGCTTCTGCTTTGAGCAGAATTTCTTAGCTCCAAGAATGCAATGAAGCACAACACTGTAAAAGAAAAACATCAACAAAAAATAATAAGCAGCAGACAGCAGTTTTAGACTGTGACCATCAGCTGTGAGACGGACTCTGAAAACACTACGCATTCCTGCTCCCTAAGTTCAGTTTAAGCACTGTTCAGAAACACACTCCACATACCACACCTTCCTGAAGCCTACTTTTCTTTATAACATGATTTGCCAACTCTCTCTCCATGAAAATGCACAAAAAAATTATTCTGACCAGCGTTTGTAGCAGCTACTTAGTATCAGTGAAAAACTTCCTGTTGCCACAGCATAAAATAACAACTCTGCTCCTTCTGCCTCCTATCGGGCTACTGCCATTAGCAAAAGCAAAGGAACAAAAAAATTGTCAGCCCCTCCCTGAGGAAAGCCTCCCAGAAAAGAGCATTGGCTTGAATAGGCAAAAACTTCAAGGCTTGGCTTGGCATTTCTTTAACATAACAGGTAACAACATCTCTGTTTACAACCGATATGCTGAATTGGTAATTTCCTACTGTCCTTTAGTTTTGAAGCATAAAGGAACAATTACAATTACTGCTTACCACAGCCGTTTGAGTATTTTTCAAACAGCATTGAAGTAATTTAATTTCAGCAATAGCAATACGTTTTTTAAATGGAAAAATCTACCAGTATTATAAAAAAGTGATATAAACTGTATATTGGACTTAAGTAGTTGGAGAGTTGGTGAGCAGCCTGGTAGTTATCTTGCAGATTAGTTATACACACAGTGTAACAGCTTTATTTATATCTTCAGGCTGCTCATTCCACTACACTCCCTCTCCTTCCCTTTTGTAAATCACAAGCACTCCTTCACAGGAGGAGGCTGCTCAGCGCAATACCACCATGGACCCAGGCCAGGCAGTGAGTGTCTGACCTCACAGGACACTGCAGGGCACTTCCAGCAAAGCACACAGCCACAGCGTCCCAGCGCTCGGTCTGTCCTTGACTGCTGTGGGCAGCTGAGGCAAGTTAGGAGCTGCCCTAATTTGTGAATGGGACCAGAGCACACTGCCAGTGACAAACTCAGTGAAAGATGGGGCTTTACGCCATTTCCTCAAAGATGTTCTGCACATTTTAACTGATGGTGTCTGGGGGATGTCTCACAAAACCACCCTACTGGCAACAATTTTCTTACCTACTCCACAGATGGCATAGCATGCAAACATCACAAGTGAACTTGAAACAAACATCTGTTTTAGAGTAATACCTACAGCACCCAACAAGGACAATGGACCACATTCAGCTTGAAAATCAAAAGAATATAATCACTTCACATTACCTGAGAACGAACTCACATATTTTTTCTCAGTTACAGTGAGTAGTGAATATGCAGGAGTGAAATACAGCTGATAAGAAACGGAGTTATATAAGAAGTGAAATCAGGTAACTTCTGCTGAGAAAAAATGAAACTAAAAATGAAATACAAAAAAAAAAAAGCCACAAGAGTGATCAAATGACATTACACAAGTTTATGATAGCAGCATTCTAGAAACTGTAAGTTGTACACAGATTTGTTGATTCAAAATAGTGTGTATAACAAGAGCTAAGTATTCTGACACACTCAGAAAAATCACAGAGCACTGTCACTTAGCTGCTATGCTGTATCACTGCCAAGCTGCAAAGTAGCACAGCATGTTCAAGACGCACATTCTGCCTTAAAGAAATAATTTTCTTAAGATACTAAATACCAGAGGAAGACTCCATGCAACTACAAATTTGCAAGGCTTCCACCAAGTATAAATAAATATCACAAAGATCACTGATACATGCTTCCACAAAGTATAACTCAATGCAAGGCAGAAGAAGAGCAAAGAGGACAGCTGCAACAGTGCCTGCACAATTATGTGTCAGAAGTAACTCAAATGGCCAACCAACCACACAGGAAGGAAATCCAGCAAACACAAACCACATTTCTATCACATCTTCCTAACAAATTCCTGGTCCTGTTCTGACTACTTCTTCCAGAACAACTTTAATTCCCCCTTCTCTTGCAGATATAAGCTATTCATTTTCTTCATTGTGTTATGTATTACATTTAAAATATCAATGAGGAATGCAAAGGACATTTTAACTAAAGAGTTCAAACCACTTTCTAAGCTTTAACTAATTAGATCTTACTACATCCTATAGGTAAGATGGATCAGTATTATGGCCTTGGCTTAAGTATCAATTTGTTACTGCTGTATTCTGCACTGCATGTATGAGAGTTAAACCAACCCAAACCACAGAGGGGTTAACTGATTTGACAAAAACTCAGGAGGAAATGAAGAGAAAAGCCAGTATCAAAATCTTGCAGTCCCATCTCTTTTTCCTCTGCATTAATCTTTGTTTGACCAGTACGTCTGAAAATAGAAACGTCTTCATACTGCTAAAGTATTTAATGCAGAGTTCTGAATATAATAATTTACACAGCAACTTTAAATCCAGACTACCTTTATGCTCTGTGGTTCTACAAAACACAGAGATAGCTGCAGCACATTAGCGTAGGGCTGTATTTAACTGTGCATTTCAACAAGAAGATCAAGTGCACTGCAACAAGACATGAAAATGCTGAAGAACCAAGGAGAGCAGAAGGAAAAGAATAGCTTGTCCCCCACCCCCCACCCAGAAAAAATCATTATTTTTATTTTTAGGATATAGCTTTGAACAGAATTTAGTATTACAAAATCCAGCCTGGCCAAATCATCACAAAGCACTCCGATGACTGCATGTGGTCAGAATACTGGCTTCCTGCTTAACGCTGAGGACACCTCTTCCAACAGTACAGCTCTTTCCAGCATGAAGCTGGACAATTGGTTCAATACTCACTCAAAGGGCAGCGTGTTATTTACCTCATCCTCGTTACTAGTTTTATCAACACCGTGAGCCTCTCATCTGAGTAGTGCTCAGCTTTCATCACTTAGTCCACAAGATCTTTTAAGGCTATAGCTATAGGTACTATGGAAGGAATGGGTAAGTGAGAGAATGTGAACAGTAAATAATTTTCCCCAGCTAACACAGTACTTCGTACCTGAAAAATGCAGACAGTTTCTGAGAGGTGGTGTATGGCTTTAGGGTCACAATACTGACTCAAACTGACTGGGAGATATGAAACTTTCCTGCAGGACTGACAATGAAATGTTCCCCACAGCTGACGCCTGTTGAGAGCTATTAGCTTGTAGCTATGGTACAATGACACCACAGTTGTGATTAAATTCAACAGCAGCCCACACTTTCAAGTGATTTAAATTTTCTTAAATACTCATACTTTGACTTATCATTGCTAGTTCACCACATTAAAGAGGGTTTTACTTTTGAAAAACTCAGAGCAGATTCTTCTGCTAATATTCATGATTTACTTCAAAAGGTATGAAACTAATTTCAGAATGGAATTGTTTAAAAAATAACCAGTAAACTCACAGTTGGCTTCTTTATGAGTTTAATACAGTTAACAAATATTTGCTGTTTATGACTGGTAAGCTACTGCACATATATACAAAGCAGAAGGGAAACACTGTTAGGTGGAAGGTATGTGAAAATATTCACTGAAATACGGTCAAAAATAAGGTCTGTACAGAACTAGGAAATTAAGCATATTTCTTTCTTGGACTCTAGAAGAAATGCTCAACTACTTTCTCAGAACTCAAATGAACTGCATCATCTTACAATTAAAGAAGTAAGGTGACTCTCTCAGCAGGAGGATATCAATGTGTTGATGGAAAAATCTGACTAAGAGGGCTCAACTAAAAAAAATAATAAGATATAACATTTAGAAACTGAAAGAAAGAAAACAGATATGAAAAAAAAATCACATGTATTTCCATAATGAAACAATAAAACATTGGTACAACTCACTAGTGAATTTGTTGACTTTTTCTCAAGAGTGGATGTGTTTTAATTTAGCTCATGTGTTTGTTTTGATGAAAAAAAAAAAAGTTGATTATTATTCTATGTAAGAGTTCAGAATACAGTCAAGCACCACCATTTTGGCATTAAAAATCTGTGAATTTATAGGATCTTCTCAGAACAAGTCTGAACATTTCAAGATCACCTCAGCTATCTAAGCAAGAGCAAGCCCACCATTTTAGAACAAAAGTCCTGTGTTCAGCTGTAAGGAAATGGCGTTCTCATCTTTCTCAGATCTTCTCTAGCACTCTCTACTATCTTTATGACTTTCAATATTAAAGCTTAACTGAGAGGCCTCATCTCCAGACCAGAAATTAAGCAAGTCTTTAGAATGATAAATCCCTAGTCAGCAACTAAATGTAGAGTACAAGCTTTAGTGTTTCATACACAAAGGGTAGGGATGAGTGAGTTGAGACTGCTGAGACATTGCCTATGGATTTCTTTTCTAGCTAGATTACACACAGTGGGAAGGCAGCATTAGGTTACTTGGTCATTCTGTGGGTCTTGTTGCTTTTGATGGTACTTCTGTGACTCAGGTTTCTGACGTGACGATGGAAAAAATACTCAATAGCCCTACAATTTTACCATTCTTCTCTCAAGGTATCCAGCCAGGTATCTTCACCCAGGTATCCAGCAAGATTCCTCACCATGACAGCATTCTTTAATTCCACAAAAAATACTTCTGGGATAGGAGCTCATACACTTACAGACTCTAATAGGAGTCTGTAAGGATCTGGATGTTCAAGTGATCCTGCTCTCAATTAATCCCAGCCAATAAACTGCAAGTCGTAGCTAAAAAAAAATAAATAAAAGTACACTAGATAACACTTTTAATTTTATATTCCTTAGCAACTGCTGTAATTGTATATAAGGGTATTTAGTGATCACAAATGGAGAGAAAGAAAATCACAGATGGACAGAACTGTGGCCCAGGAGATACTCCCATTGTACAGACAGGCCATACAACAGCAGAAGGCTGAACCCTTTCACTTCTCCCTCCTGCCCTGATCCAGAGACTTTGGTGAAAGGTTCAATATAAGGGACTAAATATTGCTTACGCTCTAGCTATTTGGATTGTATTCCTGAATAATGATCACTGGCTGTTTCATCTGCTCCCACGTTTTTCTGTGTTGATCCAAGAATGTAATGGAAAACATTTGCATTCTTTGTTGTATCTGGCATCTGAATGCTGAAGACTTTACAGTACCCACCGCTAGAAATTAACAATGAGATACTGTTCTACACCATATTAGTAATAATAAAGATCTGAGCTGAAAGGGTAAATCATAACCACATGGCTCACATTTAATGAGTATATTTTCATACATATGAACAATCACAAATGCACAGTACAATCACTCATACTACATGTGCAAATCCCATGAAAACCAAAGACATCATCTAGTCAACTGAAATTACTATTCTGTCCACACATAGTGTAGACATAGTGTCATTGTGCAAAAGGAACACAGAAGATTGAGGGTTGTTTTTTTTTTTTAGTAATGGGTATTAACTAGGTTTAAAAAAAAAATCATTATAACTTGGACCAGTCTTTCCAGACCAATGAATGGCACATATGACATAGGAACAATGTTCCTGACAATTTTCACATTTCCACCGTTTAACATTGAGATATTAACAGCACAGAAAGGAGGTTTAACAAAAAATAACAACTAATGATTCTTAGCAGAAATATCTCACTTTTTTCCCCCACTTTTTACATCCTTTCAGTCTGCCAGATGAAAACTTTAAGGAAAAATGTGCTTCCTGAGGGTAAATGTACTGTATTTTTTGCTAAAAGAGGAAAATGAAATGAAATCCATAAGAAACTAATTAAAGACAAAAAGGCAACCATAACTGCAAGTGCTCGTGCATAGCTCTAAGAGATCGGATTAATAACTGCAAATAAAAAATGTAAAACTATTTTTGTTTTTAAAATTCTGTGGTTTTTTTTCATGTCAGAATACATTCTTGCTTAACTTTATGCCTGGCTTGACTACTTACTAAAAGTAATGGATAAAACAGCTGAATATCTTGTTAGATAGAGGCCTACACCAATTAGCTATGCGACTTTGAGTATATAAAAACCACAGCAAAAGTCACTGTACTCACATCTGCTCAGGACTACAAGTACATTACTAAGCCATGGCCTGAGCAGGAGGTACCCATCATTTTCAGGGACCTTCCTGAGAAGCAGCGAGGAGAGGAACTCCACTTACTCCTGGCTGGGCATCCTTCACACATCTTCAGCCTCTTACATCAACTCAGATGCCTTCAGGAGCTCAACAAGAAGGGGTTTTCACTCTCTGAGACCATGAGAATATTATCTCCTAGTGTGCTGGATGTACCCCCGGGCTGGAATTCCAGCTATGGAGAGCACAAAATACCAGAATAAATGAGGAACCATTGCGGTCTGATTGAATCATGTCCTCGGTGAGCTTGGTCACCACTGTCCATCTTTCTGTGACTTCTTTTCAGAAGTGGTTGAGCTATTCAGCCATTACGTGGAGGATAAATCCAAATTGCATCTCCTGTTTATGACATTACCATCAGAAACACAGGTGCAGCAGCAATGCTTTTATAAATCCTATGTATTAATTAGTGTATCTGGAAAGAATACTGAGTGAATTTGCCCATTCAGATTGCACTGGACTAACTGTACATGTTCATAGTTTAGGAAGTCTTGTTTTAAAGTATTATACTCACTGATCTGCAGCTGATGTCAGTTGATGCCTACAATATTTTTCACATTTAGCACTTATATTGTTGCAAGTAAAATTACACATAATTTACATAACACAGAAATTAAGCAGGTTGATACCCTGAAAAAAAGAATAGAGAATCAAGAGAATTCATGAAATTTCCTAAAAAACTTGTTATTGCCAATATACTCTATATGAAAGGTATTTAGATGCAATGAACAGCTAGATAATGCCCCAAAATAGATTGTGCATGATGCCCTAAATAGATTGTGCATGGTCTTGTTGTTTTCAAATAAAAATCTAGAAAGGAATTACTATTTATATCACTCAGCACATCTAGGAGTTTCTAACATACACACACATTACTGCATTCCCTGCCACAGACTAACCACATAAAATGGCTACTGTGAAAAATCCAGTTGATTCCAAAGAGTTAGCTCACATATATCACAAAAAAAGTGTCTAGCTCTACAGGGCACCTTTATCTCATACTTTTCGTATCACAAGCTCTGTTTAATAAAATGTTTTGAGGAACCATAACATATTTTGGAATATCTGACAAACAGGAAAACAAGTCGTAACAACTAGAAAGTTAGTGTCATTCAGCTAATGGGGTTTTGTTCATTGGAATCACACTGTAATAAGAGTATAAAACTAGTAGTGGGGTTTTATATTTGCTGTGACAGAATTTGAATGTTTTGAAGTGTTGTAAAATTTTGTTAATAAAGGTTTGAGCAAGAAGATCATTTGCTTTTGAAAGTGAAAGTACACTTAATGCGAGACCAGCGACCGACAGCCTCAGCAGGCTGCTCATGCACAGAGCACGACTCACAGCAGTCTCTGCATACGCCTACTGTGCAACCCAAAAGTGTAACCCAAATTCATGAAGGCAGACCAAAGCTAGCTTTAAACTTGCGGCAGTCGCACAGCTCCAGGCACCAAGTGTTTACTCAGAGTCCTTGTGCAATTGTACAGCTGTACTAACTGTACCTAGGCTGCAGCCCATGCCTGCTTTATTACAGGCTGTAGTACACAAGACAGCTACCCAGGCTATAAAAATACCATTAGTTTTCACTGTGGATATGTTATCTGAGAACTGAAGCAAACACATCCTAGACTAACCTTCCTTCCTACCACTTATCCCTTCCGAGCATGACAGGGAGCCACGTTGCATTTCTTCGTTAACCCAGTGCCTCCCTGCCAAGGCTCCTTGAACGGCGTGCATCCTGACCCCGGGGCGCTGAGCCGGCCCCGTGGTACTGAATTCGGTGAGGCAGGACTCGCAGCGGGTCTGAATTCGTCTGGCATGTCATGAGATGACTGAGTCTTCCACCTTATTTCACAGAGGCCGCAGGTCCACCATTAGCCACCTGACCTCTAGAAATGTAGCAGAGCTGAACCTCCTCTGTTGACAAAAGGTTCTGCACACCTATTATTAATGTCTGGAGGCAGGTATCTCTTGTATAAAACAAACAATTGCAGCAGCTGTGCATGATAACAGTGCGACTACAACAACCTCGCTTAAATAACAGAATCAAAAGAACTTAAGTGGATACGTTCATTGGAAAACGTATATTGATCAGAAAGAGGAAAATATATTAAGTTATTATTGAAAATGAGGGCGTTTTAGAAAGTTTTAGAATCCATCTGGAACATTTTTTCTCCTCACCAATTTTTCTCCATATGTAGTTACACTGCCTTGATCATTTTTTCAAGACATTTTATCTACTTCCTTCATTACAGAGCTATTTAGTAATAAGGAAAAAACTGTGGGTCAGTTAATCAAGCCCCACTTTGCTTGCAGAACTGATTTTTTGTTGCCTGAAAAATGACATTGCTTTAACTTTCCTGATTAAATTCCAGCACCTACTAAAGGTGCAGTCCTGCTATTACTGAACTTAACAGGCACCTGGATGTTTGTAGGACTGCTTACTAAATACAGTCTAGCTAAAGGTTTGGGCTGCTGAAGAGCACTCATTAATTTATACTCTTTTTCACATACACCTTTTTTAATTAAATGTGAATTGTGGTTGATATTTAAAACGTTTTATCCTCTCACTTGTAAACCCCTCTGAAATTAAAAGAATCTTTATATACAATACCCTTATGTGATCTATACTTATTGTCAGATACTGGTTTAACAAAGAACATATTTGTAGGCCAGTGCTTATATTACTGTCCACACCCAGTATTACTGACACTCGTATTTTCTAAAGCATTCTTTACTTTGAGGTTCCATGATTTCTGAGCTGACACATCAAGGCCTTGATGTACAGACCAGTTAAGCACTCATTATACCTAAATTCCTATTTGCATAAAATGGACCAATCAGTGCTTTTCACAACTAGACTCAGAGTGCATAAGTTAAACACTTTTTCAAACCGAAACCTCAGGGTTTTCTAACCAGCATGTTTAAATACAAGGCATCCAGGCACTGTAAACCTAGAGGTGTCTAATAGTCATGCTCAGTCCTATGGCAAAGAACTGATCAGAAAAGAAAAAGACATTCAGCTTCAAAGTCAGCTTTGTAGACCTAAGTGTTGTATTAACATCCACTGAAAAACAGTTTGCTACTTAGGCAGTGTTCTAGAGAGGACAGAAGACTCAAAAATGAAAACACTTGACAGAGGAAGCTGATGCACTTCTCCTTGCACGCAAATCTAAACACAGACACTATCCTATAGCTTAGCAAGAAAGTGCAGTGTCAAGTGCTTTTCCTGGGGATGTCAGCATTAGAATACCACCTTAGAAAATTAAGGGTGAACCTCAATTTCCATGTAATCTTGTTTTGGGGGTAAGAATTCAATACTTTTAATTTACAGCAAATACAAGTTTTCAACCCTCTAACATATTTCCTCTGCAAGATAAAACTGCAGATAAAACTTTGTATTTGAAAATCTGCTATATAAATTGAGAATATACTTTTAACAAACTGTTGCAAAGTAATCTTGTAGCTGTGATTGATACTGCAGTGGCCCAAGATTCTCTGAAGTCAAATGAAAGTTTTGATTGCATACTAAAACTCTAATATATTTTCTATTCTGAATCACAGTTTCTTTCTAGGAGCACAAATGGACGTGAAAAGATAAGACGAGCAGTTTACTTGGCCATGCCAAAGGACCAAGAACACAGCGCTGACTGGCAACATACAAAACGGACTTGCTTCACCATCTGCCCAGACTCCCTGTACTCTGGAAGCTGGTGTCAATAATCACTGTGGGACCACACAATAGCGCAAGACAACAAACTCTGCATGAGTACTGGGACAAGCGTGCCACGTGTTTCTACCTCTATGCAGCCTTGGATATTTAAAAAGAATAAATTTAAAATATATAGATATTAAATGGATTTGAACTGAAAAAAAAAACTGTCGTAAATTCTCTGAACTGCTTTCAACTTACAGAATAAGTAATACTATGTTACAGAAAAGAGATTAAAATGACATTGATTTCAGCCCGAACAGAAAGGCTTTTAACAGCTTTATCATAAGTTCAAAACTTCTTCATGTTCCACACAAACAACTCGGATTTATTTATGTTTTTTATAGTAGGTGTTCTGGTTTGTTTAGGTTGTTTTCCTTCTAAGGTAAACAATTCTTACTAAAGTGTCTGTACAAGCAGTTTATCCAGAATAATTAGCATGCTCTATGGGCCCTATAAAGACACTTGTCAACAACCTGTCTCTCTTTTTTTTTCGCTGGAATAAATCATCCATAAGGAAATGCATTCCTGTTTAGGTATTAGTATGGCTTATTCATGACACTTGCTCTGGTCAATCTCTCAGTATAACTGAGACTGTAATGTTGACAAACTCTTCAGAAAAACCTGAAATAATTTTAAATCTTAACTGTTTAGTTATTTAAAAAACTTATCTTATTCTATCTAAACTCTTCATATTAAATGAAATCTTTTCTGTGCAATGTATAATTAACATTAGTAACTCCCTCCATTGTGACAGTACTAAGGCAAACTGCATGAGACTTTAGGATTATCCTAATCTTTAAGTTCTACCCAAACTTTCAAATTTGGCCGCAGCTAGCGATAAATCTATGTAAAACAGAGGAACTAGACACTGCCATGCAAAACTCGACCTATCTAAAAAAGAGGCAATGCTGAACACTCCGGTAGAATTACATCTCCCCCATACACAATGTTTTTAGTTTTGCAGTATAACAGACAATTTCTTAGTCCAGATGGAGTTCATTCTGTGCATCAAGGCACTATGATTAAAACCCATCATAATTTTATGCTGATATGGTAACTGCATGAACTATCTTTAGTTAACTAGTTATCTCTTTAGTTAACTAAGCCTTTTATAATTTTACTAAGCTATTTACTTCAGCTATGCCTATGGCAATAAGTTTAAAAGTTTAAATATACATGGGGTAGAAAAATAAATATAAAAAATACTTGTTATTTTATTTAGCAAGTGATTGTATGATCCCTCCCTAAAACAGCAGGTGCGTGTTCTAAGTACTGGTAACAAAATATCCACTGCAGAGAAAATAAATAATTCACCTTCCTTCACCTACAGATGTAATAAATAACCCAGAACAGATTTCTAGTCAAACAAACTTGTACAAGAGGATTTGCCTTGCCTTGAATATGAGGTTCTGTAAACTCCCGTAATAGATAAGTTTGGTAGTTAGAGACTTGCTATCAAATATGACTTCTTCCCAACGTTAATATTTTGCATTCACAAACTGGCAGCAAAACTACCATAGCTACATTCAACTGCAGCAAAGGTGCATAGGAAAAGAAGGTGTCCCTAAACAGGCGACTCCTAAACCCCATGCAACTTCACAGACTACGACCAACATCATTACCTAGAAGTAGACAAGAAAGTGCCCTTCACAAAGCATAGGCATAACATGCTTTTGCCAAACCATTCCACTGAGTTGGTGAACCATCTTCTCCCACATTGCCCAAAGCAAGCCTGCGCAGTATGTGGCCTGGAAGACGTTTCCTCTAGCTTGCAGCACTGCCTGCAGAAAGCAATTTGTCTGGCCAGCTCTGCAGGTGATGTAGCAGAGCACCTGCTGATTCTCAGCTTCTTCACCAATCAGCACACGATACAACTCCCTCCTTCTGCTGTCTGCCTTCCCCAGGCCCAAAGAGCTACCTCCCATACCAGCAGGCTTTACAGCCGAGGGCTACCTACAGTGCTCAGCTGTTCCTAGTACCCGTAATCCTGCTGCTGGATAACATGCAGAAGAACCCCCGGAACTCCTCACCAGGTAGGGAACCCGAGAGGTGGGGCTGTAACATACGTGCATTATGACAAAGATGCAGGAGCTAGGAAAGCACGGAGCAGCAAGGCTGGTCTCTTACATGAAAGGAAAGGATTAGAAGCAATTGGGGTGTAGGGATTTCATTAGACCAAACATCCACATCAGATGGCATACATCACATCCAGCACCAAATGACCATACATCAAATGATGTACAGTATCTGCACTATACACATTTTATCCTGTGCCAAATATGGGAAAAAGTAAGAGTTTGCAAAGTTACTATCAGTTGGTTGTTCAGAGGTGGGTTCTGTGCACTGCAAAAGCCAGAGCTGCCATCAGTCTTCAGGGGTATCTCAGAAGACACAAGACAACAGTTTGGGGGTCATAGTAGGAGGATGCAGGAGATAGCACAGGATTGGGGAGCTGGGTTTACTGCAGTGAGTATATGGCCAGCTTCACGAAGAGAAGTCAGAGTCTTGAACAGTTTATCCACTCACTTGAGTTCCACGCCTTAATCTAGACTTTCAGGTAGTCACCAGCAATATCTCTAGTGAGAATACGCCATGCAGACTCAGCGACTAAGGCTACTGGAGACCACTGCAGTCCTGTAAATACAGGCCGTAAGATTCCGTGTTTGACCTAAGTGATTCCTTCGGTAGATTTCCACTCATCAGTCTTACAGAGGATGAAGAATCCACCACGATCACTGCAACAGGAAAACCTGCGAGTGCTGTGCTACAGAAAAGTTCTGCCAGCTTAACTAACCACAGGGGAGGAAAAGTAACAGCAGGGACAAGCACGATTCCTTGGGAAGCACGAATCCAAGAGTAAGCATTTCAAAGTGTCCCAACTCTATGAATCTCTTTGGCAAAGCATGTACGGTCTTCACAAACAGAGGAGTCTAACAACCCCACTCTGCTGTAGCATTTTTTTTCCTTTTGCCTGTAAGATCATCTCCATCCTCGCCAGAGCTTGAAGCTGCTTGTCTCGAGCTGCTCAGGCAAATGGAAAGCACAGAAATGACTGAAACGCAATCTAATGAGAAGTCACAAAACAGCATTCCGTGAACATACTGGTGGCTCCATAGTTCAATCCACTTCCTAAACAGCGTCTAAGGGTCTCTGATGATGGGTAACATGTGGAGTCATAACAAAGGGCCTCTGAAGGCTTTCACAGGAAAGGAACAGAGCCAATGATGAAAAAGTCTTTCCTCTTTCTCCTTATAGATCAGCAACACCACATGGGCAAGATTACCAGCAACCAGTGATACACAAAATCAACACAGATGCCTGACCTATGACTATCACAAGAAACCTATCAGCCATATATATCAATTCAGCGGTATATTCTAACGCAGTAACTTCACCATGCACAGGGCTAAAACCAGAGTGATGACAGGCATCCAGGAAACAGAGGAAAGTGCTCTGATGCTCAATCTTACCCCACCACACAGAAGTTTAGATATAGCAATGAGCAACCACTCGGAAGTTTCTCAGGATTAAGTAATGAATTCTATAGAAAGATCTAACAGTGCTTCACAAGAGAAATCCTCCCTGAAAAAGATAATAAAAAAATCCCATGATGAGTGAAATCTAAAAGCCCCTGAGAACCCCGAATCCCTCCCTCTGGCGCTTGTTTCAGGAAACATCACAGAGCAGTGATTTCCAAACTGTAGTCAACGGCACGTCAGCAAACTGCTGAGTACTCTGTGGTGGTCTGGAAAGCGCTCATCCGTCATGTGGTAATGGTTCCATCTCCCTGTGCCCAACTTCTAAATTGCATTAAACAAGTTTAACTTATGTTTAGTATTATCATAATATGAATTTGCCTTCAGAACTGTTGAAGGTGCCACAGAGATGCTACCCAGCATTAGATGTGAGGGAGACTGTGACTGCTATGTAAATAAAACCATGAAAAAACATTTATTTAAATATTTGGAAGCTAGTGTCAGAAAGGAAGCAGGAAAACACCTGATCCACTTCTACAAAACCAAAATAGGAATGACATGTTTTTCATGACTGTGTCATGTTAAAAAAAGATGCAACTATGATTACAGAATTAAAAATTTGGGCAAGCCTCCTTAAAAGTGCATAGCTTTGCACACCTGCTTATTTTTGGTGCAATACAGTATCCACATAAACATTAACACTATCAGTGACTTTGTGTGACTAGGAGAGAGACAGGACAATTTTACATGACTAAATCCTGATTTATTTATTTTTTTCACTGTTGAATATTTATTTGTTCATGTAATACCAAGAAAAATCAATTAGGAACATATACAAGGTGTTTTCTACTTAACCAGTCAACGTACTTCTCCAATACAATTATCTGAGGTTTTCACTTGAACAGAAGTCTCCTCCTTCTCAGTTTTGTTTACTTTAAAATACATCTCTGGGTGCTACCTTGTGGCTAAGCAAAAAGGGTACAACACCCTCAGTTTTTAAGATAGCGTGACAGATTTACAACCCCACTCTGTCCCTTCAGAAACAAAATACCTTTCCTTGTGCGTGTGGCAAATACTGTCACCGAGCTGCCCACAAAATGATCATTGTCTTGGTCAGTTACAACTGATCCCTTTTCATCAGTTTTAATCAACATTCACCACTGTATAGAGGCAGCTTAACTCCTTGTCCTGCTTAGCTTTTCATGAATACACTCCATCACCATTTTGTGTGAAAATCTTCATTTTTATCAAGTTCTTTAGTGTCCCAAGTTTCAAGTGCACAACTACTGAAGCTTCCCTTCAGCTTCTGAACCGGTCTCACCAGTGCCCCAGTGTTAATGCAGGCCAGTGTGCATGGTCTGAGCCTGATGCCTAGAACCGCAAGTGCAGAGTACCCCACTGTCAACATGAGTAGAACTGCTCATTTCGATATTGTGCTTCATGTTTATTAACAGCTTTTTAAACCGGCGGTGGAACACCATCCCAAGTGCTACTGCTAGGTTTCTTTACTGGCTTTTTTGCGCACATGATTAGTTTTCAGGACACTCTGTACTCCACATAGGGCCAACCCGGTGCCTGCGCTGGGCCGTGAGCGCAGTAAGCGCCTCCCGCATCGGCCTCCTCCAGCAACTAGTTTGAGGCAGTTACTGCAGCCGGTCGGACGGAAAGAGTTACAATTTAACCTTACGGAATACCAGCCATACCTAGCGCTCATCCAGGTGACGTCCTGCATTTCAATGTTGGCTGCGATTCTTTCCTCTCTGCCCGTACCCGGCCTTTCCGGCCCACGCAGAAGCACGGCAGTGCCGGTCGCGCTCCCTCCCCAGCTCCCAGGGCTGCCCCTCTCCCGCAGCCGGCCGAGCTCCTCACAGACCGGGCACTCGTGAACCTGGCCCCTGCCTCCCGGACTCCTCCGCCCGCCGCCTCTGCCGG